>CAWUHW010000032.1:276595-876595 GCA_963922195.1 Panagrolaimus sp. PS1159
AAGCAGTGGTATCAACGCAGAGTACTGTCCATTCTTTGAATGTTTCTCACCAGTTTTTGCGAAAACTGAATTCGTAAAGCATGAGAAATGCTTTGTAAAGCACAATGTTTACTTTTGACATAATAGTCACCGATAATGCAACAAAATAAAAGAATAATAAAAATCATCATTACTTTTTCAGCAAAATGCGTCCAGCAAACTTATGCTTACAGACGACAAAAAAAGTTAAGGCAAACAAATATGCAAAAATTAACAAAAATTTTAGAAAATTCCATAAAATTCCACCAAAATTCCTAGTTTTGTCAAAATTTCGTTTTAATATAAAATAACCATTTTCTGTGTTTCATGAATCTTGTTTTGTAAAAAACATTCAAAGAATGGACAAAAATTCCTTAAAATTCCATAAAATTCCCCTCAATTCCATCATAATTCCGTACAAAGCATCATGAGGCATTAACGATATTCTAAGAACCTAATATTGTCGAAAAACTGTAAAAAAACTACAAAAAATCCCTGAAAATTCCATAAAAATTCCATAAAAATTCCATAAAAATTCCACAAAAATCCTCAAATAAATTTTTTTCTGTTGTAACCTATCTGGAAAATGGTATTCTTACGTTTAGCTCATTATTTTCAACTAGATTTAAGTGAAAAACGCCTGAAAATTCCAGGAAATACCACTAAAATTCCTTAAAATTCCATGAAAATTCTACAAACATGATTCTCGTTTTATGGCAACCTGTCTTATATGAATTTTGGGACAAGAATTCTTCCAAAAGAATGAAATTTGTTTGATTTTCGACACGTCGAATTTGAAAATCCTGAAAATTCCAGAAAATTCCAGAAAATTCCAAATCCTCAAAAATCTGTTAGATCTACATTTTGGCTATCCATACAAACGATATTAACTCCAGAAACTTGCATTTTCTATTTTCCAGGACCATAATTCATAAAAGTTTGCAAAAATCCGGGTCCCGACACGAAAATTCCTCAGAATTCCATGAAAATTCCAGATATCGCAAAAACCAATATCACACCTTTTATATCACATATTGGGCCACCTTCATGCCAATTTCAGATTTTTTGGTAAACACAGTCGAAAATGCCAGCTGTTGAAAGCGCGGCCAGAACTTATGGAACAACCTTATAGAACATTTTGCATGCTAGTTTTTAGGCATTTTCTGTTTCGGCACCGAAAATTCCAACTTTTAGCATATCAAAAACTTCGTCCAAAAACTTTTGACTTGTTTGAATAAATGGAGCAAGTTCTAATGGTTGTGCATCGAATTTGGAGATTCTTTCGTTGATTCAAATTTCACAGAGTTCTGATGAAGGATCTTTGAATTTGTTGAAGACTGAATAGAAGCAATGTCATCAGATGATGAAATATGTGTAATATTGGTATACTGAATATCCGCTTGTTCTTCTAATTCCCTTAACAGCTGATGTTTGACTTAAAAGTGGAGAATTTGGTCGACTTTCAACAGTTTCGAATTCGCTTTTTCGTTCAAAAATGACCGAAAGTTTGTAATCGACAACTTGAGTGGGCCTAACATAAAATTTAAATTTTCCGCTGTGATCTAAAAGTAAAATATCAATTTTATCAATTATCAAAATTTTAATAATTTACGTTGAATTCGAACACCTTCAGGATTATCAAATGAAATTTCGACATTTGTTGCTGCAATCCTTTTAATATAATAATTAAATTTAAGCTTATATTCAGGAATTTCTAAAACTCTTTGAATATAATCATAAATTTCAAGAATTATCATTTCTTTTGGACAAATTTGAAGATGATAAAATGCTTCAACATAATCAGCTTTTTTCATTTCAATATTTGCAGACATAAAAATCTGTAGAGTTGGTTTAGCTCCTTTTTCACATTTGAAAGTGTTACTAACAGAATCAAATGGAATTTCTGTTAAAAATTCTTCTAAAATTAAATCTTTTAATTTTAAAATTTTTTATGCTTTTTTTATACCATCCAAAGCAATTTTGACGACCTCAAATTTTCCAATAATTTTTTCAAAATGAAATTGATTAATTTTATCTTTTAAACATTTTGGAACAAGAGTAAATCCAAATTTAGAATTTACTAAAACACAAGTATTTTTATTAAAATTAAGGGGAAACGAAATATTTTCGGTATGGATCATTTTTATATTTAAAAAATAAAGAGTCAAAAATTTTTTTAAACTGATTAAACTCGATTTTTGAAGTACTGTTTCAAGGCATTTTTCAAATGAAAGATTGTCCTGAGAATTTGTGAAAAGGAGGTTATAAGGAAAAAATACCTTAGATAACGAAAAATTGCATTTGAGAAAATTTCTTTAGGTGCTTTTTTATATCTAATGTTGTTGGTGCATTTTGTGAAGTACACTTCACATTGGGTGTCCTTATAATTCATTTAAATTCGAAAAATAAAAATTAAGGCAAAAGAAATCTTTTTTAAACTTGATAATATCCACGTTGGATATTTTTTGTTATCACTTTGATTTTTCTGGCGAGGATTATTTTTGGGACATCTTGCAGCTAATTTTTCTTTTGTTTTTGGTAATATTTTTAATTATCATTTTTTCCTCAAATTTTTTGTAAAATATTCCATCCTTATTTGCTGAAACAGCTTCGCATTTTTTTGCAAATGTAACATTTAAAAACGCCAAATAATAAATTCAATAAAACCTCAATTTTTTTGCATAACAATACCGTACTCAAATAAACTATTGCTATTTCAAAGCTAAAAAAAATTTCAGATTTTTAAAAATTCTAATCCTTTGTTTAGCGATGTTTCAAATTTTTACAATAAATTTTAATAGATCAACAAGAAACAAAAATATGAAAAACATTCAAAGAAAATAAACAAAACCAAAAGATTAGTGCCGCAAATTGGTGGCAAATAAGGGTGTTTCCTTGGGAGATCTTCAAAAAATCTCATTTTTCCTAGTATTGATTTAATTTTTTTGCCTTAAATTTGGCACAAACCTCCCAAAGTAAAAAATGATTATGTAAAAAATTGATAAAGCGAAACATTCTCGAAGTAAATTGTTCAAATGATTGGTTGTGATTGTATAATCCGTATTTGAAATAAACAATTCGTTGATAAGATTTGTTAACTTTATATCGCAAATATTTTTTAAAAATCTGACACATTTGTTTCGTTTATGTATTGGTTCAGACGTGATATATGTGGATAAAGATAACATATTATGTACATGATGATTTTCCAGCAACATTTTAATCCTATTTTTATTTTGGCACTGTTAGTGTTTACCAAATGAAAAATCAAATCTTATAATATTCAATAAAAGTTAAATTTATGCGTTTTTGAAAAACTTTGGTCCCTTTTTCGTAATTTTTTTTTGTTTAACGTTTTTAACCATTCAAAACAATTTTATTGCACCGAAACGCTTTATTTCTCTTTGGGTTTTGAAATTTATTAAATAATGTTTATTTTCAATCAAATTGATTGTTTCCGTGTTTAAAAAAGTCTAACTAAAAAGATAAATTTTTTGTTATTTGTTCGACCAAAATAAATAAAAAAACCTATTGTTTGAAAATAAATTAAGCATCAATTTTTATTATTTACAATTGTTTGTACATGATTTTTTTAATTGCAAAAAATAGAGAATCAAAGAAACTGAAATATTAAAAGCTCACAAGTTCAATATTTTGAAATCTTTGAAACTAATTAATTAAATTTTACAACGTGTTTTTTAAAGATAAAACAAAAATTATAGTAATTTTATCAAAATGAAACCACAAAAACGTAAAAATTCGGATATTCAAGTTTTGAGAGCTGTTGCAATTGCTGCAGTTCTTGGATTTCATCTTTTACCGGATCTTTTTCCACAAGGGTATTTGGGAGTTGATATGTAAGTGATCAATTTCTACAATGTTGACAAAATTAATTTTTTAGATTTTTTGTGATCTCTGGATATCTGATGACCCTAATTTTGGATGAAAAAAAATTTTCACTTCAAGAATGTTTAAGATTTTATGAGCGTCGCCTAAAACGTCTTTTGCCTGCTTATATCCTTGTTATCTTTTTAACCTTAGCAATTACATCCCTTTTTCTTATAAATACCGATTATGACTTTCTAAAATACGATACACTTTGGGCAATGTTTTTTGGAACAAATTTTCAATCAATGTTTGAAAAGGAGACATATTTCAAACTTATCAGTGATTATAAATTTTTACTTCATACTTGGTCTTTGGCTGTAGAATTTCAATATTATCTTTTGGCGCCATTTATTTTAATTCCAATTTCTTCAAGTGGTTCACCGGTTTTTACAACTGTTTTAATTTCTATTTTAAGTTTTGCATTTCAAATTTTAATTCCATTTCAAACATTATCCTTTGGATTAGTGATTTCAAGGATTTGGCAATTTTTAATGGGAACTATTGTTTTTCATTTACAAAAGCACAAAACTAAATACATTCATTTATCAGAATCTGGAAACACTGAAAACAACTGCGACATTGAAGCTTCAAAATTATCAGAAAAACAAATTTTATTTTTTGATTATTTAAATCCAAAATTTTTCATTTTTTTTTCAATTATTGTAATTTGTTTTATGCCAAAGATATCGGAGGATCCGATATATCTCAGTGGGATCCGCTTTCTTTCTATTATTTTAGGTGGATTAGCAATATATTTTGGATATCAATCAAATCCATCTGGAAAATTTGTAATATTTCAAAAAGTTGGAATTTATATTGGAAATATTTCATATTCCCTTTATTTACTTCATTGGCCAATAATTATTTTTGCAAAATATCAAAATTTATTTAATGAAAGTAGTAAGCATTTTTCCGAATTTACTGTGTATTAATAAATTTGGTGTTTAAGATATTTGGAAAATTTTTGTGGTGATTGTAATTTTATCGTTAATTCAATATCACTTTTATGAAACATTATTCCTTCGACAACCATCAAAAATTGTATTTAGTTTAGTTGCGCTAATTTATGCTTTCCTAATAATTTTATTGCTTCGACCGCAGATGAAAATTGGCGTAAGTTTCGTCACTTAAATTTCTTCAAACTTTTTAAAACAAAGAAACCTTCTCTAAAATTTTATGTGGCTCCATTTGAAAATCAGGGATACGTTGGATCGTTCCAAAGAATGCTTAATTTTCAGGATTTTATTTAGAAGCTCTTTATTTTGTTTAAAAAAATACCATTGTACTCTTTTAGAAGGTTATCCATCCTGCAGTTGCCGGAAATCAAAAAATCGCCCATGAATGTAATGTTCTTCCACAAGATCAAGATTGCAATTGGGATCCAATCTTATTAGAAGTTATGAATAATACAAAACCAACAAAATCTGGAGCACATTATTGTTCATACGAAGGAACAGGGAATTTAACAATATTTTTTACTGGAAATAGTTTTGCCTTGAGGCAACTTGCTGCTGTTAAAACTGCTCTTAAAAGTATGTATAAAAAATTGTATTATGTTGCAAGACCGGCATGTTTGACATTTGAGTTTTTTAATATTGGATATGAAAAATATTGGCAATGTGATGAGTTAATGAATTCAACGGCAAAATTTTTGGAAAAAATTAAACCGGATGTTTTAATGATTTCACAAAAGTGGGTTTTATGATTTAAAAAACTTTTTCACATGTTGCCAGCAAGGTGCCACAAATATAGTCGAATTTTGAAACTTTTTAGAGTTAGTGGAAATGATCAATTTAAAGGCAGAGTTAATTCCATTGAAGTCAATGACACAACTGTTGTCAAACTTCGAGAATATTTTCAAATATGGTCCCCGTTTGTGAAAAAGATTTATCATATCCAGCCTCATCCAACACTATGGGTAAATCCTGCAACATCCATGGCACGAGAACTTGCAAACGGAGCTTCCATTGAAAGACATTTTTTAACTCTTGGGGTAAAAAAAACTTTGCGAAAACTTGCATAATCTTTTTCTTTTTTGCAGGCTGTTGAAAGCCGTGTTGGCCCAGGATGGTGGAGAATAAAATCTGCAATGCGAAGCTGCCCAAAATGTACCCCAATTGAAATGAATGAAGCATTTGTGGAAGATAATAAATTTTTCTATCATGATAGAAATACAAAATTATCATATTTTTGTGATAATGGACATTTATCTCCTTTTGGAGCAAATAAAATGATTCCAATTTTAAGAAAAGTTATAAGCGAAGATTTTAAGGGTACTATATAATTTTAAACTTTCTCAAATAATTTAAATTATAAATTTAATTTTGATTCTTGTTTTTTTTTTAATAAAAAATTTTGTTTATTTAAATCTAACACGATAAACAAATACATATATCAAACAACAATAAATTCAAAGTAATCCAACAAATTTCTTCAATACACATAAAAATACAAAAAATTCACAGTAATAAGTTTTACCTAATTTTTTAAATTATAATAGAGTTTCTTATTTATATTAAGAATGATCTCTAATATTTTCGTTTTTTTTAAAGGGTACAAAAACTAATTATGAAATATTTGGTAAATTCGTTGAAAGAATTTGAAGAAGTTTTGGAGTTGTGGGAGGACTTGCAGGAAGAACTGAAGTTGTAAAAGTAAATGAAGGGGGGGTTATTGAACTTAATTTTTCTTTTAATAATTTCAACTTTATGGATGCCAAAGTTGACACTAATAAACTTGGAGTCGAAGGGTTTTTAACATCTTTTAATAAATTTTTGCAAAAACAATATGCTGCAAAATTTGATTCAATTGCACATTGCGCTTGTGCACCATATTTATTCATTCTTGGAAATTTTTCAGAAAATATTTCCAATTTTCCTGTTTCATTTGATTTTGTTAAAAATCCAGAAAACATTCCACCTCCTGGTTGAGTTTTATAATAAACTTCATAAACTTTTATATTTGCTTTTTCGGCAAATTCATCCACGAAAATGCCTGCTTCTAAATCGAGGGTTAATGAAGCACAGACATCGGTTGTATCATTTGTATTTTGAAGATTTTCATTCATTCTTTCAACCATTAATTTTGCAGCAGGTTTTGCAATTTCATTGTCTTTTGGTAATCGTGTTTTATCAAGTTGACATTGACAATATTCAAATGGAATTCGAAGTTTATCACATGTTCGAGGTTGGGGTAACGGGTGAAAGAAGGAACTACCTTTGAGATGGGGGTTCGGAATTCGAGGGTTTTGAGGCTAAAAGTTGTTGTTAAAGGATTTTAGTCTTAAATGGAAAAGCTTAAAAAATTTTCAAAAGAAAGAGCTGAATGGCCGAGTGGTTAAATGCGCCTTTCTATTACTTTTTTGGGAAAGGTTCGAATCCCTCCCGGGCAGTATCATGAAACTTTTCCTTAAAAAATTCTAACTTTAACAATTTCATTCAAGGTCGCATAAATATCATAATGTGTTATAAGCTGTTGCGAATTTTCTTTAATTGTATCCATAAAACTATGATTCTTTCGTAAATGTGCTGGAACGGATAAAAAGAAAAATGGATTTCTATCTTCTGTTTGTCCGACATCCGTGTAACGCATAAATGAAAATCGATTTCCATGATCTCCCATAAAAAGAATATAAGAATTATTAAACTTTTCTCTGTTGTCTTTAAAAAAGTTATAAAAGAAATCATCAGTATGATAAAGGTTATTGATATCATCATGTGCAAGATAGCTTGTCCATGTTAACGAGAATTTTGGTTTATCCGGATATGCATTAATAAAATCTTGAAGGTATTGTGTTTGATAATGATATGATTCCTTGCATGAATAATGTTGAACAATATGTCGCATTCCATCATGCCTCCATTTTCGTTGTCCTTCTAATCGAAGTTGATAGGGTCTTAAAATTTGCATAAAGTGTTGTTGTGGCAAAAAAGGATGTTGTTACCTCATATAATGATCAGTTGGAGCTTTTTCAAATCCATAACAACCTGGCCAATTAAATACTCCCATGCTCCAATCTTCTGACATTAAAGTTGCATATCCATCATCTTTAAATCGATTTGCAATAAACTGATCGTTGTCTTTGTATTCTTTGCAATACTGATCGTATGTCAAATCTGGTTCATGGCCTTTTGACATTGGAGATTTAGGGATTGGATATATCCCATATCCTAAAAAAACTGATTTTCTTGTGGTTTTCGGATTTTTTTTAATGTACCAAAAAGTAAAGCGTAACCATTTGGTCTACTATTAAGTCCAACTTTATTTAAATGCCGAAAAGGAATGGCATCATAATATTCTCGAAGGACATGCCGAGTTTTTTGTAAAGACCGGATAAATTGGGATTGCGAAACTGAATCTAAAATGATAATATGGACATCAGGTTTCGGTGGGGTGGTGGTATCTGGCTCAGTTGGGGTAGACTGTGTAGGCGGTAAAGGATGTTGTGGTCGACTAAAATTGTTATTCAAATTTAAAAACAAGCTTTTAGTAATTACCGATAAATTTTTGGATGCAAAAATTTATAAAAAACTTCTTTCGTTTCATTCTTTGCAGCATCTTTACATTCAATTTCAAAGACGTCACATTCTGGCACACTTCCATTTTCAGCTTCTGTCCAATTTCCAAATATTAATGCATAATCATGTTTTGGATATAAACACATATATCGACAATTTAAACTCATATTTTTTGGTGGAAAAATAAAAAGTGTTCCATTTTCAACTTTTGTAATTTCCGGTATTTTTGGTTTACAATTTTTCAAGGGATCTTGAAATGGATTTAAATATTTTTTAATTGTTGGATCCCATGGATCTAAATCTGCTAATTTGCAATGATCAAAAAGCAAAGGTTTTTCATTTTCTATATTACTGATATTTTGATTAAGGTGATTATATTTTCGTAAAGTGGAGTTTTCTTAAATGGCAAAATTTTCATAACATAAATTTTTCCGTCAAAACAAAATTTACCTTTAAAAAGTATTATATCATAATTATCAGAAACATTTATATACGAATCATTTAATATTAATAAAAGTATTAGCCCGATTACTGTAATGCTTAATACCAGTTTAGCAACACGTACCCGAAATGCAACAACACGCATAATTAAAAAACACTTTTTAATTTTTAATAATCAATTTTCTGAAATACCATAATAAAATAATTAAAAGACTATGAAACACTTTTTGCGGAAATAATCTTTAAATGCATGTATATAATTTATTTGATGAATAAATAATATTTTTTAAGCACTAATTTTAAAACATTATTTATTCAGCTGCTTGAGAAACAAGCATTTAAAATTATTCCGTGTTTAAACATTTGTGATTTGGTTCCTGTAAAAAAAACCTTTATTGTTCGTTTGTGTTAAAAAAAGAATTTTAAAAATTTTTTATAACGTTGGAATTACAATTTCAAAAGAAAAAAGCTGGATGATTATTTGATTTAAAAGTGATCAGTAAAAGCTTTTATTTTACGTGCATTTCAATACAAATGCATTGTTTCCTGTTTTAAAAAAAGGATCTTTCAATTAATGAAAATGCAAACACATAAAAAAGCTTAATTTTTGGTGCACTTTCGTGCATTGTTAGTTTTTTGGTAAAAGTTAGGGTTGTTTAATCTCCCGGGAGATCAAAAAAGTGGGAGATTCTCCCGGGAGATCTCCCAGGAGATCTCCCGCAAATCTCCCAAAATCTCCCGATTTTTCAAAGTCGCTTGTTTATTACAAAATTATCCCTTTTTTTGCCTGTTTAAGATTTTTGCATAACGTTCAGAAACAAAGTATTTAAAACAAAAACAACAACAACAACTTAAATATCAGTAACCTGAATTTCTTGTTCATCTTCATTATCACTTTCATCAGAAGATTCCATCACTTCTTCGAAGATTTCCCTTACATTTTTCTTTTTTCTTCTTTCCAATGCCAAATTGTACTTAATAAATACAGCTTGATCAACAGAATGAACGAGTAATCTAAAACAAAAAATCTATTACATCAAATGATAAAAAAATTGTTACCTATTTCTATATTTTGTATGTACTCAATGTCGTACGACCAGCAAAAACAAAAAAAAATTTTTGGGAGATTTTGCGGCAAAAAGTGGGAGATCTCCCGCGGGAGATCTCCCACATCTCCCGGGAGATCTCCATTTCACAACCCTAGTAAAAGTGTTTGATCTGAACTTTATTTTGTTTTAAAACCGTAAAATATGTTTTAATATAGATTTTTGGGTGCATTGGCAATTCGCGGAAAATAAACTTGTGGATATTTTGCCAAGCTTGGCGCCCAAAATAAATTTTTGAAAAACAGTTTGTTTCCGAGTTTGCAAAGTAAATGATTTTTGTTTGTTCAAATAAATTTTTTTATTACAAAAATATTTATTATTATAAATGGTAAAGTTATAAAAAGGAAGAACATGATATAATAAATGAAAGAACTATTTGAAAGAACCTTTACAAAGAATAGAAAATTCAACTGAAACATGTCCAAGTTATAATAAATATGTTTATTGTTCGTTAAAGCAATGTCCAAATCTTTCATATGTTTGTTGTACGGCAAAGTTACCATTTGATGAAGATTATAAAGCAACTTTAACATGTACATCAAGTAAGTTTATTTTAGTTTTATGGAAGGTATTAAATTGTTGTTGTTTTTAGTTGGAAATTTTCCAAATAATTAGTTGCTTGCAGAGTTGGGTAAGCTAGATATTGTTAAACTAATAAAATAAAGGTAATATATTATTAGGTGAAATCTTTCCAAATATGCTTCTCGTTGCTGTTGATGCTTCTGCAAAGGAATACAATGTTGAAACGTATGTTTTTCCTTTCACACTTTCAATAAACATGAATACTTTAGATTAATTAGTCATTATGGAATTGCTGCAACCCCAGTTATTGTTATTTGGGAAAATGGATTTCCATGATGTATGGTTACTGAAACTCCTGGAGATTTTGATTCACTTATTACAACAGAAATCACATTTGCGTCCTGCAAAACGTTGGAATAAAGATGCTTGTGTTAATGGAAGCTGCAAAATTCCTGAAGATGCCGTTCAAATCAATAAAAGCAATATTCTTCGACAAAGTTTTACTCTTGATGAATATGAAGAAACATATGATTGGTAAAATATTGTTCATATTACAATAACCTTACTTTAAGTTTTTAGGTATCTTATTGCTGCTTCTGTTGCATTGGTTATTCAAGGATTATATTTATTTCAAGTAAAGCGACAAGAAGGAATTTCATGGAAAAATTTTAATTTTGGTTTTTAATTGATTATTTTTTTATTCAAAGAACGGGTTTTATTTTGATTATAAATAAAAACAATGCTTTTTATTAATATATTTTTAATAACTCGACATGCACGAAAACAACAAGAAAAAAGGAATAAAAATTAAAGGCCTCTAACAGTAATAACTAGTAATAAGAATGAAATAATCTAACAATTACGCAGATGCATGACGTCTAAAGCCAAAAAGCTTTCCTGCATATTTTTTAAGACCTGATTGATTTTCCTGTTGATGATGCTTCTGTTCTTCCAGTTCTGCCAAATATTGTGCACGACGACGAAATTCTTTTGCAGGATCATCAAATTGACTGTAATATTTTAATGTTGGTCGAACATCAAAAAAACAGAATATTGATTTTCTTAAAACTTTCTTTAGCTTATTTGGCAATTGCTTTTCTCTTTTCCGTCGTTTGTCTAACCGGATATCTGGCTCTTTTTCTTCAACTTTCCTTTTTGGGGAAAGAAAAAATAGACCGAAGATTTGCCGACAGCAATTTTTTTTTAAAATAAAAATTTGTTGATTTATCATTTTAAACATTCCATTTACTGTTACTGTATCTTTTTAAAAAACTTAAAAGTATAAACAGAATAATATTAAACAACAAAAATATGAATTGTATTTTTCTATCAGCATAAATTATTTGTTCCCATAAACAAAAAAAATATGTGATTTTAATATCGTAATCTTGATTTCTTGTATGTTTGTAAAAATTTTCTTTTTTCTACCACACCAGTACAACAATCGATAAGTATCAGATATTGCATGATACATTTATTTACTTTTTTGAATATTTACAATATAAAATGATTATAGCAAAAAAAATAACTAAGTTTTGACTAAATTAGTTGCTCAAAAGTTGTTTTAAAAATAACTAACTCATTTTGGATTGGCAAAGTGTCTTAGTCATTTTATTCCCACCACGAATAAAAATGACTAAGTCAAAAACTTAGTCATTCCGCGAATTGCCTTGCATCCGATTTTTGCTTGTAGTTTTACGAATGCAAAAATATGAATAAATTGCTTCAAGGGGGAAGTGATAAACTGAAGCAGTTTCAATTATAAAAATACCGTTATATGTCTTTGAGAATATTATTATTACGAGTAATCCAATGCAAAAAGTCAAAACATTTAAAAAAAAAGAAAAGGTGAAGCAGAAAGCTTTGAAAAAAATAAAGCAGAAGCGCTGTGAGAAAAAACTTGAATTTTTAATAATGCTTACATCGGAAAATTCACGTTTTGAGGTAACTGAAATTTTTTAATATAATTTTAAAGAAATTTTTTCTTATGATATTTTATTTCACAAATTTAAATATTCAAATTTGTCAAACGTTATTATAAAAAAAAGGCAAAACGCCGATCAAAAAGATCTTTTTTTCGTGTTTTTAACAAAAAAATAAAATGACTTTTTTGAATGTTACGAAATTGGATTTCCTACACTTTTTGAAAATGTTCTTTTTTGTTTTAATATAAAAAGATCGCCGTTTCAAAAAACAGATGGCCGCAAAAAAATGACAGCAGTCAAAAAATTGTTTCATTTTTAGCGTTAAACTTCATTTGCAAACATTATAGATTTCTCAAAAATCCATCTCCGACAAAAAGAAAGAAAGGGCACTTCTTTTGTTCGTTCTTACACGTCCGCTTTGCAGTCTTTTTTCTAACAAAAAATGATGTGCACATCTGTCATTGTCATTTGAGACATTTTACAAAGTTTTCTACATTATTTATAGTCTTCTTAAATGTTTTTAAACATGCATTTAATTCATATGTTTTGAATATTTTATTAATCGATGTTTTCTGTCTGTTATTTATGACAATGGAAAATTTTTGAAAATAATTTTATGCTGACTTAAAAAGACAACTGTCTTCAACCAAATACCAATACAAAAAATAACACTTTTAAAAAGTGTACAAAATCAAATTTCGTAACATTGAAAAGAAGTTAATTGTCAGATTTTTTAAAAAAACGAATCAACAATTTGGTTAAATATGTAAAATAAAGTATTATAAAACGCTGTTTTTTCCAAATTCGAGCAAAAATCAAAAATCTGTCCATCGACGAAATTTCAATTTAATCGTATCGACTTGAAACTTTGAACACATATAAATATGAGTTAAAAAATATTAAAGAAAAGGTTTTTGGACCCATATCAAACCTGGAAACTCTTAAACACGAGCTTGAAAATATCAAATTTTAGAAAAAATGCCAATTTTTGGCAGTTTTTTTGATCTCACAATTAATTTCAAGTTACTCCCGGCGAATTCTTTTATCTGAAGCACATTTGGATATATAAATACACCACATCATAAAACCTTAAAAATCAATCTAAATGGGGGGAAGTTCAAAATGGACAGGGGTCCTCGAAATTGAAAAAAACAGCGTTTTAAGAAAAAAAGACAACGGTATTCAACGAATAATCAAGAACATGATGACATTTTTGACCAAATATTTAACAGTGAATAAAAATATTACAATTAAAATTTTTCAAGTTTTCGGTTCAAATAAAAATTGATTAGATTGTTTCAGTTTTTCAAGTTAAAATATTTTGAATTTAATGTCAAGAAAGTTATCAAAAAATTTCCGAATATTTGTAACATCAAGCAGAATTATATACTTTAATTTTAAATAATGTTTATTTTTTTATTAATTACTTGAAATTCCCATTTTTATTGTAAAAATGTTTTAGGAAAAATTAAAAAGAAATCTCTAATTATGCTAATTCAAACAACAAATAAAATATTCAAATTTATTAAAAACACTTTTACATAAATAAAAACTCCCGATTACAAATAGATCATTCTTTGTTTAAACGCTTTTTCTATCTTTTAAATAAAGAATGAAATCGTTTTCTTTTTTATAAAATTGTTGCGAAATCTGGTCACACATTAATGAGAATAGTTTATGACATTTTGCGTAGTAGAAAAGGACTCTTTTTTGTTTTAATATAAAAAGATTGCCGTTCAAAAAACAGATGGCCATAAAAAATGCGATTAGACTGCAGTCAAAAATTTGTTTTATTTTTAGCGTTAAACTTTATTTGCAAAAAATATCGATTTCTAACAAAAAATGATGTGTACATCTGTCATTGTCATTTGAAACATTTTACAAAATATTTTTAAAGACGAAAAATAAAAGTACATTATTTTTCGTCTTTTAAAATATTTTTAAACATGTATTTAATTCATATGTTTTGAATATTTTATTAATCAAATTTTTAAATTAATTTTTTCTATTTATGAAAGTTGAAAACCTATGAGATTATTTTTCAGCTAACTTAAAAAAGACAACGGATATCCAATGTCCATTATATACATTTTTGATTAAAAAATTTATTTACATGTATTTAACAATAAAATTAATTGTTTGATTTTTAAAAAAAACAAATCAACAATTTGGTTTTTTCAAAAAGATATGATAAAAACAAAAAGTTCGCTTGAAAATAAATTTTTTTTTAAAACAGTGCAATTATAACTTAGAAAAAAAGTCCATGAAGGCAATCAACCGCGCTATTGAGAAAAGACAATTTTGGCTAAATTAAATTTTTTTCATTTTGACAATGGCTGCTAAATTTCTGCTACAAGAAAAAAGCAGCAGCACCGGACAAAAGAAGATCAATAAAAAATTATTGTTTGATAAATTTGCGAAAAATGATAATTTCATGGTGTCCTTTATCCATTTTAATGATAAGAATATGTTATCTATGTCAGTAATTTGCTTAAATCTTTTTTGAACATGCGCGCATTTGTCAAAAAAGCAACCGCTGCTGTGTGCTGTTCGTTCTGTCTTCACGTATGAATCAAAAAGGGAAAGAGGCGAACTTTTTTTTTTCCTTTCTCCAATCTATTTTTGGCCGACTCGTTGTCTGTGTGGCAAAAGGCGCACGCACTGCGAGCCCGCGGTTGCAAGATCGAGTGCGAGCGAGGGGAAATGAAAAAAATATTTAATTGAAAATTAATTATTTTATGTTGCAAAAAAATAAATTAATAAAAAATAAAGGCAAAAAATAAATAAATATTGAGATAAAATGGAAAAATTTGTGTTAGAAGGACTCGATCTGCTACTCGATGTGTCTTTTTTTCGTACTTTGCGAAGACAAAAGTAGCGTGTTTATAAGAACAAATGCAGTATTTTTTTTTGTTTTTTCCAACGTTTTTTTCGAAAAAAAAAAAGTGATATTTTAGAAGGTGTTATGGTATTTTAATGCATCGAATTTTTCGACATACAACGTGGCAAGTAGTTGCTGTAGCTGGTGAAGGATTTCTAAATAACAATACTTCAAAAAAAGATCCTGAAGAAAATTACAATTATATCAATTTAAACCAAAATAATCATTTAAACAAAGAAAACCAATTTAAATATTACAATTTTTCTGATGGTAATAAGTTTAAATATGGCAGTATATCAAAGTTGAAATATTTTTCTGAAGAACAAGATACGAAAAATTTATGGTCAGAACATAGTGATAACAAAGTTTCAAAATCAAAGTTATTGGAATTATTAAATTTTAAAGAAAACCAAAATGAATTCGACAAATATAAAAACAATATTTGCATTAATTCCAACAACTTGTCCATCAGTGTTGCACAAATGATGATTTATCTTGTCCTCATTGTACTGCTTTTAAACCTACCATTGAATCTGGAAAAACTCGGTTGGTCCAAGAGCAAAATCTTATACATGAAAAAATTGCTGAAATTATTATTACAATTGCTGAAAAAGAACTAAAATTCAAATATGATGCTCAAAAATTAGAAGCTGGTGTTTTAACAAAATCGCTTGAAAAGATTCTTGAAAAATATGGTGGTTCCCGTAAGGCTTTTTTTCAAGCCTATTCTGGTGCCCATTTGATTAAAATGTCAAAAAATATTGAAAAAATTGTTGAAGAACTTCCTGTTGAAATTAAAGATGATGAAAGAGTTATTGTGATTTTCAATGCAATCAAATTATTTTTTGAAGCGAAAAAAACAATGAAAAAAGAATTAAATATGACAGATGACGACATTTTTTTGATGAAATCAAAAGTTCAAGGATTTTCAAATTATATGAAAGAAAATCTTGGTTCTTTGAAGGTTAAACAGAAGAGACATCTTTTTCTTTTTGAAACTCCTGCATTTATATCCAAGTTTAGAACTGCTTCATTTTTTAATGATGAAGCTATTGAAGCTTATCACCCTGTTGGTAACGACCAAGAAAAAAGGATAAAATGTAAACAATCACCGAAAAGATATTCATTTTTACTCAAATGTGGAATAGACCAAAATTTTTATTATGATACTCTTGATTGTAAGCAACATAATGATGAATGAACATTTTCTTTTTTTTGTTTTTGTTTCAACAATTTATTATTATTTTTATCTTTTTTGCCTTTATTTTTTATTAATTTATTTTTTTGCAACATAAAATAATTAATTTTCAATTAAATATTTTTTTCATTTCCCCTCGCTCGCACTCGATCTTGCAACCGCGGGCTCGCAGTGCGTGCGCCTTTTGCCACACAGACAACGAGTCGGCCAAAAATAGATTGGAGAAAGGAAAAAAAAAAGTTCGCCTTGATTCATACGTGTCTTTTTCTGCTCGTTTCTGCTCATTTTTGCTTTTTTTATGACAGCAGAAACACCTATTGTGTGTTTTATGGTTCATTTTACAATAATTGTAATTTTTATTTATTTTCTCAATTTGCATTTAATAAAATATCGAAAAAGAATTTTAAGATTTTGTAGTGTTAAAAAATGATTATTTATTCTTGTGACAGTAAAATTTGAACATGTATGTAATAACAAAAAACATCAGCAAAAATTTCGTTTTACATTAAACTTCTTTTACATCACCATTTTTTGAAACATTTAATTTTTTCCAATGTGGCGGAAATGCATCTGCTGCGTACATATATTTTGTGAAAGTTTTCATTTTTGCAATTTCTGCATTATAATATACTGTTCCTTTACTCTTTAATAAATATCCAATCCACCATCCAAATGAACTTGAAGATGCCGATATTAAAAATGTATCACAATATTCAATTGCAAAACACATTTCAAAACCTCGACTACTATTTTTTATTGTTACAAATGTATTGATTGATGTAAACTGAAAAATGTTGATATTTTAATGTTAAATGCAAAAATGAAAGTTACCATATCAGGAAATTTTAAGCTTCTGATAAAATTATAATCATCACCAAATATTAATAAAGAAGTATTTTTCTTTGTTTTAGCTTTAATTTGATTGTTGATATATTTTATTGCTGGGACCAAAAAATCTGCTCTGGTTTCTAAAAAAATTGTTATAAAAATCCAAAACAACCATAAACATTTTTTTTAAAAACAAACCTAAAAAAGTTCTATACTGCCGAAAATCTCCTCTTCGAATATGAACACAAAGTTTATGAGAACTGCTATCATTTCTAAAAACAACGCTTTTTATGCCTAAAGTAATCAATTCCTTTTCTTCTTACTTCCACATATTTGGTGCTTCAATTTTTGCCTTTTCTTTCAATATCGGACTGCATTCCAAAAGTTTTCGAATATCAGATTTATAATCTTCAAAATATTTCCATGATTGTAAATATACTCCCCAAATTCTGATATATTTTGATGCATTGTATGGATTTAAGCTAAAAGTATCAAAAGTGTTAAAAAATTTGAAATGTATTTAAAACAAACTTACAGAGAAGGTGGATCATATTTGCAAGCATCTCGAGCATATTTAACAAATTTTTCAGAACCTTTTGGTGGCAACTAAAACACATGTTTTTAGCTTGTCATGTAAAAACTGATATAAATAATTTTACTTTAATTTCGATATAATCAGACATTAATGGAAAAACTTCTGAAAATTCTGTTAATTGTCCAACTTGTTTTGGTGTGACTTCTGAATGATATGGATATCGGTTAAGACTTTTTGCAATTCCATATAAACTTGCACAACGAAAAATCTAAAGTTTTACTTATTTTAAATAAAAAATTAAAATGAAAAAAATTACCATATTTCCAAAGCGTCCATAATATGCATATGATGTAATATATCGCTTTTCTGTAATATCTGCTAAGCACATTGGAATATTTGGAGTTGTTGACGTTTTTGGCTCTGATATTTCTTTTGTTGTAAGCCCTCCTCCAGATTCTTCAATAATGTCAAATTGATCAACATATGGAAATTCTGTTGTTTTTTCTTTTAAGTTAATTACAGCTGTTGTTGAAGATTCGATTTTACATTCACAATTTATGAGATCATTAACTAAAAATTTAAAAACGTCTCTTTTTTCATTTTAGAAGTAGTAAAATAGTCAAATTAAAATGTCACTTACATTTATGATAAAAATAAATTGTATATTGAATAATAATAAATACAAATAAAAATTTTGTTCCATATTCTAAACATTTTCCAAGATTTATCATATTTTATAAAAAAAGACAAAAAAGAAGTAAAATAATTAAGCAATTAAAAGAAAACAAGAATGACATAACAAATTCCAACAATGTTTGGATAGCTTTGCTTTTTTCAACATCCGTTATGAAAGTGAGAAGGAAACTTGAACCACCAAATAAATGTCGTCATTAATTGATTTCATTTAAAAAAGGACGCAGGAGCTCTAGCTGGAAATAAAAAAATGTCAAAATTAAAATTTTTTAATGCTTAATAAAAGAAGCCGAAATGCGATATTGTGTTATACAATAACATTACGAAACGAAAGTTGACATTGCTGCAATTACAATAAAGCAAATTCGATATTTTCAAATTTTGTTATATGATATGACTGATATCCGATAAAAAAATATTAGAAGAAAAAATACTCCAATATTTTGTTGGCGGACATCACAAAATCATAAAACTTATCGTATGAAACGAAAGAAATTTAAAAAATTTTTTATTTTTGAAATTTTAATTCTGTCATATTTGTGTTTATTTTCAAATTAATTTTTTGCTTTCTTGTCATGTTGGATTTTTTGTTTCTTCCCTATTTTTACCTTTTTTTTATAACAAATGTCAGCATTTGTTTAAGACGCACTCTGGCTGTCAATCAAAAAGGAGGCGGCACACAAAAAAAATAGATTTGGCCCAAATTTGGTCTATAGGTAAAACAGCCACGGGGAAGACGATTTGCTTTTCCATTTTTGTCCAGAAAAATTTCTTACTGTAGTTACAGGAACTTCAAGGTTATGGTAGCGGTTTGTTCAAAAAATCGCCAAAAATCAGGAAAAATTTTTTTGGCATTATTTTGTGTTTGTATAGGTTTTCGAACATGGAGAATTCGAAAAAAACATTTTTGTGATTTTTTTAATATCGGGAACACCGATTTCCAGACATCCCACTTTACTTTAGTCGATAAAAGACCGCTTAAAATTTTCTGGGGGGATTAATAACCTCATTTTTTAAAAAACTTCAACATTTTTTGCATACAATAAAAAAAATATTATTTTAAAAAAGTGTGCTAACATTGTTTTAAAAATTAATGAAGTGGCGCGATCATGTTTTTTCCTTTATAAATTATTATAAAAATGAGGTTATTAATCTTTTATCGACTAAAGTAAAGTGGGATGTCTGGAAATCGGTATTCCCGATATTAAAAAAATCCCAAAAATGTTTTTTTCGAATTCTCCATGTTCGAAAACCTATACAAACACAAAATAATGCCAAAAAAATATTTCTTGATTTTTGGCGATTTTTTGAACAAACCGCTACCATAACCTTGAAGTTCCTGTAACTACAGTAAGAAATTTTTTTGGACAAAAATGGAAAAGCAAATCGTCTTCCCCGTGACTGTTTTACCTATAGACCAAATTTGGGCCAAATCTATTTTTTTTGTGTGCCGCCTCCTTTTTGATTGACAGCCAGAGTGCGTCTTAAACAAATTCTGACATTTGTTATAAAAAAAAGGTAAAAATAGGGAAGAAACAAAAAATGGAGCAACAATAAAATATTTAAATTTTTACAACATTTTCTTAACATTTTTAAACGCTTTTTCTAACAAAACTTTACAAAATTTTTTGAAGTTTAAATGTTTAAAAATTTAAAAATAGCATAAAAGATCAGAGTTAAGTTGCAACATTTTTTTTTTTGATTTACAATTTTTTTGATGGACTACAATAAAGATCAAACATAAAGGATTAATGAAGATTTTACTTTTATAAATCTTTCTTTTACGTCACAACTTTTTTTTCGATCACAAAAAATGAATGAAAAAGGTATTGCCTCTTTCTTTTTTAAAAGATCAAATACATTTTTTAAATCTCCATCGTTTTTTATTTTTCTGGTTTTAACAAAATTTCATGGTAATTTCCAAAAGACGTAAAATTGGGTAAGAATTTTTATTTGATTTTAATATTAAAGGAAAAAAATCAAAAATGTTTTTGCGAAACAATCTTCTACGGTATAATATAATTTGTAAATAATTTACAAAAAATTATATTTTCCATATTTTTTTATTTAGTGAATTTAGCAGTTTTCTACCTAAAAAGAAAAACATATTTTTTGATTTTTATTATTTTAGAATAATAGAATCATGTTCTTTCGCATGTCTATATTTGCTATTGTTTTTCTGTGAAATTAAAATTCTTTGTTTTAAAATTATGTAAGTTTTAACCTTAAAATAATGAAAACGACAGCCATAAAAATGATAGCTGTTTAAACAAATGTTTCGAACGAGCTTAAACGGAAAAAAATTAGGGAAACCACGTTTTTTTAAAAAATTTAACAAAAAAACAAATTTTTATCAAAGTTAAATTTAAATTTTTTTTAGGGTAAAAATGTTTCGATTTCCTACAGTATTTTTTGGATCAGTTTTTGCTGCATGTTTACTTTTGTTTATTGGATTAACAGATCGCAGCACGAATGACGGCGGTTCTCCGAATGTATTATCTTTTGATGTTGATATTCCATCATTATTACATAATAATAAAAAGAAATCGGTAAGGAGCAAATAAATTTTTTGCAAAAATTGGCATTTTTTGAGATATACGATGCCACAATTTTTAGATATCACCAAAAACAGAAGAAGATGCCCCAAAAGTAATAACATGGAATCGAAACAATTCAACAGATAAATTTTGTGTTTGGTTTAATTTTACAAAAGCTACCAAAGAATCAGATTTCCGATCCATTTCACTTTGTACCCATGGTTCAATTGGTTATTCAAAATTTGTTTTTGATCATGTAAGTGCCATTTATAAATACTTTGAAAGATAACGAAAAAAAATTTTAAAGGCCCAAAACTGGGATGACCGAATTTCTGTTGCCCTGCTTGTTGATTCTGCGGGATTTACTGCTTTAAAAACATATTTAAAACTTTACAAATGCATGGAAAATACAACAGAAAAAGTCTCAACACATTTAGTTTGGAAATCAGAAAATGAAACTTGCTCAACTTCTTTCATTCTTGATGCCCTTGAAGAGCCTTTAAATGCCACGGATTTCATTGATAATTGCAATGTTGATGATCATATTGATGCAGGATTATTTAATCATTCAACAACAGATCTCTATTATCCAAATACTTTACGAAATGTTGCAAGAGAGGGTGCAGGAACGGAGTTGCACTTAATTGCAGATATTGAAAATCATTTCAGTTTCAATGCTTCTGAAATTTTATTAGAGGCAACAAAAGATATTGATAAAAAATCAAAGATTGCTGTTGTTGTTCGAAGATTTGAATATAATACAAGTTTTGATGAACCTAGGACAGTGAAAGAATTGTATGATCTTTGTAGAATGCATCAGTAAGTTTAAATAAGGATTAGCGCAAACACGGCTTGTAAAAAAAAGAAAATGGACTGCGCGCAACCTGCAGCAAAAAGAGCCATTTTGTTTTTTTTCAACAACAGCGGCTGGTACTTTTATAGCTTTCCCCCCCCCTTTTTTTTTTATAATTTTTTAAAGTCTTTTTTCTCGTAATTTTTACAAGTCCGATTTTCTTTTCAAACTTGTAAAAATTATGAGAAAAAAGACTTTGAAAAATTTTCGAAGTTGGAGAGAGAGTGATGGAGCAACCGTTTAGCAAACCGTCGAAGAGTGAAAAAAAGCCTGTTTTGTGTGCTTTCTCTCCTTTTATAGCACTTTCCTTGATTTTGTTTGATGTCATGTAAATTTTTTCTTTGTGAATGAAAAAACATAGTCGATGAGAATGCGGGGGGGAATAGTATAAAAGATGGCAACTGACTTCTTTTATAGTATTCCCCCCGCATTTTGCAGTTTGAAAACACGGCACAAAAATACACAGAAGTCTTTGTAAGAGAAACAACGCCGGATATGTAAATTTCAGGGAATTTTGAGAAATATTTTTTCGCAGAAATGGGGGGGAAATACTATAAAAGAAGTCAGTTGCCATCTTTTATAGTATTCCCCCCCCCCCCCCCCCACAGCATAGTTTTAAAAAAACAGCAAAAATACTTTAAATCCCGAGTAAATAGATATTATCATCTTCTGGTTTATTAATAATATCATAAAATTCACGATTTGTTAAATTTCGAAGTTCATCCAAGATTTGGAAAATAGAAAAAAAAGAAAATTTTAGAAAGGGAAAATATATTTTATGTTGATATGCAAATTTCAAAGAAAAAATGTGAATTTTTGTTTCAAAACTTGTAAAAAAAATTTTTGAAAATGGGGGGGGGGGGGGGAATACTATAAAAGTGCCCAGCGGCTTTTTTGCTGCAGCTTGCGCGCAATCCACATTCATTTTGGGTCTGCCGTGTAAAAATATTAAAAAATGAAAAAAACTTGATTAAAAAAATTTGCATATTTCATTGAAATGTTATAAAAAATTGCTCTGAAAATCTGCAATTTTAGAGCATATCAATTCCATCGATTCTTTTATGCTATTGGTCATAGCGTTCCAGGTTTACCGCATTGGTTTAGATATTCTTTAAATGCAAGTACAACTCCAACACTTTTTTCAATTAATTATCGGTAAACACAGTTTTTGTCATGTATCTTTTTTTCACCAATAATTATCGTTTTAGATCAAGTATATGGGAACCCCAATTAATCGTGCACGCTTCCGCTCCATATCACTATGAAGGATTTTCAATGAAACGGGATCAATGTGCCCTACCCTATGAATTATGTCGAGCTGGATATTCTTTCACTGTTGCATCTCATGCATTTAGTTTCCATAAAGGAATAAAAATTAATTCATCAAGTCAAAAATACAGTCGATTTACAGTTGCTAAAATTGCAAGAAAAACTGGTAATATTTTTCGACAATATCTTAATGCCGAATACGGGATTGAAACAATAAAAACTTGTAAAAAGTGGTAATGATTTTGTAAAATTTGTAAATTTGGAAAATTGTTGTAAAAATAAAGTTTGAATTTGTAATTAGAATATCAAAATTGTCACACCACAAGGATTTAGTGAAAAAGAAGAACCGTTTTTTTTTGCACAAACAGAAAAAAAGCAACTCATATTTTGCAGCAGTCAATGAACAAAAGTTTTTTAAGAGTTATAAAAATTGATCGACATTTTCGTGATTAGCTTCATAAAAGAGTATAATTAATAGATATCGTACAAGATGTCCGTCAGAAAAAAAAAGAAATTATTTTGGCTTAATTGAAACAATTTTTTCTTGTTTGGATATATTAGTGCAAGAAAATTTTTTTGCTTATAATAAAATTCAATTCCAAAATCTCGGACAACTGTAAAAAAACTTCTACTAACATCTATCTCAGCGAGGAAAATATCAAAAGATATAATTTCTTTTATTTGTACAGACAAAAAAAGAAATCAATCGAATTTTTTTATAATCTTTTCAGGCGACAGAAAGTATGTCTTCAGTGAAGGCTTTTTCAAAAAGAGTTGTGGCGTTGCGTTATTTTGAAACTCTTTCTTCTTCCTGGTCTTCAACGTTTAAATATAACTGACATATTTTTCGTGGCCCCATCTGTTTAAACAAAAAGACACCTATTCGTTTAAACCTTTCTTCCATTGTTTTTATCTTCAATAAAGCATCACAGAAAATTTTACAACGTGTAAAAAAGCTTCCAACATGTTTCTTCTATAAAAAATATAATTTAATGGTTTAAAACGTATTAACCTTGTGACTCTCTGCTTTTTTTTAGCTTTTTCGATGAACAGCAACATCGAGGACTTTCTTCTTTAAATTGGATATTGTTAAGCTAATTTGCATACGGTAAGGAAAACAGATAGATGTTAGGTTATTTAAGTTTTTAGTTTTGATTTTTATAAGTCGTCCTGAAGTTTTTAACAATTTCAGAAAAAATGGCACGAAAAATTGCAAACGATAAAATATTGATTGGTGTTATCATTGTTGGAATAATTCTTTTAGTAAAATTCAGAGGTCAAAATATTTCCATCCCAATTATTGATGACGGCGGCTTCTTTGATGGTTCATCGCCCGAAGAAGAAAAAGGACTGCAAATTGCAAAAGATAAATTTCATGGTTGTATGTTGAAAGCCGCAAAAGCATATTACAATGAATCAACAAAATTCTTTGAAGAATTTGCAAAATGTATTAAAAAGCATATTGGAATTGATACATCTGAAATGGATAACTTTTCAAATTATTTCTTTGGTGAAAAGAAAATGTTTTTACCAATGAAGGGTGAAGATGATGAATGCAGATGGTTAACAATTGGAATTGGTGGGGTTGCATCTGCAGAAGAATTGTTTTTGAAGAAATATCCACAATGTTCAGTTTTTGGCGCGGATCCAGCGGATACTGGAAATTTTTCAAGCATTGGACAATTGAGACCGTTTGGAGTGGGTATGTAAATTTTTCATTTATTAAAAATACGTTTTTGAAAGTCAGAAAATACAAATTCGTAATCAACTTTTTCTTTTGAAAAATGTCCGAGCAGTTTTATACAAATTCAGGAATGCAAAAATTTAAAAAAATTTATTACAAAAAAATTTTGTCGCAACCACGGCTTTTTTTAAAAACTGAAATCAAAAATGTCAAAATCGAAATTTCAACTTTTCAGAGCTTTTGTCGCATCCCTCACGAAGGTTATTAGGCTTTTTTGAAAAAAAACTGAAGTTACAGTATCTTGAAATTTTCCAAAACGTGTTTTGACACTAATAATTTAGTCAACAAAATAAAAACATAATTTTTAGGCATTGAAGACACAAACATTGACCTTACTGTAATGATAAATGGAAGCTATACCAAAAAAGTTATGAAAGTTGTTTCATTAACAAATCTTTTGGATGATCTTGTCAAAACTCGATTTGTTCATTATCTTACAATCGATATTGAAGGTTTTGAATATATTATTCTTCGAGAATTAGTTGGAAATGGAAAATTTGCACATTCGGATATTGTTTTCTGTCAGATTGATGCAGAATTACATCATCCAAAATTTCCAAAAGCTCATTCATCAATCAAAAAACTGAATGCTGTTCAATTTATGCTTGATTTTTTGCAAATTTCATCACCATATATTCCAATCTTTAATGTTCCATATCTTCGACATCCCCATCAAAAGGTTACATTTGTTAATGTTGTTGATCCTCGTTGTAGAAGAGTTTTTAAACCACAATCGTATTTTGGAAAAAAATAAAAGAATGTTAACTTTTTTTTAAATAAAAGCAGCTATCCGACTTAAGACAATTATTTAAATTAATTCCATATATGATAATTTGATTTTCAACATCAAACTGATTCAAGGGTCTGTATCTTTGTAAAAGATTATTTTTTATTGAAAACATGCATCAAAAGCAAAACATGTGATTTTCTTCGTTTCTCGTTAAACGTATTTTTAAAAAATTTCATGGTAAAAATTTTGTTCAAACCAAGCAATTATTACTTCTCCCTCAATTGTATAAAAATACATGGTTTTCAAGATTGTATCAAATTGGCATTTTTCTCGAATTTTTTTTTCTATAGTGTAAAATTATGAACTTGTTGTTCTTGCGTTGATAACGTCTTTAATACTTTAAATATATCAAAAATAATCTTTAAGATCGACATTGCTAATAAAATATTCAAAAAGTATCAAAAATTTTTTTCAGCAAAAAATGAATGTTGTTGGAAGCAAAAGTATATTATTGATTTTCTTTCATTGCAACAGACAGGCCCTCTTTCTTTTGACACATCTGTTCAAAACAAAAAAAGTCGATGGTTCATTCATAAGATGGTTGGTTAAAATGTCATTCATCGCTAAAAAAGCACAAAAAATCTGTTTTTCGTATTCTTTCAACGTTAGGATTTTTTGCAAAAGAAACGACAAATTTCTTTTTTGTGTGTAAAAACTTTATTAAAAGACATTCGAAAGTCTACACATTTTGAAACACCGACAGACAAAATGTCAGTATTTTTTTATCGGACTCCAAGAACTTTATTTTGCAAAACAACTATACTCGCTTGGGAAAAAAGGTGAGAAAGGTTGTATATTTTTCAACATACAAACTCTTTTGAATGTTTTGATATGTCCGTAGTGTTTTGAATATTTTTGTTAATTTTCTGTTATTAAAATTATATAATGATAATGTTGTAATAATTAAAAATAAATATTTTGTTTTTTTGCAGCAGTAGAAAGTGATCTTCTCGGTATTTATTTAAATTAACTTCCACAATTGTTCTCACATTAAAGTAGAAATTTTTTAAGATTAATACCGCGAACATTTGTTTTCTAGACAAAAGAAATTTTTTTCATTAAGATTACTGGTAGTTTCAGTAAAAAAATATAAATTTTGGAATTGTTCAAACTATGGAGTTTAACATAAAAAATCATGATATTTTTCTCGTTTACAAACACTGCGGACATTTGAAAACATTCAAAAGAGTTTACATGTTGAAAAATATACAACATTTTTCACTTTTTTCCCAAGCGAATAAAGTTGTTTTGCGAAAAAAAAAGCAACCACATCAGTGTACTCCCGCTCCTAAGAGCGCTCCTGAGAGCAGGAGCGCTCCCTTATAAGGGGAGCCGTTGGGAGCGGGAGCGGGTCTAGGGAGCGGCAGGAGCGGAGCGGGAGCGGGTTTTTAAAGAGCGCTCTTTTCATAAAAAGACTTTGAGAAGGCAGGAAAGTCAAATTCCTTTGAATTATAATTTTTTTTAAAGATGTGTTGTTTTACATTTACAGATGTTTTTTTAAATTAAGATAAATAGCAAAAAATGGAAAATATGAGCAAAAAAATGAGAAAAATCATTAAAAAGTTGAAAGAAGAAAAATTTTTTACATAAAAATTCATTGTCTGTTTTTTTGCGAAGAAAGAGAGAAAAAAAAAATGGTCAGAAAAAAAAGCCAAGCAGGCCGTGAGTACGCGTTTTGGTGTCTCTGTGGTTAGCGCTTCAGCCTTTCATGCATGGTCGCACGCATGGCCAGGATCAAATCCCTGCCGGATAAAAAAAATTACTACATAAAAAAAAGTGTCTAAAAAAAGTTTTTATATTATAAATTACTATTTGTAGTTTATTAAAAAGTTTAATTTTTAATTTTTTAATTTTTTTTAGACCGGCTGGGATTCGATCCATGCGTGCAACCATGCATGAAAGGCTGAAGCCCTAACCGTAGAGACACCAAAACGCGTACTCACGGCCTGCTTGCGTTTTTTTTCTGTTTTTCTCTCTTTTTTGAGACAGTGACGGTTTCTAGATAAAAAAGACAAAGAGCGGAGCGGGAGCGGTTATTTCAGGAGCGCTCTGAGAGCGCTCTCAAAAGCGGGAGCGGGTTTTGGGAGCGGTGAGAGCGGAGCAGGAGCGGGAGCCAAGTTTTTTATAGGAGCGGGAGCGGAAAAATAGGGAGCGGGAATACACTGAACCACATAACTGATCATTCGCCCCATCCTTTTAAAATCGAATTACAAACTTAATATATTATGCAAATTTTTGGTGGGGGGGAAGGGGGGGGGTTAAACGCGAAAAGTACCTTCATCATAATGATTTTTGTAAATTGAGCAATAAACATCTTTCAACAAAATATTCATAGAATATTTATTTTTATTTCTCGTTGAAATTGTGTATCTCGCTTTCAACATTTTTTTTTCAGCTTTAATATGTATTTTTAAAGTGCTTTTTTGTGAACAAGAAAACGAAAAAGAACGACGATATATCTTTTTCGCAAAAAAGTGTCAATGCTTCGTAAAATTTTTAGAAATTGTTAAACAAAGCAGTGAATGTATTGGAATTGTTGTTGTTCTATCACTTTGTGTCCATTTTGAAAGTGAAGAATCAAAATCAAACAAAACATTATTTTTTATAGCCTTGAATAAAACGGCTAATAAACGCTAATTCACTTAATTTTAAATCAAATTAACAGTTTTTGTAAAAACATTATTTACGGACTAAAATAATTACAAAAATTAAAAAATTTATTTTTTCGACACAAAATCATCTCTATATTTTACAAATCTTTCAATTAATTTTGGATCATAACTAAAAGCAAAATCTAAAAATGGTTTAAATTTTTCCCATTCCAAATCTGCAAATGCTGCAGTTGGCTGATGGCAGTCGTCCCAATCTTCGATTTTCATTTTTGCAAATTCTTCTTCAGTTGGCCAATTTATTCGATCAATTCTTATTGGAGCTTTTACATGTTCAGATAAAAAGTTTCGATTTGAAGTGCTATAAAAAACCTGTGTTAAAGCATATGTTTTTAACAATAAATTTAAACCAACTTTTTAAACCATTCATTTAATTTATAACTCATCAGCGACTGATCTGCATACCAAATAAAAGAACCAACAAGTCTTCGATTTGCATCATCATTTGTATGAAAAACATTTTCACCAAATTCTCCAAAAATATATTCTTCAATTTCTTTCAATGACATTAAAGTATCATTAAAACCCATAATTTCTTTCCATGCTTTAACCGTTGCTCCAATTGTTCCCATTGGATACATATGTACTTTATATGCTCCACGAGCAGGTGGAACTCGAACTGGATGACAACATCTTGAATTATATAAATGTAAAATTTTTCCATCAGTAATATTTGGGATATGATTTGAAATATTGAAAACAACTAAATCAGCATCAGAAGTTATTAGAATGGTTTCATCTTCAGAAGAAGTGTATGGAATTGGAAGTACAGCGCCAAAGGCTCGAATAAGCTAAAAAAAATGTTAAAGATTATAAAAAAAATTATTTTTGTTTTTTTTGATACTTTTTGTTTTACAGCAATTTTACCCGACTGTGCACACTAGAGAAAAGCCCCTGAATCAGGGTAACCATATAAAAAGTATCAAACCTTTAACTTTAAAGACCCTTACCTGACTTAACGAAGTATGTGACAACTTTTCTGGCATCAAATAAATAATATGTGCATTTAATTCTTTTAACAATTTAATTGTTTCTTTTGCTTGTCCATTTTTTTCAAATTCTTTTTCATCATCTGTTAAAACCACAACAGATTCAACTCCAAGTTTGTTCCAAGATGCAACAGTAAATGGTAAAAGGAAGAGATATCTCGGTTTTAAACTTGAGGAAAGCATTACAAATGTTTGTGGTTGACTTTTAAGAAATTGATAATCAGAAAATACGGACATTCTAAAAACAGCCAATTTCTGGTTAATAAAATGAGATGGAAAATTTTTTTCTTTTTGTTTGTTTCCATTACTTTTTTACACTTTATCATATAAAAGTTTTTAAATTTTTCACCAACTTAAATATTTTAGTGAAAATAAAATAATTTTTGTTTGTATTAATAAGTAATCCATAAAAAATTTCAAAAAAAATTATTCGACTTACTTGTCTATAAACATATAACATGCAATAATAATTACAGTAAAAATTAAACATTTTGAATTTTTATTCATTGAAGGAATTTGATTAAAACTTTTCATTTACAATTAAAAATGTCTTTTATGGAAGTGAAGTCGTTGCAGTTGAAAACAATGTCATATTTCATAAAAGCAAGGCTAAAAAATTTAACAATAGATTTTTGACATCTCTCTTTTCTTTGTTTTTTGTTAAGCATAGAAATTATTGTTCAAATATAGAAATAAAAAAAAGTATGTTATTAATTGTGAAATATTTATTATTTCACGTTTAATGACTGAAAAAGCATTGTTTCGATTTTGCCAACAAAAAATGTCAGACACTATGAAATAAAGTATTGGAACAGCTTTTTTCATAACTTTTATCGAACTTGATTCCAAAGCTATTTTTGTTATCGAATATTTTTTTATATCTGATTATTTGTGTTCCAATTCAACAACTTCAAAATTGTTAAATCTTAGAAATTGTTTTCCTCTTTTTTTTCATTGATAAAAATGATTTACAAATATCGAAATTATATTGTTTTTTTATTTGGTTTAACAATTGTATATTATTCATATGAAACAAGATATTTGTCAAGGAATATTTATGTTACAACAACCTATGCAAAACATTTAGAAGAATGGGAAAAAGTTCCATTTTGTCCAGCGTTGAATGAAAGTGATTGGGAACTGTTAAAAGAATTAACAACTCCAAATGTAATGGTACAAGATTGGGAAAGAGAAGATTTAGGAATAGAGGATTTGGGATTCGTTACATATGCATCATTTGATCATTTAACAGAAGCTATGTGAGTCTTTAAAAGATGTACATATCATTTTTTTTCATCGATCCTGATTCAGGGATTTTCTGGATGTGTTTTAAGCTTGCAAAAACCTGTACCAGCAAATTCTTGATTTTCAAGTTTAAATAAAAAAATTTTCGAAAAGCTCCAAAAGTTTTTGACCTAACAATAATTACAATTGTTAATCATTTTTAGAATAAGCTGCAATACGATTCGAGCAATTCCAGAACTTTTAAATGTTCCATTAACAATATATCTGTCACCTGATGTTACCGATGATTTAAAAGCAATTTACAAAAAAAGTTGTCCACATGCGAAATTCATTTTGTTTCCATTTGAAAAATATCCCGAAAAAGTCGAAGATTTAAATAATTATATTTTTAAGCCACTCTATATTGCAGAAGCATTAAAAAATCATAAAGTTTTATTAAACTTTGATTCATCAATTGTTTTTATGCCGTTTGCAAATTTTACGGTAAGTAAATTTAACGGAGATCCGTGCCAAAAATAAAATATTATTTTTTGGATGTACACAAAAAGTTTTTAGAATTTGATTCAAACTGCTGTAAAAGAAAATCCAATGGATGTAAGCTTGTTACGAACTGCATATCACAGTAATTTCCTTACAACTCATCCAAAAATGTATGATTGTTTTCCAAAGATTAAACCTTCTGATGTAAAATTTCATTAATTTTAATTTTATCAATATAATCAATTATTGTAGATGTCAAGGGTTGTACAATATAATGCTGGACTAATTTTATGGGTTGGAAGCGAAGCAGGTTGGACATCCATGCATCGATGGGTTGAATGCGCGCTACAACCATCATGCATGGCACCACTTGGTTCAACAAAATCTTGTACTATGAAAGTAAATTATTATAAATTATTATAATGCCATTTGTACATTAATCTTTTTAGAATATATCTCAATCAAGATTTTCTGGATGTCATCGATTTGATCAAGCTGCAATAAATTTAATCCTTTATGAAAATTCAAATTCTACAACAAATTTGTATCAAAGAAATACAAATTATTTTAAAATTATTCGGAGAAGAAATTTGTTTGTTAAACCAAAAATTAAAGCAACAACGATGAAACGTAAATTTTTAAGATGAAATCTTTCAGAATGTCTTGAGCTTAAATTTTTAGGTATATTTACAAACACAACAAAATCAGTTGTTGGAGATACAACCAAAAGGCCATTTTCAACATCTAAAATTACAAAGCTACAATCTTCTGATAAATCGTAGGCTGGCTATTAGAAAGTTTTTTAATTATAAGTTTTTAGAGCTGCTGCAGTAAAAGTTACAAAAAGTTTCTCGCCAATAATGTCAACATGTAATAATAACTCAAACGAAAAAAAACAATGTTAATTATTAATTTTTAGATAACAAGAAAGATCCAACAATACCAAATATTCTTAAAACTACAACATTTTTTAATACTTCATACATTTCAATAACTACGGTATTTCCAACCAAAGCTAATAACGTGAGCACTTCAGCAAATGTGATTGAATTTGATTTGGTTGAAGAAAGCTTGAATGGGTATTAAAAAAAACTTTTAAAGGAAAAACTAAAAATTTTTTTAGGAGTATAAGCAAAAGCATTCCCGACTCCAAGAAAAGCACTATCACAACAAAATTACCCCAAACTTCTGTGACACCATAAATAAATATTATTCTTTTTTTAAATACTATAAGTTTCATTGAAAATGTCTAACTAGCATAAAGAACATTTTTCTTTTTTTTCATGTTTTCATGACTCTTAGAAATTTTGTTTAATTTTCAACTTAGTTTCAATAAAGAAACAAGTGAAAATAAATGACAAACTTACAAACAAATTTTATTAAAATATTGATTAAAGAAGAATACAAACTTTACACACAAAATTGGAAGAGAAGACTTTTTTGTTTAAATAACGAATTTTAAGATTCATAAAGATTTTTTTGTTTGAACAAAGTTATAAAAAAAATCGAAAAATGTAGAATTTTTTCAATAATATTCCCCAGAAAACTATCAACACCTGTTCAAACAAAATATAAATAAAACCGTTGCAAAAAAAATTTTTATTGCTTTTTTATTTACCCTAAAAATGGATGCAAGCATTAAAACGATTTTATTGAGCTTTTAATTTTTTGTTTCTTCCTTTGAATCAAACATGAGGAAAAAATTATGGTTTCATAATGCACGTATTTTTTAAAGTTTTTGTTTATTTAATTTTTTCAACACAAACATCTAACAATAATTTTATCTAACAATGATTTTATCTAACAATGATTTTTAATATAATTTAATTTAGTTCCAACTATTTCTTTTATCCAATACCTCAACCAAATTGATGGCCGCCATGGAAGACCATCTTTACTAAAAGTATTTGGATTTAAATTTTCTAGCTGAAATTTTTTCATTGATTCTTCTGTAACTTCATGCCAATCTTTTACAACCATTACGGGTAGTCTATCATATAATGGCATAAGATATGATCGTTTTACAATTGGAATTGAACCAAATATTATTGCTTCCCATGTTCGAATACAATCAATTCCATTACCTAAAAATTTAACAGTTATTTTTTGTTTTTTTGTTATAAAATACTTACCAGGAGGGCTCAAAACAAATTGTGAATTTTTAATATTTTCCAAATATTCTTTCCATGTACTTCTTTTTTGATTAATTTTTACCAATGAATTATTTCCAAATGTTTTTTGAAAATAAATTAATGTTTTGATTCGATTTTTGTTAGTTTTTGGCGAAAAATTTAAATACAATAATTGTGTCTTATTTGCATAGGGAGTAACATTTTTTGCCAAATCATACAAAGTTTGATGCACGTTGCCTGCAGGTGGAACAACTCCAAGTGGAAGTGGGACTAATTTTGGATGACTAAAAATATTTAAATAAATAAAAATAATTTTATGCAAATTTCTTACAATGCAAGAGTATTTTGTGCAAACCATTTAATAATTTTTGGATCTTCTAATATTTTTAACTGCCATGGATATCCAACTCCATAATCACTTTCATGAGTCAACAGCACATATGGGGATTTAATTTTTGGATGATAATCCAATAAAAATTCTTTGAGGTAATCAGTTTTAACAAAAATGATGTCACCACATTTAACATTTTCAACGTTTAGATCATTATATCGATACCCCCAAACATGATCAGAAATACTTCGAAAAATATGTCGTTGCAAGAAAACTGATGAAATAAATGGAAAACCGAAAAATGGAAATTTTGTTCGATTATTTAAATTTAAGTCAGCTATTAATTTATCATAATCAAAATTGTATTCCATTTCAGTTTCCGAAACATTTGGAAAATGTTGTTGGAGTTTGTAATTAAATGGGAAGTCTTCGATTCTGGAGTTATTGGATGATGTTGGATGGGGATTTACTGCAACCATCGTTGAATTGTTTATATTAAAAGATGTGTATACCACAACGCCGAGAACAAGAGAAGCAAGGAATACTGGCTTGATCATTGTGCTGAAAAAAAATTTTTAATACAAGTTTAATGTCGATTTTATATCCGTATAATTTAAAAACCAAATAAAACTTTTACAAAAAAATTTAAAATTTTTTAAATTTTAGCACTACCGTAGTAGAAAACGCTATCTAGCATAAAAGCAATATTATCTTCTTTAAAATTTTTTTAAGGAAAATAGAAATTTTTTTCCTATAAATGTCATAAAATTATGAAAAACGTATACCCTTATATTTGCCTTCAAAAACACTATTACCGTATTCATTTCCGATTTTTTTACATAATTAAAAGGCGGAAACATTTTTAATGTAGTTTTTCAATCAAAATACAATCAAATACAGCTGCAAAGGTTTACGTGTAATTTTCATAAATTTTTGTGTTTTATTATAAAATACACATTTAATAATGGTTTTCTTTTGTTGAAAAAAAAATTATAAAAAAAATAATCCAAAATTGGTTCCTGGATTTTGTATATGCATACATATAATGAAAGTGACAACTATGTAAATAAACGTGGCAATGAATTTTTGATTTTTTTAAACCAATTATAGAAAGGTTTCAAAAAAATCATGTTGTAAAACATAAATGAAAGAATTTTTTTACACAATTGTTTGCGAAAATAAAAGGGGTTTTAATTGTATTTCGGTAGGAAAATTGATTTTTTGAACTTTGCAAAAAATGTAATGAGAATATTTGGAGAGCGGAAATTTAATGAGAAGAAAAAATTAGAGAGATGTTTTTTTAGGAAATTAAAATTATCCTTAAAATTTTAAAAAATCTAAAAAAACTTTTGTGAAATTAATTTTGCCTTGGCAAAATGTTCTATTTTTCATCATAAAAATTTTCCATTTTTAAAAGTTAAAGAATTTGCGCTAAAACAAACTTTTCAAAAATGTTTTTGACGATGTTTTTTCTGCTTTAATTAACCGATACCGAATAAAATGTTTAACTAATTAAATGTATCAATATTACAGAAGGAAATTTTCAATGGATCGAATGCGTCGAATTATTACTTCACCTTTGTTTATAACTTTATCATTTTTGGTTGTAATATTTTGTGGTTTAAGTAAGCTTAATCTTAACACACATTATGTTTTAAAGAAATTATTTTAATTTTTAGAATATTATGCGCCTCATTATTTAGTAATTAAGCCACAAGAATCAATGTAAGTATTATTTTAAGTTATTTTCCTTAAAATTTGTAGCTTTAATCAAATTCTTTAGTACTGAAATAGAAATTTTAAAAGAACAAGTTGATTCAATGAAAAGAACAATAGAAAGACTGAATCATCAAGTTTCATCCGATATTGTAATTGAAAGACCAAATAATTCATTTCCAAAAACAAAACCTCGATCTGAAGGAAGTCGTCTAAGAATTTTAGTGACAGGTGGAACAGGATTTGTTGGATCACATTTGGTTGATAAATTGATGAAGCAAGGACATGAAGTAATAGCATTAGATAATTATTTTACTGGCAGGAAGCGAAATGTTGAACAATGGATTGGACATCCAAATTTTGAGCTTGTTCATCATGATGTTGTTAATCCATATTATATTGAAGTGGATCAAATTTATCATTTAGCTTCACCAGCTTCCCCGCCGCATTATATGTATAATCCGGTTAAAACTCTCAAAACGAATGCAATTGGAACTGTAAATATGTTGGGTATGTGTAATTCATTTGCATTTAAGTTATCTCTAACTACTATGGTTTAGGTCTTGCTCGACGAGTTAAAGCTCGCATGCTTTTGGCATCAACTTCTGAAATCTATGGTGATCCTGAAATTCATCCACAGCCTGAAACATATTGGGGGCATGTAAATACAATTGGTCCAAGGTCTTGTTATGATGAAGGAAAGCGTGTTGCAGAATCTTTAATGATAGCATATCAAAAACAAGAAAAAGTTGAAATAAGAATTGCTAGAATTTTTAATACTTTTGGCCCAAAAATGCATATGAATGATGGAAGAGTTGTTAGCAATTTTATTTTACAAGCTTTACAAAATCAACCAATTACGGTATGTTTAAACAAATTACAAACTTTAACAATAATATCGTTTTCAGATATACGGTGAAGGAGAACAAACTCGATCATTTCAATATGTTGATGATCTCGTTGATGGACTAATTTCTTTAATGAATTCAAATACGACTTTACCAGTAAATCTTGGAAATCCAGAAGAATATACGATAAAAGAATTTGCAGAATTAATTAAAAGGCTTGTTGGTAAGATTTTGTTTTAAGAATACCGATCTCAAGAATAAAAAATAATTTTAAGGAAGTAATAGCAGAATAATAAATCACCCAAAACAAGAAGATGATCCAAAACAACGAAAACCAGATATAACTCGAGCAGCAGAATTGTTAAATTGGAAACCAAAGATTTCAATGAAAGAAGGATTAAAGAAAACTATTGAATATTTTCGAGATGAATTGGAACAAGAAAAAGTTAAAATTAAAAAATAATATTTATTTGTTTTATTTTGTTTTATTTGTTAAAAATAAAAAAAGAGCTCTCTATTAGACCAAAAAAATTTTTCTCAAAAACTTTAAATTAAAAAGTATAAAACCAGAAGAATAGAAATGAAAATCTTTTGGGAGACTAGTTATAGAATGCTTTTTTATTAAATCACAATTAAAAATTTTAGGAATCAAAAATAACAGAATGAAATCTTTATTCCGAATTAAATTTTTGAATATAAACATTTTGTACCACGTTTAATAGTTCCTCGACTTTTTGCAAAAATATTTTAAAGTAAACATTTTATTTTTTTCACTTTATAAAAAAATGTTAAAGTCATTTACCCATTTTATTAAATTTTTATAACGAAACAAATCAAAAACACTTTTAAAAAAAAGTCAACATTTATTCAATTTTTAAAGCTTTATTAATCGCTGAATCAATGAACGGCTTCAAAAACCGTAATCCAATTGGTGAAATATGTTCAGTATCTCGAAATAGCGGAAGACCGGTTGCAAGATCAATAATATTACAAAAATTTCCATCACAAAATGATCGATAATCAAAGAATGCACATTTCGAACAATTTAATGCAGAGAACCAAGCGTCCATTGTTTCAGATTTTTGCTAAAATTTCACTCATGCAACAAGTTTTATGCAAATTTTGCCTCGCCAAACTAATGTTTTCAAAATTTTTCACATACCGGATTTTTAAGTCTTGATTCAAGATACAAATCATAAAATCTTCTACGAATATAATCTTGTGAAATATCATACGGAAAAACAACTTGTTCTTTATTCATTATAATTGCGGAAGTATAATTTTGAATTGTTTCCAAAATTTTATTCCAATGTTTGAATTCTGGATGTTCAGGAATTTTATCAATTGGAGTATCATATAAATATTTATGAAAATATCTTTGAACAATAAATGTTACATCCGGTTTTTTAGCCTTTATTGCATGCTCCATAAAATATGTTTCTAATCCATCATGCATTGGAAAATTTCGACCATTTGTCCAAATTGAAATTGTTTTTGAAAATATCGGATTTGAAGAAACTGCTGCAATAATATTCATGGAAAAGCTATTTCCAATAACTAAAGCTGTCATGGTTCCATTTGGATTTCCAGCCACTTCACAATAATATAAACTCATTCCACCATAATGAAATTTTTGTCGAGTTCGGCATGCATAAATTCCGCCCATTAATTCTCCTCGAAGTTTTACAGCAACTTCAATGTCATTTTGTTTTGACCATTTTGGTGATAGAATTAATGGGGTATCAAATTTTGTTATATTATTCCATAACTTCATTGTTAATTCAGATGGTCTTGAATTCTAAAAAATTTTAAATTTCCATTTTTGATGCCCGAAAAAGCTCACATTTATCGGTGGAAGCATAAGTTTTTCAGGAACGCAAATTGAAATGGCATAAAATAATATTAAAATTATTGACAAATTTTTATGACCATTTGACAGTCGCAGAATCGGTTTCTCAACAATTATATGTCCAATTTTTCCAAGAAATATGGAAGTTGAAAACAGCATAAATCCATCTATAAGATGAAATAATTTTTTTATATTAAAGGGAGTTTCCACATTCGAATAAATGATTTTAACTAATGTTTTTTTAGCACAAAAAATTTGATTTAAAATGAAAGTGCGTTAATAATGCAAATAAATTTTTTAAAACAAATTTTATAAACACATTTTCATTTTTTAAAGCAAATATTTTCTCGTGCTAAAAAAACATTGGTTGAAATCATTTGTTCAAAGTTTGATTGAACTTCAAACGTGGAAATTCCTTTTAAAAAAACGTTTTTTTGTCAAAATTTTTTACTTTAACAATATTTTTCATTTTATACTCCAACTTACCAAAATAAGTAAAAACACTTTGCGATGACATAAATCTTGTATATGTAATTAACGGCCAATGAATCAAATATAACAAATATGAAACATCTCCCAAAACTACCAAATGTTGAATCATTGTCGGATATGGGCATAAAGTTTTGAAAGGATGTATTGAAGGTGTTGACATTGTAACTAAAGCTGCAACCATAAAAATCACAATAAAACTAATCAAAAGTCGTGACAAAACTATTGAACAAAACATTATTCCTGCAACAATAATTAACATAATCGATGGTAACCATTTTATTGATAAAACTGGTAATGTTTGTGCCAACATTCCAAAGCTAAATTGCCAAATTCGACAAAACAGTGATTCATATTGTACGATTGGATTTGATGAAAGTGATTGGAATGTGATAGAAGTGATAAGGATTAGGATTAATAAGAGTTGATGAAGTCGTTGAGAAATGCATGTTCGAGTAATTGCAATAAATGGAAAAATAAGATAGAATTGCATTTCAACTGCCAACGACCAACAATGTCGAAAGAATCGAAAATTTGCTTCCTAAAATAAAATAAATCGGGCAACGAAAACGCATACATGTTTTTTAAGAAAATTTTATCTGATATCAAATATCTTTCTATTTTTCATTACAAAACAATTCCTGATTTGGTTTATCAGGATATTTTCCCAAACAAGTATTAAATGGTTTCTTTTTTTGAAGAAAAATTCTTGAAATGCTAACCGTATCAAAATATCCCCTTTGTTTCAATAAATCTTCATAATTTGTTGCTAATGCCATTGCCCATCTTGAATCTTCAATGATGAAAGTAAATTGTTCCGGAAATATTTGCCGTGATAAAGTTATCAGAGTCAAAAATATCATTAGCAAATAAATAGGCAAAATTCGTTTTACACGACGATAATAAAAATCAATTGTTGAAGCAATCAAATTTTTTTCAAATGAATACAAAGATGCCATTAAATACCCGGATAAAACAAAAAATCTAAAACAAAGAATCAATTTAAAATGTGACAAGACGATATAATTTACATATCAACTCCAAGATATCCATTTGGAAAGTATTCTGGCCAAATATGAAATAACAAAACTGATAAAATTGATAAAGCTCTCCAACATTGTAAATCATCACGTTTTTCATGCATGGATTTTGTGGACAACATTTGATATATATGTAACAAGTTTTAAAAAATGCACTTAAACTTTTTGAAGTTCAATTAGACACTTTTTGACATTTTAGATATGGATATAACAGTTATTATATTTTTATGAATATACATTTTTATTGTTTTAAATCTTTGTTTGAATGAAAAAAAAGTACTCTTGATTTATTTGTTTTAAAAGCAGGTGTAATGCAAATCAAAGTCGTGTCATCTCTTTGTACTCTAACATTTTTCGATGTGGATTTTCTTTTGTATTATTTTAATTTGAAAACAAAAAAAAACATTCAATAATAAATGTTTCAAAAGTTGAATAAAAAAAAAACGTGGAACAAAAATTTCGGTTTGGTATTTTTCTCTTTTTTGTTTCCCAAATTTGTCAAAAAATTCTTTTATTTAAAGAAACAAAGAAATTAATGAATGCATGCATTAATTAATAATTAATTAAGGCCATTTTGGGTCCCAAATTAATACATAAAAAAGTCTTAAATCAAGGCCTTTTTAGGTCCTAAAATATTATACTTGGCCATCCAAAACACCTCAGATTTTTCATCTCTTTTTTTTCTGAATGCATACGAAAGTCAAAATTAGTAAAAAAATAGTTTAACTCGAATGTAAAATGCTGAATTAACAAAGTAAAAAAAAATCAACAAAATTGGCAGTAAAAAGAAGGCTTACCATAAAGTTTCGATGAATAAGTCTAAGGAAAAGAATGATTACTTTATGACCGTATACTGTAGAAATAAAAACTTTTGTTTTAAATTAATTTTTATGGGAATTCCGAAAATCCTACTTTAGAGTATCATTTTCCTACAAAAATCTGATTATGTTTTTCCGATGGTGATACACTACACTCCGAAACCCCCCAATTCAGAATTGTGCCTATCAGATACAATATGATACCGGAAATCTTTAACTTTAAAAGCTTTTCTGATTTTATGAATGTAAGTTTTTTAAACATATTCACGTAAATTTTTGTTTTGGCATACCTGTAGCTTGCTGAGAAAGCTACTGGCACGTCTATACCACACAGAGTTTACGCCATTTATAAATATCGAATAAAGACATAAAGCTTTTGTTTTAGAAAAACAAACAAATTTCCTTCAAATTGATCTTCCGTCATTTGCTCTCAGATAATTACAAGTTACAAATTGAAGCATACAAAGACGAAATAAAAAATGAAAAATTTGAAGGCGTTGATCCACCAAAAATTGAAATCTCTGAATAATGAAAAAATGCAGAATTTTGTTTTGTTTTTTGTTCTATTTTTGCTTGCTCTTCTATTTTTTTCCATATGAAATAAATTTGAAGAAATGACCAATTTTTTTAAAATAATTGTTTTTTTGGTGCATTTTTCTACAGTATGAACACCAATTATCTTAAAAATTCATTATAATTACTTTGAAATAAATGAATTAAAAATTTCAATGTTTGAAAAAATATAGGAAATATCAAATTAAAAATTTCACAATAAACAATGGTTTAAAAAACTTTTAGAGTAAGCATTTCCACATAAAAAAAATTTAAATGGAAATGCTTGAAATTTTTATTTTGTTTTATTCCATGATATTTCTGCTTTTGTTTTTTCTCTGCTTTTAATTTTTTTATCAATAAAAACATGTTACAAAAAATTTTGTGCTTCAAAAGTTTTGTTAATTTCGCTGTTAATTGCTGCGCATTTTGTATATATTTTTCTTGTAGGATTAACGCTTTTAATTTATTCATGTTATTCTATAACACTTTGGAGACCAAATATAATTTTATATAACGCTCAAATTATTTACGGTTTTGGAATAATTTGGAGTTGTGTTTTAACAGCTAACAATATTTTGGATATTTTTCTTTGTATTGATCTAATTTTAATTATTTTGTTTCCATTTAAATATACTTTTAAGCTTAAAATTGTCTTTTTGTAATTTACTTTTGGGCGTTTGATAGTAATTTTCTTTTTTTAAAAATATTATGTAAGTAATATATTTAATTCTGAAAAATAAAACAAAAACTTTTATATTTGTAAGTATTATTACAATGATTAATTATTTAATTCCAAAAATAATTATTTTTTGTTCAAAAAATGCATTATTTTTATCAAGATTAATGTCAAACAAAAGTTAAAAAAATTAAAACAAAAACCCTTCAAATAAGAAAAAAGAGAGAGCTTTTTGTTTTATATCCTGTCATTTTATTTATATATCACTTTAATATTTTTTTCTTTCTTTCCTTTTCATTGTTTGTTTTATTTTAGTTATTGATAAATTTTCAACATATTTTGTTTACATTTCAGAAAAAAAGTGCTCCAACTTCTTTTTTTTTTAAAACACTAACAAAAAAGGTAATGTTTAATGGTGAAAAAAGAATAAACTTTCCTGACTCATGTTTTCTGTCTTTTTTTTGAAATATAGTCAAGTTTAAAAGATCTTTTTTTCAGATTTTTCCACTTTAAATGTATGAATGTTAACATATTCTTGTCGATTTATTGGAAAAAATTCATTTATTAAAAGCAGTAATGGAAAATTTTTATCTGGAATGAATGGACTTGAATTTATGAGATGTGATAAAATATATCCTCAACAATTTGAATCGTTTTATGGAATAAACACTTTTGATGGAAAAGTTGCCCTAAAATGTGGTGGAAAATATGTTTCTTCTGAAGCAGGTCTGAAACCAATGACATGTAACAGTTATGAAATTGGAGAAAATGAAAAGTTTGAAATGATTCTAAATTTTGATGGCACTTTTTCTTGGAGGGGTTGCAATGGAAAATATGTGTCTGTTTTATTTGACAGTGGTTTATTGATTTGTAATAGTGATGAAATTGGATTTAGAGAAATGTTTTGGAAAATAAATATATAATTTTGGTTTTAATACGTTTCGTTACATCTCAGCTTTTAAAGTAAAATCGACAGATTACAGCTTTGCACAATTTATTGGATGTTTTTGCAAAAATAAAAGCTTATTAATCTGATATTTATGTTAAATTGCATTCATGTGCCTGTTTTTTGTTTATAAATAAAAGTTTTGTAAACTTTATTCAAATTCTTTTTTGCAACGGAAACGCGACACGAAAATATTCACAAAAGAAATGTGTTCCCCGGCAGAAAAAAATTTTTTCCTTCTATTTTTTAAAAGTAATATTAGGCGGTAATATTTATTTTTTTTATTTATTTTTTTCTTTCCATTAATATTTTTACTGCGCATCTAATGATACCAAATTTAATTGCATTCGGAGAACTTTTGAAAAACTAAGCATGTCTATGACGAAAGTGATGATTATTACGTGACCTGACTTTGGTGTTAGAGAGAGAAGGGTTTTGTGTCTGCTCTATATTGAATGAAAAAACCGCGGAATGAATATATTTACGAAAGAAAGTGAAAAGAGAAAGGGTTCGTTGCAAGCGACCTTTAAAGAGAAAGGGAAGGCGGAGCTATTCTTCTTTCTCAACAACGTCTCTACTTTTAATCGACGTTAAATGAAAAAAGAACAATGCATGAAAAAAATTATCGAAAAATAACCATGCGTTTTGCCTTATTTTAAAAAAATGGTGGAACAAAAACTTTTTCAAAAATTCATTTCGCGAAACTCCCTTTTATTTGGAAAAGGAAAACTTAGAAAAAGATTAACCAAAAATATTTAATTTTAACAAAACATAATTAAATAAATAAAACAATTACTTTTTATAATTCTATGGATTTGTTTTATTAGACATGTTCAGTATCGGATAATAATTTAAAACACAAATCTAATCAAGGATAAATATATATTCTATTAGATATTTCAGTTTTTTGCCATTCTCATGTGCAGCTATAAATTTGAATCACGGTTTTAAAGTAACAGAAATAACAACAGAAATTGATGAATTTCTTGGGATTTCGATTGTATAAATACTACTGACATTGAGTCTTAGCGTTTTCTATGTATCTTGTGAGTTGAAACTAAAAGATGTGGTTGTAAAATTTAAATTTCGTGCATTGCTATACTATTATCCAGGGGGTGTCCAGATCTTGGGCAAAATGTTTATCAAATTTTTTTAGGGGAAAATTTCTCATTTTTTTTACATCATATAAGCCGTAATATGAAAAAAGCGCATATGGTTACAATAGAATCTTCGGAGATCTAAAACAAATTTTACTTGTATCTTAATATATTATTACCGCACTGATAAAATAATAGACTTTTTTTGTGATATATATTTTATAAAAAAATAATAGAAAAATGTCTAAAATTTGTCCAAAATTATCCTATCCTGAAATCCTGAAATCTATACAGCCTCCTGAGTAACGTGTGCAGGTCTTTAATAGACTACACGAAATAATATTTAGAATAAAACAACTAACTTAAACTCAGCAACTGTGTTATTATGGTATTTTCCCTTAGACAGCTTAACATTCTCATTTAAAGAAGTTGTCCAAACTTTTGTAACATCCGATGCTACATCAATGTCAGCCGCAACAAAAAATGTAATGAAACAAGAAATGCCAGGATTTGAAACAAATGAAAAAGTAGTTTTGCTCTAAAAAATTTTTTTCATTATAATTTTTTTTTCAAATTATTTATGCGTACGCTTTCCGATATATCTTTAACATAAAAAATTGATTGAGTGAAAAGACATTTTTTGTTCTCTAAAATTTTAAGTGTAAATAAGAAAGTTTTGATCACACCTTTTTGACTCCTAAGGGTCATAAAAGCGTTTTGAAATTTTCACATACAGGGCAATCTCCACCGGAATATGTTAAATCAAAAAAGGATATTTCATTCATTTCCAATGTAATGTTTTTGTGTCCTTTACACATCTTCGGATAGCAAAAATCGCTTCTTGACTTTTTAAAAGTAGTAAAAAGGAAGAAAAATAACAGAGAAACGTTCATAGTCTTTTTTGATTACGGATTAAAATTTATGTTTTGTACAATACTCAATGATAAAATATATGTACTGCACTTTTATCATCAAAGTGACGCACGTACCAAAGTAAAGATTGACGCAGATTATTACAACTTTTTCAATTTTTTTTAACTGATTCAACTTAAATGCGTATTATTGCGTTTGGTAAAAGCTTAAAAACACTGAAATTGAAAAAATCTTTTACTTGTATTAACAGTCTTAAATAGCACAAGAAGCTTTTCTTTCTTATAGGGCGGGCAGATAAAAAAAGCGTTGTGTTTTAACACAGATATATTACAAAGGCCCAAAAAAATGTAATGATATGGGGTTTTTCATTGCCCTTTGGGGAAAAAGATTAGCGCACTAACCTCTGCTTGAAGAATTATTGCAAAAAAACTGCTAACAATTGCTAGCATTCAGCGGTTCTCAGAATCAGCTGCGCAATAAAACTTCATCTCTTTAAAAATTTAATATTTTTTCGTCAATAAACAAGAAATGTGAGTCATGCCTAAAACTTTGACGTAATAATATCTTTTAATTAATAAACGTTATTAATTATAGTTTAATGTTTTTTATGTAATTATATTTTTGTGTTTCATTGTGGCGTAAGTAATAAACCTTTTAATTAAAATCGTGGGCTAAAATGATGCTTATCTTTTTCTTGTTTTAAAACTATAAAAGCAAATTGTTTTAACAGAAAAATTAAGCAATTATAACTAATAAATATGGCTTTAAGCACGTACGAAATTGTCTATTTTTGTGTAGAAATATTCCTTTACTGCTTTCATTTATCTTTACTGATTTTATTGTTTATCAGAAAAAAGACAGCTTTTCATGGAACATTTTATGCGATTTTTAGAGTGGTTTTATTTGCAGATTTGGCAACATTTATAATGGTAATTTTAGGTTTTTTTAAAAATATTTTGCGTAAACTTATAGCCTATTAACAAGGACAACTTTTTTTTGAATAGATAGATGCAACGCTGTTTTTTTTCAAATTCGAGGAGGTGTATCTATTCTGTGGAGTCGGAACTTTTTTTAGCTCTTTAATTATTTTTTTTTGGACTGCTGCTAGCCCGAACACTAGCCGAATTTTTGAGGGTGGTTTTTGTGGTGCACATTAAAGTGTGTTAACACAGTGCTGGTTTACAAGATTTAATATGTGTATTTATGCATATAGAAGTATTTTTAAAAAATTCATAGAAGGCACGGAAAAACTGTATTCTTTAGATAAAAAAAAACTATCAAAAATCAGCATATTTCCAAAATTTTATTATTTTTGAGACAACAAAACTTTTTTTAGAATAATATCAACGGTAAGTTATCGCTTATTTCATCATTCATCCCCTTTTATGCCACAAATGAATATATTGCCCCCATTGTTCTAAACATTTCAACGTTTTTCGCTGTTTTACAATTTATCGGACATTCAATGATGAGTTTCAATCGTTTTTCTTTGGTATTCTTTCCCCTTCAACAACAAGCATTTTGGCGTCGTTCATGGTATATATTTTTGTTGTGGTTTTTGCCTTTTGTAAGAATCTCTTGGAGACTTCATGAACCAGCAAAATATGTATATTCTGCAGACTTTTCAAGTGTTTCAGCAAGATTTACAAGTGCTGAAGTTACACTTATCAGTGTCGTTTCATCACTTGTTATTTACATATCGACAACATTTTTAGCAGCAATCTTTAATCTGCTAGCTATTGGAAAATTATATTTCCAAAAGAAAACTACAGTTAATGTCAATGAAAAAAGTTTGCTTTGTAAGTTTTAATCTGTGGCACAAAATTGATAGCCCATTTAAAAGATGGATTAACACTTCTGACAAATTTTTCTTACTTGTGATAATAAAAATCCAACTAAAACTATTTTGCTATTTTTTGTAGGGGGGGGGGTGCAATGAAAGAGCACACGATGTACTGAAGATGACAATCAGAGTTAAAAACTATATTTTTAAAATATAATTGTATTTCAAAAGCTATTTATTTTCAAGCGTTTATCATCATTTTTTGTAGGTCAATTCAATAATTCAGTAAGATTGGACTTATTGAATTGATTTGCAAGAAAAATGACGAACGCTTGCAAGGCAATTGCTTTAAGGTCAACTTTTTCATACCACAAAAAAATTGGAAAATTTTAATTTTTTGATTTGTAAAAATGCAAAAGTTCAGACAATTTTTTTGCGCTAAGAAAATGTAGAACTCGTCGTGCGCTTGCAAATGAATAGCTTTTGAAAAATTTTATGTTTTAGCGTTTTATATGCTTAATAAAACATTATATCCTAGTAAATAAGGTTTATTTGTGATACAAAAAAATTGAAAGTTGCCAAAATCAATAATTGAAGTAATTTTTTTCATTTTTTATATCACAGATTAGAAAGTTTTGATTTGTTTTAAAAGGCTTAATGTTAAGTATATCTTTGACAGTATTGGATTTTAAAGTGTTTAAAGCATCTCCAAACTCATGATTTATTTGCATAAACAATCCAACATCTTTTTTATTTCAGTTGTTTCGACGATAACCTTTTTTGCTCAACTCCTTCGAACTGCTTATACTGCAACACAATATTTCTTTCCGATTAATGGAAATTTGGCAACATTTTTTTCATTTATATATCCCTATATTGTTGATATCTTTGCTCTCTCTGGTAGCATTTCTTTGATCGTTTTATGGTCAGTTTGTGTTTTTATTTTTTTAATTGCGGTAAACAAAAATCTTAAAATTTTTTAGCAAATCAGCTCGGCGGCAATACATGTCACTGTATTTCCGAAAAAATTTATTAAACCCTCATCTTGTATCTACAGCAGCCCCCAAAACACTTGCAACAGCCTTTTAAGAATTGAATAATGAAATTTTTTGTTAAATGGTCGTTTTTGCTTTTTACCTATAAATGCATGAAAAGAATAATTTTTATTTTATTGATAATTGTTAGATAAAATCGATAGTTAAAATTATTTTATTAAAATAGAAATTTAAATGATTAACATTTTTCAAGTGTTTTTTCAAATACAGGGTGGTTCAAAAAATTTTCCGGTTTTTTTCATTACATTTTTGGAAACGATATCAAATAAGCTTTATTGTTGTGAAGCTGAAACCGTTTATGCTGAAGGAAAAAACATTTCTGCTTTTGACTTCAAATTTTTGTTATCAAAAAACGCAAAAAGTTTTGTTTTAAAAAATTTTGTATTTTATTATAACTACAAATTACCATATAATACAAATGAAAGTATTTATGAAATTGCTGAACGCTTTCCAAACATTGAAAAATTAGAATATGTAAGAAAAAATAAATTTTATTTTAAGGGTTTTTCATTGCTAGCTTACCTTAATTTTGAAGTTGATTCTGAATTTCTCTTTAAGCCAAAATATTTAAATTAATAATTATGAATTATTTTAGACATCTGCTTGTATTACTTGCCTTGCACCATCACCTAATTGGAAACGTTGCCATTTGTCTGGGTCTTTAATTTGTTTGTAGGTTTTTTGGGTTCTATAAAATTTCATATCTATATTATTTTAGCATGTGTGGTTTAAAAATGCGTCGTATTGAGAATTTTAACAAAAAAAGAAGTTTCAAATATCCATGGAAATCTGTTTTTCCAAGAAAGCATCAAAAAAGCCCGAAACATTTGTAATTTTCAGTTACCATTTTGTGTTAGTGTTACATTTACCAAAAGAAATAAACAATTTCGAAAAAATGTGATCTTTACAACATACCTCAAAAGAACTTTGTCTTTTTAAAGTTTTTTTTAAAGATTGAAATCTCTGTCCATTTTTGTGTTTTTTTATGAATGATTTGCGTTTTCATTGCTTTCTCTCCAAAAATAGTTCAAATACAAAAGTTTATATTAAAGCGATAAAAATATTTATACAAAGGGGTAACAAAGCTTATTATAATACATCAAATTTTACAAAAAAAGCTTTTGTGTGTGCGAATCTGGCATTTGAACACACATTTCATGCCATTATCTGATCATTTACTAAAAGATAAAATATTTTATTAAGGATTAAGAAAAACAATTAAAAATTTACTTTTTTAGTTTGACCAGAATTTTTGGTTTGACCGGAATGTTTTTCCTGTCCAGATGCCTTCATTTGTCCAGAAGCAGATCCATCGGCTTTTGTTTGCCCTGATGCTTTTTCTTGACCGGAAGCTTTCATTTGGCCAGATTTTGCTTGTTGTCCGCTTGGTTTTGGCATATTTATTTCTGGTAGAATTTAATGTGGTTTTTAATTTATATCTGACATTATTTTTCATTTAAAAATTGGTTAAACGCATGCATTAAAAATTTAAATATTTAACTTCACGAAATTACAACAATATTTTTAGTTAACACCTTCAAAGAAACAAAACGGTATTAAAATTTGCAATCATAATTTTAAGTTCAATAGTTTTAAAAAAGAATTTTGACTTAAAAAACACTACTATCAAAAAGTAAGCATCATGCTTACACAACAAAACATTAAAATAAAGGGGAGAAAATAATGGATGGCGAAAGTAGGAAGAAATATAACATTTTTTTCTTCCATTTATATATGTGTTTTTGAAAACAACATCAGTAGAGGAGGAGTCTTAGAAAAAAAGAAGTGGACTTTGGCTCTTTTTTTATTGCCGAAAAATGTAATAAACATTGAAACGAAATTTCACTTTTTTTTGTGATTTATAAACATTCTTTTTATCACAAATTTTTAACAGTTACAAAATGTAAATAATTGACACATTTTATTCACAAAAAAATCAGTGTTTTTTTGAAAGTAAACAATGATAAAAAATTTTTAGTTTAAATTTTGCTAAATTTTTAATTTGTTTTAAAAAAGATAAAACTTTTTAAGAAAAAGTAATTTGCCAAAATTTTTTAATAAAATGTCTTATGTGCCAAATATGTAAACTTAATTTTTTTCAATTGTTAAAACTGATTCGATTTAAAAAATGCATCTTATTTTCTTAAGTGAGGTATGATTTTTGAAATTTTAACTTTTTTGTTCATTTTATTTTTGGTTTAACAAAAGTTAATGATAGCTTCAAAAAAGTTAATATCGTTTATATATTCTTAAAAAATGAAACCAACAAAAAGTTATTTTTCCAATGAAAAACAAATGTGTTTTGAAAGAATAAAATAAAACATTTTTTCTTTCACTCAGCTGTGTGTTTCCGGCTATTTTTTTGCTGCACCCCGTGAGTGCACTGAAGAAAAAAAAACTTGTTTACTGCATATTTGGAAAAAAAAAGCAGCCTTTGGCCTTTATTTTTTAACATCTCTCACTATCTCACTGTCCACTATATTTGTCCACTCTCTGGGTGCATTCATACTTGCTGTGTCTTTAAAAAAGAGAAAGAGCGAAAAAAATGCACGTTTTTCTTTCTTTTTTTTGCATTTTTTTACTCAAAATGAGAGTTAATGCTTTTTTCTTCAAGAGAAAAAAGAAATAAGTGCAAAAAGCACGTGTTTTTTTGTTTGCTTTTTTTATTTGAAAGAAAGGGGGCAAAAAATGGGTCTTTTTGTTGTCAGAAAATGGAATGAAACTGTATATAATTTAAAACACAGTTTTTTGCAAAAGATTTAAAAAAAAAGAATTTAAAATAATGAACAAAACTATTCCCGTGGTTTTTTGAGCCTTCCGCAAAAAAAATGTCAGTGACCAAAAACGAGTAAATCCACAGCTTTTAACAAGAAAATTATTATTTTTAAATGAAAGCCTTTCCAAAAGATTATTATTCAATTTTGTGATCAACAAAAAATTTACAATAAAAATACGAAAATAATTTGTAGATTTTCATCAAATTAAAACACGGTACTAAAAATTACGTTAAAACACCTAACTTTTATTTTAAAAAATGCATTCTTTCTTTAAAATTTAAAGAAAAACAAAAGGTTTTATCTTTAAAATATTTAAAGTTTAAATATGTTGAAAAACTTTTTATTGCATATTTGAAATTTTACTTGTATTTTTTAAATATTTTTAGGTGATCGTTTCATTAAAGCAAATGCAATTGCAATATTCGAATTTTGAGTTAGCGTTTATTTTATTAAAAAATATCTTAAACATTCAAAAAGCATTTTAATCAAAAACAAAAATAGACAAATTTCATTGAGTGTTTTTTTGTCTTTTATTTGCATTTTTAGATTAATTTCTCGCTATCGCTTTTAATGATAAAAAGATAGGACAGATACGTTAAAAATGCATTTTAAAAGACAATTTTTGATAATACTGATTTTTGAGAGGATTAATTTTTAAAGTTAAACATAAAAAAATTTTATGTTAAGCGCTCATATACTTTATTTAAACCCTTAAAATTTGATTTAAAACTTTTGATTATCAATGATTTTATCATATTGACAGCATATTAAGTCCTCTTTTAAAAATGGAAAAACATTTGAGTTGAAAATTGTATTTTCCAATAAATTCAACTCGTTTTTATTACTTTAAACATGGAAGAATCTGATTCCGACGACGTCACACTTATCACAGCGGATGCCTCAAAACATTATGATTTGATTTATAAAATGTTTGTTGAGAAATTTTCTCAGGCTGCTCCAATGCCGGTTGCTTTAGGCGCAACTCCAGAAGATATGGATAAATTTTTCAAGCAAATTGTCGACAATACTTTAATTCAGAATTGTTCAATTTTGGCGTTTATTGGAGAAAAATGTGTTGGTTTTGCATTGAATTTTATTGAAACTAAACCTAAAAAGTCAAACATGAATCCCGAGGAAGATTTTGATGGTGATTTAACTGAGGGTTCGTTTTCGGAGCTCTTATAAATTTATATGACTTTAACAAACTTTAACTGAAAAGAAGTTTTTGACAATAAATGAGCAGTTAGAACCGCAAATCTTATGATGACCAATAATATCAGGATATCCATTTTCGACTAAGTTTTATCAATCTACGTTTCGGATACCGCTTTGATTTACAATTACTTTTTATCTAACATAATTCAGTTTTCAGAAATCGCAAAAAATCATTGGGGAAATTTTCCTGCGAATGCAATTGCAGCAATGATGTTTGAAAGTAGCAAAAATTTTGAATATTATATTTCTGATTCCAAAAAATTCTTGAAATTGCGAATTTTATATGTTGATCCAGAGCAAACAGGGTAAACGACAATCGATTTTGTAAAATTTATAAAAAAACTTGCAGGAAAGGAATTGGAACAAAATTGGTAGCAAAATGTATTGAAATTGCAAAGATGGATGAATGTGATCATTTAATAACTATTGCTGCAGCAGCAGCATCAGCAGTAATTTTTAGCAAAGTTTGAAAAAGACTTAAAAGTTAATTAGATTCAACAAAAATATTTTAGCATGGATTCAAAGTTGTCCGTGAAATTCCAGTTTCTGCTTATAATGAAAACTGCATACAAATATTCTCAAATTTGCCAGATGGATGCAAAAATGTAAAATTAATGATCTTAAAAATTTAAACCAAAAAATAATAAGTTAATTAACTAATGTTGTTTATTGAAAAGAATAAAATAAAATAAAAGAGTTAAAATTAATTATATATTGTTAACCAAAAGATTTTAAAATTATGCATTGAGCAACATTTATACAACAAAAAAGCTTGCATGAATAAATTAAAAACATTTTTTATACATTTTCTTCAAAAAACAATAAACAAATAAATTATATCGGATTTTAAAACTATTACATTGAATTGAAACATTAAATTAAATAACACTGACGAATTTTAGCTAAAAACATTATCAACAATTTTTGATGGAAAAATAAAACCAAGTTATAAAAACTATTATGGTAAAAAAAACCAAAACCAATTCCAATGTATCTTTTTTACACTGAAAAACAGCGGAGAAAAAAAGAACTTTCATTTTTTAAAAATTTTTGGACCCTCAACTGTTTTGTTTTTCCACATAAAAAAAAAGATTGAGTGAGAATAAACGGTCCCAAAGGACAAAAGGAGTTTATGAAAAATTACCATAAAGTTTTTTTATGTTCAATTTTTTGAATACTCCCTTATGTGTTGTTTTTAGTATCCGTTTTTAATTTTTTTCAGTTAAAAATTTTTAAAAAAGAGCAATTTTAGTATTCAAAAAAACTTTTTGTGACGAAAAAGTAAATTTTTCTTGTTTTTTTTTTTGTTTTTTCAAATAAAATTTGAGTAAGTTTTAGGCACTAGTCTCAAATCTGATCAGTCAAAAAATGTCAAATCCAAAATCGGTTGAAACAACTTTGAATAAATGTTTGGGGGTTAAAGTTATTTTCAATGGTTCTATTTTTCATGCAGATTGTGATCAAAGAACTTTGACAGCTTTAGTAAATACATGGACCATTAAAATGGCTTTAAATGTTGTTGGAATTACAATTTCACCAAAAGCCGGAGGCGGATATATTGTAACAAAAAGTGGGACACCAGTTGGAAATTTGCATGCAATGAATAATATTGGATTTTAATTTACTTGAATTTATTAAATACCGCTGAAGAATTATAGTTTGTTTGTTTTAATAATGTTATTAAATAAAAAGTTATTCACTATCAGTTTTTGTAGTTTTTTATTCTAAAGCTTTTTTAATATTTTTTATCAAGTTTTCCCTAATCATCATAATCAAATTAAAAATTACGACAAATTAGGACCCCCACAATTTGTAAATATTTTGCATTACTTTTCTTTTAAATAACTGTTTATAAACTCAAATAATAAAAAATTGTCTGAAAATTGTTTTGTTTCAAGAATATTTTCTATGTTTTTTTAAAAATTGCTTGATATTTATGTTACCCTTTAAAAAGTTGACGTTGTGATTCATTGTTTTTAAAAAACCAATAGCAAAATTTTGTACGTGGCTTTCAAGTGTTTCAGTTTTTGCTTGTTCATTTTTTTTCAATTTTTCCCACACAAAAGACAGAAAATGTATTTTTTTGCAATTGATAGTTTTTTTACGAATGTTAAAGTTCTTTTTAAATATTTAATTTTACATTTTAAACAAACCGTCTTGTATATGGGAATTGTCAAGATATTTCGAGATATGAAACTTCGAAATTTTATCACTTAATATCAAGTAAATTTCTTTCGTCAATTAGCTTCTTAATAGGGCAACGAAAACAAATTTATCGTTTTTTCTTATTTCGAGATATCTTGACACCCATTTGGCGAATGAGAAATAATATTTGAAAATTTGTAAAAAAGTTTTTTAGCACGAATTTTGAAATATATGCTCTAGTAAAAGCACAACAAATGATTGAATACACCATTATTAATCAAAGACTTTGGGGAAACAAAAAACACTGAAATATTTATTTTTATTTTTGGAAACACATCTTTATTTCTTATATTGATTGATTGCAAAAAATACCCGAAAAAGTTTTTCGTAATTATTTATAATTATTCTGATAGTTTTCTAATGTTAGAAAAATGGCTGATTCAGCTGCAAAAAAAACAATGTGTAAAACGTTGAAACAAAGAAGAGACTAAAAAATGTTTTTTTATGTGTTACAGGCGATTACATCCTTTTTATTCTTTTTCGATCCTTCTTTTACACCATTTTTTGTGGAAAAAAGACAACAAGAATGGCTTAAAATTTGTTCTTATTTTTCGATTTATTTTCAAATAAAATAAAGTATGTAAAATGATTATTAAAAATCTTGATGCGGATGAAAAATTGGTTAATAATAACGTAAAGAAAAAATCTGCTTTTTAACATAACTGTGTCTCTGATCTAGCATAAAATTTATTCCAAATGAAAAAAACAAAAATTTCTGCAAAACACCAAATAAAAATTTTTCATTACTTTCAAACTGTTATTGTTTATTGTAATATTTCGTAATTATTTTAGCATGTGGAAGGACCATTGCTTCGGAAATATGCTTTTTAATAATGATTAATTTGCTTTTATTGGCGGTTTTGATGTAAATTAGTCAACCTCACCACCATGCTTCTTGCTTGTGGTTTCGTGAAAATGTTGTCCATTCTGTATCCCTTTAATTACAAAATATTCAAACTAAAAGTTTAAATAAAAAATCAACAAAAAACGAATGCGACTAAAGTTTTTTTTTGCAAAAATGATGGTGTTTTTACATTTGTCTGGGAAGAGAAGAAAGAAAAAATTGTTGTTGTTTTTGCAAAAATCTTTAACAGATGCAAAAATAAAAACGCAACACTGACCCTTTTCTTTCCTTCATTTTGATTTCTTTTTCTTTTAAATCATTCAAACGACAAAAAACTCTGAGCATGAAAAGAAAATGTTAACATTATTGCCTTTATTCAAACAAAAACTTTACAACTGAAGATAAAAATTTAACTATAATATGAAAAATCCTGTTTTGAACATTTGCTAATATCATTATATCGGGAAATATTTTGCCATTGTCCACAACAATTTGTATGTCCATCATCGTTTGGATGTTTTGTATTTTTTAAGAATGGCGCGATATAACATGGTTGTTGAAATTGTGCCGTTGATAGTTCCAAAATTGCTGAATATGTTGCGGCACCGGCACCAATGAAAGCAACGGCTAAAAAAGATGTTTTGTTTAAAGATTTAAATCTTTTTGGTTAAAAATATTCTTACCCATAATAATAAACATTGCAATTAATAACCATCTTGGACATAATTTAAATACTCTAAAACAAATTATTTAAAACTTTTTTTTGTTAGAAAAATTTTATTTACTGTGAAATCGATGGCACTCCATCCCAATCTTTTTCCATTCCAAGATTTTTGTGTTCTTTTTTTAATGTTTCCTTTGTTCTTAAAAATGCATAAAATACAACAGGAAAAATAATGGATGTAAAAGGTTCAATTGCACCTCCAACTAAATCCATTACCGGTCCAAATGATGGAACTGATTCTCCAACAAATACAATTGCGACCATTACAGAAAGTCGAATAATAACTCGCTTAATTCCAAATTCTAAAAACAGTATTTGTATTAAAATGAATTTATCGCACAAAAATTTGTACAAAAAATTTTATATTTAAAACCGAAAATATGCAAAAAAACCTTGTGGAATTTTGAAATATTCTTCAATTTCTTGATTTAATGGATTAAAGACAGTTGTAAGAGATAAAATTAAATGCAAAGTAATAGTAACATTAATTGTTTGTTGAATCCATTTTGTTTGAATTGAATTTATGATTGAATCTCGTAAAGAGTCTCCATAAGTCAAATATCCAACTAAACACACTGGAAGGTACATTCCAACCACAACTAAAAAATGTAAATCTAATATCCTCAAAAAAAATTTTTAAGTTCAAAAGCAACGTACTTGCAAATCCAAGGGCATTAGATTTTGCAAATTCTTTTGGCTTTTTCATATCATGTTGTAGGGTTGGAAATGATGAATGTCCAGCATATGCAAATGTTAAAGTTGCAAAAGCCAAAAAGTAATTTGTTACTTTAAAATCTGGCATTGATTTATGTGCCGCACATGTATCATAATCTCTTAAACTTCCAAATACAATTAATACAACGGCACTCGCCGTTGCAACCGTTGAAGCAACAACTGTCCACCTAAAAAATATTATTTTTATTCAGATTACGTAAAAAATTTGGTTACCAAAAATCTTCAGGTGATTTTAGAAATGTTAATGGAAGTAAAAATAATGCAACAATTAAAACGATAATACAAAAGCTAACATCAAAATCAGTAAAAAAGGCTTTCATAAAATCATGAATATTTTTCGATGCTAGAAGTAGAAATACTACAGCAGTTCCAAATAAATCCGCCCATAGAAATACGGAAACAATACTCCTGAAAATTTTAGAAAAGATACTGCTTGTTTATTTAACAAAAAAATACAGTACTTAACAAGCGGTCCGCCAGCTCTATACCCAATTTCAGCATATGGCCTTCGACAATGTTGCCGATATTCAGGATACATTCTTTGGCACAAAACCCAGCATTGACCTATACAATATCCTGTAAATCCAAGTCCAAATCCCATAACCACAACCAAAATTATTCCAAAATAAAATTCTAAAAAATTTTTATCAATCAAAAATATTTTTTTCAAAAAAAAACTAGTGACGTCGATCTAATTATTTTTACAACATACGAGATTCTATAACTGCTGATGGAAAAGCTACAATACCTCCGCCGGCTTGGTTACCAACAACTGTAAAAAAATTTTTAAAACAATAAAAAACATTTATTTACCGCAAAGTGCCGTAACAATCCAATGCAACCCATGTCTTTTAATCATATCCCCTTTTGGATTTAATTCATAATCCAAGTCTTTTTCATCTTTTTCTTTAACAGTTTGAAACGAATCAGTCGAAGTTGGAGTAAAACTTATTGTTGAAATATCACTGTCACTTAATCTTAAATTTAAAAAAGCTTTTTTCAAAAAAGTTTTACTTAAAAATTTTTACGTTTTAAAATTTTTAATAACAACATTTTCGTTCCCGCTATCACTATCAATCGATTTCATAATTTTCAAAAAAAACACCAAAACTTTTTTAAATGAGCTTTAACGAATGAAACTTTTCCTTTTTTTTTCTTGAACAACAGCGAAAAAAAACGTTTCTTTTAATTGAAACAACAATAAAAAAAGAAGGAAGAAAAAGAAGCTGCTGATGTTTGCACAAAAGCTTCGACTTTTTTTCAATCCTATAAAAAATGATTTTTTTCTTTTCCTTTAAAGTTCAAAGTTGAGGGATTGATAAGATGAAAATTGCTTATATCAGTGATTTATCTTTGAACTTTATATGTTTGATTATTTGTGTGCTGTATGAAATTCTGTCATCAACAACGTCATTATTTTTGATAAAAAAAAAGAGTGGTTAGACTTTCAATAACGAAAACTGAAAAAAAAATTTTGAGAAAAAAAAGTTGTAGAAAGAAAAAAAATTGCAGTGAAGCTTGGACTTTTACAAATTTCTTTATAGCAAAATATTTATTTCTCAAAAAAGTTTAAAACAAATAATCAGAAAAATTTTTATTTTGCCGTTTAAAACATTCAATTTCCAATTTCAAGCTCCTGTGCTGCTATCAGCTGTAACTGAAACTATTTTTTCAACCATCTGAGGTGGCAATTTTGAATTCTCTTTAAAAACTCTTGAATAAAGATATATAGTTGCAGAACAAAATGTTCCAGAAAAAGTCCAATTCTTTCATGTTTTTTTAAAGCCTGAAAATATACTTTTTTGAAAGAAAACTGGAGAAGAAAACTTACGGATAAAAAATAGAATTTAAAACGTTTAGAAAAATATCATCAACAGATGAAAAAAGAATTAAAATAAAAAATTATTGTTAATTCTTTTATTTTATTAACATTTGTATTAAGCTTAACCTTTAATTTAACTAATAATAAAAGAAAAAATGCAAAGCATGTATTAACAGCGGCAGAAGTATGATATATTTTATCAAACCCTGCAACATTTAACATATAGCATAAAAATGCTCTGCAAAATGTTGAGGATACATTTGGAGTATTTTCAAATATTTGATGAGTGAATACATGAAGAAAAAATATAAACAATACTTGCAAGTATTATAATTTCCTGTAAAAAAGTTTCGATGCCATGAAGTGAATCTCATTGCCCCTTGAATTAAAAGACATCGATCAATAGATAAAAATATTTTTAAAATAGGTCCATTGCTCCTATAGCATATGCAAAAAATCCAAGCCAAAATGTATTTCAATTTTTTTTTTAAATTGATTCGACAAAAAGTATGTCGGTTAGAATCTGCTTTTTACCACAAAAATAATGTAGAATATCTTCAATTGTTTTTGATTTAGAAAATGTTTATTCTGTAGTTTCAGAAAAAATATCTTTTTTAGCAACAAGATTACAGGAAAGAAATCATCTGCATTATTGTTTGTTTGCTTGTAATCAAATGCTGCTCTCTGCCTCTAAAAAAGAGACGATTGACCACGACGGGGACAAACAACACTTTTTTGTTGTATAAAACCAGCAGAGCTTCAAAAAATAGAATCACACACGATTGGATGTTTACTTTTCATACTCAAAATCGATGAGTCACCAATTTTTAAAGAAAATAAATGTTTCCTTTGACATCGCTTACTTTTTAGTTTTTATTTTTGTTAAAAAATAGAAAAAATTTTAAGGAAACTTTTTTCTTTTTCGTGCTTTAATTTTAGCAGTATTATTTTTATTCAATTTATTTTTTTAAAAAGGTATGTTTTATAGTTTTTGCACTTTTTTGCTTTTACAAAAACCTTATAGATATAACATCTAAGATATTACAAGCTTTTAAAAATCTTTACTGTGAAAAAAGTACAGAATTTACACAAGAGTCCCAATTATTAAAAAAGCAAATGGAAATTCAGCAGCAAGAACAGAAGAAGAAGAAAAAAGAAAAGAAAGCAAATGTGAATGGTGCTGCTTCTGGTTTGGCGATTGTATTATACTTGAATGCCTTTATTGTTTAATGTCTTGCTGCTTTCTATGTTGCGGAGAAAGAGAATGCAGTTAAAAATTATATAAAATAAACAACGTATAAATAAATCAATAAAATGTTTATATATTCTGGCTCTTTAAAGATCATAAAATGAAAATATCTGTACTTTAGATTACCAACAGCTTTGTTAAATATTTTTTCTGATACATAGTTTACAACTTTGAAGAGCTTTTATTGGTTAATAAAATGTCGAAATACAAACGATTTGCAAACTCTAAGAAGTTTAGTTTGAACAATTTCTAATACCCAGTGTTTTCCCGATTCTATTTCTTCCGATTCCCTTTAAAAGAATCAGAATTTTGAATCGGATGTGTTTAAACACAGCTAATAACCCCTTTTTTGGCCATTGTACTTATTTTTCTGTGATTTCTCAGATATTTTCTTGAAATGTAAAAAGAAATATTTCAAATTTTTTTTTTTTTGGACTGCTGCTAGCCCGAACACTAATTTTTGAGGGTGGTTTTTGTGGTGCACATTAAAGTGTATTAACACAGTGCTGGTTTACAAGAAAACCTTCATATGATTATTTTATAGAGTGTTCGAAGGGTTGGAATTCGTTTTAACCTCGGATCCACCGAGCATCCACTTTTTACGTCTTGGTGCTGACGGCTGGAATTCGTTTTAACCTGGGTTCCACCCATGGAATTTGTTTAAACCTGGGTCCCACCGAGCACCCAGCCCCAACGCCCCAATGGCTGCTGAGGAATCCAACCCGGGATCTTCCGGGTTTTCATCAACAGCACGTCCGAGGGGGAGAAATTCAAAACCATTTTTAAAAACCCAAATCAAAACATGGAAAAATAAATTTTTCGTTCATCAATCAAACTGTTACGTTTTTAATTCATTATTCATATTGTTTTGAATTAAATTTTTAAATAGTTTTTATAAAAAAATTAATAACAAATATAATACTAAAAAATGCCAAAGAATGTTATGAACAGATAAAAAGAATAATTTTTAATTACATTCTCTTTCTCTGCTACATAGATGGCAGCAAGCAAGTAAACAATCAAAACCTTCAAATACAATACAATCTTCAAACCAATCCCAGAAACATTCTCGTTTCCTTTCTTTTCTTTTTTCTTCTTCTTCTTCTACTCTTCCACTTCTCGGTTCACGTGAGAGCTGTTGAATTTCCATATGTTTTGAATTTTTGGATTCTTTTAAAAGTTTTCAATTTTTGTTTTCAAAGTCTAGTTTTTAAAAAGTTATCGGCAAAAAATATGCGATCTACAATATTTTTTGTAGAAGCAAAAAATGCAAAAACTAAAAAACATACCTTTTTAAAAAAATAAATTGAATTACTGCTAAAATTTAAAAAAAAAATTTTCTTCAAGCTATATTCAACTTTCAAACAAAATAAAAACTAAAAAGTAAGCTAACAATAGTCGATGTCAAATTTATTTTCTTTAAAAATTGGTGACTCATCGATTTTGAGTATGAAAAGTAAACATCCAATCGTGTGTGATTCTATTTTTTGAAGCTCTGTTGGTTTTATACAACAAAAAAGTGTTGTTTGTCCCCGTCGTGGTCAATCGTCTCTTTTTTAGAGGCAGAGAGAAGCATTTGATTACAAGCAAACAAACAATAATTTCTTTTTTGTTGCAAAAACAGATATTTTTCTGAAGATTTCCTTATAAAGTAAAGGTGTTTTAACGCTTATTGGCAGAAAAACTGAAATTTTTATGAAGTAATATTTGATAGAGTATTTAAAAGTGCATTTTGTGTGTTAAACGTGTGAGAAAAAAATCAATTATCAAAAAAGCAATAACAAAAAATGTATATTTTTGCACGTAATAAAATATTTTTACAGTTCCCTTTCAATTTATAATGCATACATTCAAGTTTTGCATCTGTAAATTAATAAAAATTTTATTATGGCAAAAAACAGATTCCAAAAGACATACTTTTAAGCTGTTAAAAAAATTTAGAAAACTAATATTCCAAGAAATGAAAAGATATCTTTTCGATTAGCTAAAAGAAAATTTTTTTGAAACGTTTTTATATTCCTTTTTGCGATTTTTCGAAATATGTTTTCATTTTCATTTTTTGGAAGAAATTGTACTATAAAAGACAAAATCAAAATCTTATTTGAAAATCAATAAAATATTGAAATATTGTTAGAATATATTCACGATTTTTGGTATTAAAATATTTGAACATTTTTATATTTTGTTTTCCTCACACTTAATTCATTTTACACATAAAAGCATAACAAGAACAAATTGAATACAAATACTACTGGAAAAAAAAACTAACATTTTTTATAAAAAATGTTCTGCAAGCCATTTTTTTTGTATAAAAACTATTGATCCTATATGATTTTTAATTTTGCATTAATTAACAAGCTTTAGTTTGCATATGAGAAAGCTGACAAAGGTTTATTAAATATTAAAAAATCTGTTCGTGTAAAAAGCATAAATAAATAACTAAATTTCAAAAGCGCAACAATGAGACAAAATGTTTTTAAAAGAAAGAGCGATCGATTAAAAAACTTGCAGAAAACATACATTTCAAAAATTGAAAACTACGAAAAAGAAACGCAGCAGAAAAAATTGCTTTGGGCGGACGAAGAACTTCTTCTATGGAAAAAATTGTTTTGACTGTCTACTTTTATATTTTGTCTGTTGAAAAACATTAACAAGGCTTTTTTATTTGAATATTTTATAATTTTTTTACTAAAACATAAAAATTGTGTTCTTTGATTAATTTAGTTCTTAAAATTTGTTTGAGAATTCTTTTTGATCAAAAAGAAATCAAATTCATGTTTCATCATTATCAATAAAATGCTGATTTTATTAATTCAGTAATTTGAAATTATTTGAAAAATGTAAAAAATTTAAATGCGTTATCATTTTTGACACATTTTTTCTATTTTTTAATCTTAATATTAATTTATGATGTTGTTAAAACTTTGACCTAAAATAAAAAATAAAGTAAAAAAAACTAGACCTCCAGAATACTATTCCAAACAAGGACATTAGGAATATTTCCAACGGAACAAGAATGAATGAGAACGGAAAAAGCAGAAAAAGAAAAAAAAATATATACTTCTAATAAAAGTAAAGACAGCTTTTTTTCGTTCTCATTCGTTCTTGTTTCGTTGAAAAAATTCCTAATGTTGTCGCTTGGGGCAGTACTTTTCAAATGTGCGAGTTCTCTTTTGACATCTAATAAAAATGCTTCCGTAATAACCATGTTTTTGGGTGTTTTAAAAAGAATAACAAAAAAAGTGTTTCTCAATAAATAAAAGAATGAAAAATTGATTCTGCTATGTGCGTTTTTTGTTTAAAAAATTGTTTCTATGTGTTTAAAAAAATTTGGACTTTCTTTTGAGTAAAAAAACATAATGTTTCAAGTATTTATTAGCTATCTGTAAACAATATTATTTTCTGAAAAAAGTTTTGTTTTTTTAACGTTTTCTTAGATTTGATGTTTGTAATATTTAAAACGTAATTAAGGGAAAAGACGTTTCACGTAATTAATTTAATTAATTAATAATTTTTAAACATCCTAAGACTCATTCTATTCATTTAATTTCAAAGTTTCTAATAAAATGTGACATCTAAATGAACAAAACACTTTTTAAGATCTTTGTTTTTGAATATATTCAAAAATTTTATAAGATGATAGATGTCACACTTTTTGTATGTGAAAGACGTGAGGCGTATTTTTCAAATATATAAAAGCTTTAAGAAAAACAATAAATTAGCTTAATTAAAATTGTGACTAATCTTTCTTGAAATTGTTATTTACTAGAGCTAAAATGATTAATAAGGTGAAAAATGTGGTATGAAATTAATATTAATTATTTAGTTGTATGATGCTTTTAAGCATTTAACGAGAGTGTAGCCGTTTGATTAATTTTAATTAAGCTTTATCTTCTTCTGATTTATTATTTACCACAGCCAAAGTGGTTAATCAAGGGTAAAAGTGTGATATGTAATTAGTGTCAACTAATTAGTTGAAGAAACATGTCTTTTATAATATATTAAGCAACAGTTTAGTATTTATCACGAAGAATTTTCATTAAATTTTTTCATTTATTAAAAAACTTCTTTTCTGTTATGGTTGTTGATTCTACGATAATGCATATATTTTTATATGTTATTTTGTTTCAACAAATTTTAGCTTTTTTGCTTTCATGTTTTTCGTTGTATTGTTCTGCAGCATTGTTATTCCATAGTTTCAAAAAATCAAAAGATCGACAATGTTCCCCACTTTTAATCACATATTTTTGTTATGTTTTTATCTTTTCTTTTACAAATATTTTCTATCATATTTATATGTTCATTTTTTGGAGACCTGATATTGTAATCTATGATGCAAGAATTTTATATTCAATTGGATTAATACCATGGATTTCATTATATCTCAATGGCGCAGTTGAATCTTTTATTTGTATTGAACGATGTTTTTATGTTCTTTTTCCAACGAGTTATAATGATTACAAAAAGCGTTGGTATGCTTTTGTTGTTTGTTTGTTGTTGGGAATTTTGATGGGGATTGTGATATATATGAATGAAATGATTGGAATATTTCCAAATTCAGCAGAAACAAATTGTCGATTCTTTGGTTGTTTTATTACAGGTAATCCTTTTTTATAGCGGCTTCTCTTAAAATTCCACAATTCAAAAAAAATTAACGATTCTGAATTTTAAAAAATATAGTGAAAATTAAATATGTGACTTTTTCTAAATGTTTTTAACAATAATAATAAAAATGTCACGTACCTGGGTTCGAACCTCTTAGCTGCCAGTTCCGAGCCAAACGCACTCACAACTGCTCCATTGATGCAGATGGACAATTTAAGTTAAAAATTAGTTAAAAAACCATTTGTTTATCGAAACTTCAATTGCATGGCATAATTTTTTGTTTATGCCATACTTTTAGAGGACTGTTATTATAGATGTTAATTTTCAAACTACAGTACCCTCAATGTTTTAGGTCAACACTTAACATTTTATATTCGATTTGGATGTATTTCTTTAAATGTCGTTTCCGCTGTCGTATTATTTTTAATAATTAAAGTTTCATTAAATGCAAATAATTCAGCCGTTAAAAGAATGAATAATACAGTGTTAGTTATGGTTGAATGCACGACAATTCTTGAATTTATACCTTTGCTTACAGCACAAATTTTCTTTTGGGTAAATAAAAAACATACATAAATAAATAACATAAATAATCGAAAAAATGCAGTTTTTTCAGATAACTGCAAATCAAATTCAAAAATATGTTGGTCCATATGCTGTTACCGGAACAACAATAATATTGTCACTTTCAATGGCATTTTATTATAAAGTTTTTAAGAAATCAAGTAGCAACAATAATTCTGGTGGTGTTGTAAAAGTTTTCAATACTCATAGTGCCTATATTACTACAACAACTGCAAACACCAGAGGAGTTTCCGTTTTTAAAGTACAATAAAAAAATTATTTAGAATTGATTTTAACCGAAAATAGGAAAAAAAATTGTTTACTTTGTTTTTTTGAGTATAAAATTTGGTACACCTTTTAAATTTAATTTTTCTTCGTCTGTAATATTTTTTGAAAAAATTATTTGTGGCACATATTATTTCAACAGAATGTTACATTTCATAAACAAAAAATATAAAGAAATATTCTTAAAAATTTGATAATCCGAAGGAAAACGCTTAATCAGTTATAAATAAGATAATAGATCTAACATATACCATACCACAAGATAGCATTGATAATGAAACGGCTGATTATGGTGTAATATTTTAAATCGAAACGTTTGTTAATGAGACAATAAAAGCGGCACACTAACCTTGTAAATTTTTGATGATATACTTTTGCACTTTTCATTTAACCCGTAAAAGTATTTTATTTACAAAAAATTGTACTGTCGTAAAAAATACATATTTGTATAAAAAAGCTGTGTTTTGCTGTTTACTTTGACAAAATAAATGAATCATTAAAAGATTAATAAAATTCATTAAATGTAGAGAAGGGAACGCATTAAATGAAGAAAAGAACGCGTTCCATCCGTTCTTCTATTTCTGGCATCTGTTATGTTCTGAAATTTCAAAGAACGCGTTCCCGTTCAAGAACGGAACGACGGACACATTGTTGTCACAATAATCAGAAATTGCAACTTAATATTTATTATATTCAACGATAAAAAAAAACTGACAATATGTGAGAGGTATCAAATTCATGACTTTCAGGATGAAATTTGACGATTTCTTATGTGTTAGTATTTCGAGATTGGCTAAAAATACTTTTTCCTTGAACCCGTGTATGACTTTGTGGAGCTTTCGAATTGCTCTTATGCTGGTTTGAATTATGGGCTTGTCGAGCAACACGTCTATGGAACATATGAGGCTCACCGATATGATAGTTCTGATCAGTGTATCGTGCTCCACGATGACTAAAAAGAGCGTTCTTTTTTTTATTACTATTACCAAAAAGTGACTTACAGATTACCAAAGACAGAGGCAATCAACACGGCAGCTAAAGCAAAAACAAAAAGGACTCTCATTTTCTAAAAAAAAAGGTTTAAGTTTATTGCGTTGAATATCGCCGTTTTGTCCAAGCTTGAACTAATAGAACGAACGATAAGAGTAGGGGGTTTAAATTTACTAAAAATACATATTAATGACTCAAAAAATATAAAAAAAAAGAAAAACGCGCTAATAAACAAGTTGACCTTTTCAAAAATGAAGAGAAAAAACGAATTAGAAAAACTAAAAAAAAGATAGTAAACAAGGTCAAGAAAAAAAGCAAAACAGTTGTCCATCGTTGATCTGGGAGAAATTCCAATGTGGATGTTGTGTATTTGTGCAATTCTTGTCATATGACTTTCGAAGAGACCGGTGGACCACACTTTTTTTCTTCAATTTGTGCAAAGCCAACGATAGAATAAAAAAAGAAATAAAAAATTTTAATTAATTTTTAAAAAAGTAAATAAAAAGCGGCGTCTCGAAAATCCCGGGACTATAATTTTTATTCCTCTAAAGAATAGGTCCCGTCCCGGCGGGATTCCAGGACGAGATCGGACTTGACCGGACTTTCAGTTCCAGTGCCATGCCTATTTCAAATACTATAAATGTATGGCTAACAAATACTTTTTCACTTGGACAACCATAAAAATTGCCATAAAATAAGCATTATTTACTTTTTTCAAATTACTCATCAATGACGATGAACCAAAAGTTCAAAATACATCTGATAAACGTAACATTTTTTGCACAAAAATTACATATTTTTACGCGACTTTGGGAACAAAAATGACCTGAATTGTGTGTAAGTTTTGTGTTTCTTCTTTAAAACATTAAAGAAAAAGCAAACAAAAAGCAAAAGCATATAAACAGCAGCTATAAAAACGAAGAATAGCTTATTTGCAAAAACTGTCTTTTTTTCTTCTTTGAAGACCAGAAAAGAAATTTAGAACTAATGTTTAGGAAGGCATATGTTTTTGACTTTTAATTTTTATTGCAATGGCAATTTCTCCCTTAACCATAACATACGTCAACGAAAGCAATGGCAACCCCGATATTTCATTGGTTGAACTTTCAAATTCAGCCACTGAACAAAATATTCTCAGCGAAAATGCTTTAATTAAAGCAATTTGGGGACCATTTTATTATTTTAGTAAAATAACTTTTCAACTTATGCCTTTAAATCCTGCTGCAATTACGAAAACACAAAAACTGAAACAGTATATTCCAAATATTATTTCAATATTTTTATTATCTTTACGGGGTATTTATATGCTTTATCACATGATTGTTGCCCCAGATTTAACGATAATATGGTGTTATACAAGATGTTTATTCTTTTTTGCAATTCATGCTTTAAATGCTGCTGTAATATTTACTATGTGGAAGAAAAATAACTTTTTTACAAATTTTATTCATTTATTTCGACGCGCTACCAGAGAAAATGTAAGTTTATTACTAAAAAATTAAAGCCGGGTTAACTGATGGCTGAGATAATTTCAGTTTACAATAAAATGTGCATTTTTCAAACCCACACATATTATTTATTATATTTTTATTATACTTTATATACTTGGCATGACATTTTATTGTATTGTCAATGTTATTGTATTTTCTGATAAAGTCACCGTTTATAAATTGCATGGAATGCCTAATAATGAAACAGAATTATTCAGGTTAGTATCATTAATGCAATTAAATGTTGCATAAGGTTTTCTTTTTGTGACATGCAATTACTGTTTAGGAAATCAATGTTTGAAGTGCAGTATTTATTCTGCCTTGATATAATAATAATTTTATGGGGAGCTTATTTATCGGCAGTATGTTTAACAGTTTACATGTGTACCAACGATGCATTGTGTCAAGAGTATAAAAATTTTTTGAAAAAATTACAATCACGTGTTAATGACAGATCAGTTATGGTAATCCATTGTTTTTTCGAAAAACAACAAACTTAGTTCAACAATTTTAGAAAGTCGAAATTATTGAAAGTATTGAAGCTCAATTTATTGATTACTTAAAACTTGCAAAATTTATTAATGAAAATATCCTCAAAATATGGGGGATCTGCTTTATTATAGGTGTTTTTTCATATTTAATTTCACAATTTTGTTTAAAAAACTTTGGGGACTTTTTGGGAAAAGATAAAGCAACGTTTGTAATTTGGCTTATAACGAGTATATGCTTGTTGGGCGTTGCTGTTAACACTCCTGCAACATTTAGTTCTTTGGTAAACTAATGAATTTTGCTTTTAATCATTATTTTAATTTGGTATTTTTTATAGATCATTGAAACAATAGACATATTTTATCTTGATCATGGAATTTGGAGAGAATGCACTGATGAAAAAGTAAAAAGTGTTGTACGAGATATTCTTAGCCGCTTAAAAGATGCCGATTATGGCTCCAAAGGCGTTTCATTTGGTTCTGCAGGGACAATACTCTTTAATTTAATTTTAATTGTCATTCCTTTTGTTGTGAATCTTTTATCACCTTATGCAGTGATGCCAATGCCGTTGAAAGATTTGTAATTTTTTCTTTTCATTTGTTTTAATTTTCACAACATTTTTTAAAATATAAATAAAAATATCTGCAAACAAAATAAATTTTACACAGGAAATTGTAAATATTAAACAGTTTCACATTCTTTTAAACGTTAAAAACAACCATTTTTTGACGGAATTTTTTGGTAAATTAAAAAAGATGTTCGGCAAAATTTTTGAACGTCCGAAAAAAAGGCGATTTTTGAAAAATAACTCTTTCAAAAAAAATGAAAAAGAGTCATAAAGTCACATGGCAAAATGTTTCTTTTTCGTAAAAGAGTCAAAAATTAAATTAGAGTTGCTCATTTACCGGTAAATTTGATCGTCGGTAAATTTACCGGTAAATTTACTGGTCGAATGGTAAATTTGCCGAAAATGCTAAAAATGTATCCAGCCTCCAGATTCACCCAAATATAGCTTGGAAATGATTTAAAAAGTCTAAAGCATGGTTAATAATTGAATTTTAAGCGTAAATAACTTATTTTTAACCAAAAAGAGCACTTTGTGATTTTCCATTGTCGCTATCAATACAATTTCGATCTTCAAAAACGCAAAAAACATGATTTTTAAGAAAAAAGAGATAAATTTTTATTATATCCGCCTCTAAAAAAATTTTTGTGAAAATGAAATTTGGAAAATTTTCACTATTTTTTTAAAAGATTTCTCATTTGTCCTACACACAAATTTTTTAATTTACCAGTAAATCAACCCTCGGTAAATTTACCACCGAGCAACCCTAGTAGGTTTTTGAGAATAAAATTTGGTACACCTTTTAAATTTAATTTTTTCTTACGTCTTTAATATTTTTTTGAAAAAATATTAGTAATTTAATTTTTGCTTTTTTAAAAACATGTGGTAAAAATTGTATAACTTTTTTCTTTTATTAAATACAGTTCAAAAAGCAATTTGCTTTAAAAATAATAAAAACACCTTTAGAAAAAATATTTTTCTTTGAACCTATAATTTAATTTACCTTTGTTAAATAACACATTTGATTGCAATTCAGTAAACTGTTAATTAACTTTTATAACACAATTTACCTCAGTTAAAGTGTATAAAAATTTTCTCGAAAATACACAAATTTGCCAAAAAATATATTTTTCTTTCAAATATGCGGTCGTATTTGTTTTATCTTGTTTTAGGTCAAACAATTTTTAGTAATTTCTTTTGTATTTGTAGTATATTTTTAAATTTGCAAACTCTTTATTCGATATTATTTCGATTATTTAAAACGAAAATTTTTATATCGCTCTTAATTGTGGCACATATTATTTCATGGATTGCAATGGCATCAGGCTGGATAATCCAAAATACTTATCTTATTGCATTATGGAATTCATCAAGTAAGTGGCTTTATATGGGGGTGCAAAATTTGCATTAATTTTGGGCTTTTTATATTTGAAAAAAGCTGCGAAACTCACTCACATTATAACTAATAATTCTGAAATTTTCAAAGTTCCTATTAAAAATTTCAGTTTTTCAAAGAAAAACTTCATAGAACTTAAACTTATAGAAAGTGTGTGGAATTAATTTTTTTAAACGATTGCTTTTAGCACAAAAATTTTCACCTTGTTAGGTTTGTTTAATCTCCAGGGAGATCAAAAAAGTGGGAGATTCTCCCGGGAGATCTCCCGCAAATCTCCCAAAATCTTCCGAGTTTTCAAAAAGGGTACTTTCATCCATTAAAGAAAATTTTTCTTTAATACGTCCATCAACCATGAAAAAATGTTATATATGACAATAATAAAGCTATTTTTAAGGTTTTCTGTGTTTTGTAATTAATAAGCACAAAATAAACCGGAAATATAAAAAAGTTGTGTCCTCAATAGGAAAATTTTCCGGGAGATTTTAGGAGATTTTCCGGCAAAAAGTGGGAGATCTCCTGGGAGATTTGACAACCCTCCCTTTAAAACTTTTTTTGATGACCAAAAACTGTTTCAGCAATCAAATACAATCCAAAAATCATATTGTTTTCATATTTTGCTGTCCTTCCATTTATTCCAATTCCAGCAGTTTCGTTATTATTTTTAACAATTGAAAGATGTCTAGTTTTTATTTATTATAGTTATCAGTCAATGAAACGAACACAAATTTTATTTGTTTTTGCAACAATTTTTTCTTCATTAATTGTTTATTGCTTTATTGCGCAAGGACTTTTAGGTGACGCAGATTTAAGACTTTCAGATTCATATAGTAAGTTTCTTATCAAACTTTTTTTCTATTTTTAAAGTTAATCAAATTTTGCAGCATGCGTAACACCAAATTGTCAAAGTGAAAAAACTGACGTGGATTTACGTGTAAATATTCTTACAGTTGTTTTATCACTTTTAATCCTATTTTCACTTTCAATACTTTTTTATTTTGTGAAAACGACAAATTTTCAATCATCAACAGATAAATTTACTGCATATGTTACAATTAATATTGTCCTTGTCCAGGCTATTTTGGATATTATAATTCATTCGGCTGGTTTTATTTCAACTTTGTATTTACAACAAAATCCTGTCAATGTTTTTGGATGTTATATTCGACCTGTTTCATCCGTAAATGGATTTCTGTGTTCAATAATTTATTCAAAAACAATAAAAAAAATGAGAAAAAGAAATGAAAATATTGCAAAAATTAATGGGTGTAAAACTATTGCAGTAATAAGTTCTTCAGCGCCATCTTAAAAAATTTAAAGTGTTTTTGTTTTTTGAAAATAGGCAATTGTAAAATTAAATTTTATATTTACTAAAACCAATTTTTTTTCAAATTCAAACAAATATGAAAAAAACGAAGCGAAATAAAAAAATTTCAATCTACATTTCTTTTCAAACTTTCAGGTAAGGTTAATTGGGTCGGGAAACACGTATGAATCAAAATGGGAAAGAGGCGAACTTTTTTTTTCGAAAACTGAATGTCAAAACCATTTTCGTTCAAAGTTTCTTAGAGGATCTGGGGGATATGTGAGATCCCTTAATTAGCATAAATTTTCAAAAAAGTTTTTTTGCTTTGTGACATTGTTTTCCGATCACTAAAAATTTAATTTTTTTACTTTTAAAAAAGTATAAAATTCAACATTTATCTCAAAAACATTTTTTTTGAGATAAATGTTGACTTTCAGTTAAAAAATATTATTCACCTGCTGCAACTTTGATGTATCTAAAACTCAAAGGTTGCAAGTGTTTTTAAAAAGTTATTTATTTTTTGCAAATTTATTTCAAAATCACTGAACTAACAGGGGGAATTGTAACCAATCTTACAGTTGTTGAAGAATTTTGAAATTGGCTTCGAACCAAAATTTTCCGAAAATTGTTTTGAAAAAATTTTCGATAAGGAAGCACAAAATAAAATGTTGCAAGAAATTCTAAAACTGCATGCACCGAAATGAGCGATAAACAAATACATGCATATTTTGAAGAATGTGGAACTTCAAAAAGGATTAAAAGAATCATTGTTGCAATTGGTAAATTTAAAAAAACTGTTGAAAGTGAAATTTGTACCACAGAACTAATAATCATTGATCGTTGAATTTTGGTAACAGATACTGTGGAATTTTCTCGGATAAGATATTTAAAGACAAAAATTACAATAATTCCTAGAAAATCAACAAAAAATAAACAGAACAAAACAACAATTAATGCAGTTTTGACACTTTCTGTTGAAACAAAAAAGACAGATGGGTCTTGAAAGGAATGAAAAAAATCGTCGTAGGATTTTGCTTCTGCAATAATTTCGGAGAAATCTGTTTTTGAAAGTGCTGGAATAATTGCGATAAATAATGGAATATAAATACATAGTAAACAAAAACATGCACAAATTATTATAAATTTTCTTGTAATCCAATTTGTAAATTTTGATGGAAATGTTGTCATATACCGATTACAAATTGTTACGCAAATCGAAGCAGTATAATTTATTCCAAAAAAAAGTCCAAATGTAATCGCAATTGCCGAAGAATGATAATCTCCATTTTCATGTATAATCGTTGCGGGAAATCCTGCAAAAGCAGGAAACAGAAAAACTGGTTTAAATAATCCAATCAACGTTTCAAATGCCACAGACCAAAATGAATGATTTAAAATAAACCATTTAAAACTTTTTAGTTGTTTTGATTGTGTTAAAATTAGATAAAGAAAAAGCGGAGTAATTAACCATGAAAGAATTAAAGAAATTTGAGAAATCCAGTAATATATTTGAAAAAATAGCGGTGACGGCAGCGACACCTTCATTTTTTAAAAATAAAAACGTGGTTTTTTTTTATTTTCAAATGAACCTTTTATTACTTATTATTTTTATTTAACAGGTGTGTTAGCAAAATAATATTTTTTAAGAATTTATCACTTATTATTTTGTAATTTTTAGTTAAACAGGTGTTTTAGCATAATAATATTGTCACTTTTATTTTTTTATTTTTTTGGCCTCGGTATCAATAAAAAACTAAATCTTATAAAAATATTTTTTATGTACCTTTAAATTTAATTTATAAAGCGGAATTTTTTGAATACTTTCAAAATGTATTCAGAAATCTGTATTATTTTTTTTCTGCCAATGCGTTTTCTTTTTATAAATGATTTTTTTAAACAGGGGTTTTTCATTTAATAATTATGTTTATTTTTTTATGAAATTTGTATTAATAACATATTATGATTTTACGTTTCAATTGGCTGCAAATTTTGCTCATGCATTTCTTGGCATTTTTCAAAAAAATTTATAAAACAGGTTTTACTTTTTTCAAATTTTTTGTTTTTTAAATAATTTTTGAAAAAGAAAGCGATTTATTTTTTAAAAAAGCTGGAAAAAAATTAGCAAAAAATAATGGAAAAAAATTTAATGAATGTTTAATTTGTTTGAACGTTTTGACGTTTTTTGAAGCAATAATTACATCCTTATAAATAAAATAATGTTGAATAAAGTGTATAATTGAATGATTTTTTGCGAAATAAGTTATTATTTGCAACGTTGAAAGAAATTTTAAAACATTTAATAATATTCTAAAAAATTCAAAAGATTTTAGCAAAATCTTCGTTTAAAATGAAATAACATAGAACCACTTATCGCTGAATAAGCAATGAAGAATGAAAACTGTTGAAATTTTCTCTCAGTCATTCACAGCGTTTTTGACGAAAAAAAACTTTGTCAAACTTTTAAAACAAAAACAAACAGCGCCGTTGAAAAAAAATTGTCGTTGCCGATTTATTTTTGTTTATTTTGCAGACTCAATAAAAAATATTTCGTCACAAGTGAAAAAATATTCAAAAACGGGTCTTTGCTCTCTTTCTTTTTTTGCTCAAAAGAGGCATCTTAAAACAAAGTCATAAATTTTGTAAATTTAATTTGAATATTTTATAATGTTGCTGAAATTTTTTTATTGTAATAACGAATTTTCAGATATTATTTAATCAAATGTGAGAAGCAACACACTTTACAAGCATTGGCTGGTAAGCACAATATTAATAAATAAATAAATTATTAGAAATATCCATTAGTTAGTTTCTTAAAAGAATGATTTTGTTTACATTTTCTAAAAAGCAGTGATACCCCTTTTCAATAAAAAAAATCGCCGCAGCAGGTGGATGGCTTTTTCCTTTGATATTCTGCCCTTTTTTTACTTTTTTCTAACCAAAAGTTTAAATGCTATAACAAAATTTGAAATTTCTGTGATAACAGAGCTTCAGCGAAAGCAAACGTAGTTTCGCATTTTTTGTCAGTCTTTCATAGTCGTTCAGTGAATTTTTTTTTTCAAATATTTTATTTGCACAGAAAAATCTGTCGAAGACAGCAAATGTTTTTTTGCTGTCTTCGACAGATATTTGAAGCAAAAAAGCAACGATGCTATTTACAGGAAAAAAAATTTTGGTGTCTTTCACTTCCATCCATTTTGTCAGCACAACAGCATACATATTTCGCCATCAGCTAAATAAAAAAAGCATCTTTCAACACAATTTTGTTGTGTCTTTTCTTTCTTCTTTTTAAAAAATATGGTTCTTTGAACAAGCTTTACAAGATTTTTTTTTTGAATTTTTGATCATTTTGTAAAAAAACTTTATTCTATAATGAAACGATTAAATTTTTGACATTCAAACAAATTATAAAAAACAAAAACTTTTTTTAATTCTAATGGAAACTTTTTCCAATTACAACACTAATAAATTACAAATTTATCAAAATATCAATCAGTTACTTTTCAATTACGCTAGATTTTTTTTATCATTTTTTGTTAAATGTTTGTGCTTTTTACCAAATCAATAAAAGACCAAAAATAGAAAAAGAAGTTTAAAACAAATCAAAAAAGCAAAATCAGTCTTTTAAAAATTAAAATAAAGAATGAAAAAAAATGTGTTCAACTTTTAAATAAAGAGCTTAAAAGTTCTTTACTCTTTTTTCTACTTCAGTTGCAGATCAGGGATGTGCGGAATTTCGTTTCCGTTTCCGTTTTACCGGAATTCCGTCCATTTTTTGATTTCCGTTTCCGTTAAAAAAATGAACGGAAAACGGAAAAAATTCTAACTTTGTTTGTACATAAGTTTGTCCCTCTTTATACTTTAAAAAGCTCGAAATTGTCATTAAAAAATTCTCCATGCTTGGTTTAGTCATAATCAATCACAAAAAAGTCAAAACCAAAAAAAATTTTTTTGCAGGCAAAACAATTTTCAGAAAAATTTCCGTTTCCGTTTTTACGGAATTCCGTTCATTTTTTGATTTCCGTTTCCGTTTCCGTTTAAGAATTTTTTCCGTTTCCGTTTTCCGTTCCATTAAATAATCTCATTTCCGCACATCCCTGTTGCAGATGAAAATTTTGTTGTGAAAAAATGATAACACTTTTTAATGTTTTTGTTTGTTTGGTTTTTGCTATTGATTTTTTACAGCTGCTCAGAAAAGGAAGAAAAAACTGTTTTTTGATTTTAATTTTGCATTTTTACCAAAGTTTTTTCCGTATTATAAATATGCGATTTATTTGTTTAACATCTTTTACCATGAAATCAGATATGCCAGATTCTGATGTCGATTATGATGAAATAAAAAGTTCAGAACGAAGATATGTCGTTTTAAATGGAGCCGAAAATCCTTACAATATTAAAACTGCTATTAATGAATTTCAAAAATATTCTATTACAGATGTTGCAATTGAATATCTGAAAAATATTTCAGATAAGGAAAGTGAAAACAAAGAAGCTGAAATTACAACTTGGTCGTTTTCATTTGAAAGGAATAAAATGCTATTTGAAATAAAAATGAAGGTTTTTAGATACATTTTTAAACACTCTTTTTAACATAAATATTTTTAGCCAGGTTCTATAATTCTTAAAGATATTGATAGATCATATTGGCAGAAATTTCAAAATCTAACGTAATATAAGTTTTTAAACTGCTGTTGCAATTAATCTTTATTTTTTAGCATCACCACTTCAAGACAATATCACGAACAAAAAGACAAAGTAAAAAAGAATGTGATTGCTTTGCAATTTAATTCTGGTAAATAATAAAACTTCTTTCAAAAACACAAAACTATTTTACATATGTTTTAGTTGATGTATCGTTGTCTGACATTGGATGGTTTAAAAATCGATTGATAAATGATTTATTATATATTAATGTCACGATTATTGATACATCTTTAAAAGCATGGGAAACTTTTGCTGAATGTCTTTCAACTTTAAGTATATTATTGATATTGAGGATATCAGCAAAATTTGTTTATGACGACAAAAATCTGTTAAATTTAAATTTTAAAAAATTACGAAAAGTTAAAAAGACTGAAAAATATTTTTGTAAATGTTGTGCACAGAAACTGATGAAAATTTGGTAGAACAATTAATGACAATGGATTATCCAATTTTTCAAGAAGTTGATGATTTTAAAGCTTGTTTTTATTATTATTTTTTGTGTAATGCTGAAAACACTCTGTTCAAACAAATTATGTAAAAACTTTTTGTTACAATTTTTATAACCGTTAAATGAATCGTGTTACACGTTTTTAGAGTAAAAAGAATCCACCGTATGTTGAAATGTGGAAAGCTGAAAAATGGAAAACTATGATTAAAACACGATTATGTCAGCCATGTTTGATATGGTATAAAATGGATGCCAAAAGAATTAAATATTTCCCACCACTTGAAAAATCAGATAACAAAGCAGACAAAAATTCACCGCCAACAAAAAAGCGGAAAATGAAACACCCTGAAAGTTCCGGGCACTTTTCTCGTTTTCGCCCCCCCCCTCAAAAAATTCATTCACAAATTTGCATAAAAATAGTGAGTTTGTACTGCAAATTCAAAAGGGTGGGCGGGTGGGTTGAGTGAGCGGTTGTGTTGGGGAATGAATTTTTTGAGGGGGGCGAAAACAAGAAAAGTACCAAAGTTCCGAAGTAGATTTTCATGGTAATGAAATCAATGAAGAAGACGACGAAGAATTCCATAGTGAATTACAAGTGACAAATTGAACGACTTCAAACTCACAACAACCAAATATATCAATAAATCCTTATCATGAACCACAAGGAGGAAGTAGCTCACGTACAATTTATACCGCAATTCAAAATCACGAAACGCAAAGTATTCAATTTCTGATGCCCAACATTTTCAATATCCTTTTCCCCCACAAAAGTATGAACAGCCTTTTGAAGATTACAATTTAGGGAACACAGGAATAACCGAACCATTTTCGATACCTTACCAGCCATCCTCAGAATGTCCAATTTCGTATGTTTTGTTTCATCCTTCAACAAGCACAGATGATGAGTTAAAGAAACTGTGATAATAGGGATATCAAATGTTTTTTTCTGTCTGAAAATATAAGGCGCCGCTAAACATATGTTCCAACAAAAGTTTTAAATTCATGCATTTTTTTTCACTTTTTTAACAAAATCACATTATTTCTGCATTCTTACAAAACTGTTAATATTTTAAAAAAAAAAATGAAAAAGTGATAGATTGTTGATAGAAATGAAAAAAATTAAAAAAATTAACAAAAATTGCAATGGTTTATTAAAACAGTAATTAAAAATTTGACTTTAACAAATTTTTGAAAAAATGTTTTTTTTTTGTTTCTCTTAAGGGCTCCTTAACAAATATTTTAAAAATCAAATATTTTATATTTTTGTTAAAAGCTCTTAACAAATGTCTAGCTAGACTTTTGTTAAAAATTTTTTTCTTAACATGTCTAGCTAAACTTTTGTTAAGAAAATGATCTTGCGGCCGCAGATGGGAATCGAACCCACCATTGCGACCGCTTCTCGTTTGAAAGTCAAACGCGCAGACCACTCGACCAAATAAACAATTACAAAGGGCAGCCATTTTTTGCTTGTATGCAAAAGACAGTTTTTTGCTTCGCTCTTTCAGTTGAATATTATGTTGCTTTTCGCGCAAGCTTTTTACTCAAAAGAAATACAGAAAAAAGCTTTTTTTGGAAATAAATTTTTGAAATGTTATAAAATTTTGAAATGTGTATAACTTAAAAACAAGAAAAATATGGTACATAACTCTGTAAAAATAAATTTATTTCAATAGCATTGTTATTGACATTGTATGAAAAACATTATTAGAAAATATTACAAAAGTTCATTTCAAACATTTTTTTTCTCAATGTGGCAACAAAATGTTAGGCATTGATCTGGCAACTGAATTTGTATTTGGAATTGAAACGATAGCACTTGCATGAACCGATGCTGTACGACGTATTTTAAATATTTGTGTAATATGATTTCGATATGGTGAAATAATAATCAATGCTGCCAAAGGATTTACAACTCCAACATATCCAAACATTGATGAAAGTGCAATTGAAGCATTATTATTTTCAATTCCAACAAAAATCATTACAATCAATAAAAAAATTGGACCATTTCCAACAATTAATGGTCCAAATGCCTAAAAAAATAGTATTTCATAATTTTTTAAAGATTTTACATACTTGAGCAATTAAAGTTCGATGAAGTTGTTTATTTGGAATTTTAGTTTGCTTAAACGTATTTGTGTGATGACTTAAATGCCGGCTAATTCTAATACTGTAATATAAAACTAGGGAATAACTGAGAGCCGAAGTAATTAATGCAAATCCGACGAAGCTTATCAATTCAATGTCCTATAAAAGTAATAAAGCGATTAAGTTGGATTAGGAAAAGAAAAGATTTGAAAATAGTGTTTTAATAAAATTATATTATACGAAATGCCAAAGTCAGACAAGGTAATCCATATCCCCCTTCCCCCCAACTTACCCCTATTTTTCTTGCCAAAAAAATTGGCCCACTTGGAAATTCTTCCAACCAATATTCAGTCATTGTAACATTTTTAAATGGCTCATAAAAGCTTTGATTTCGAGGATAACACCATAATGCCAAACAAAACATTATAATAAAGGCACAAAAAAGTATGCCATATAAAATGATGAATTGTTTTAACGTAACCATCTTATCTCTTAAAGGTTAATTGTTTAAATAAAAGGATTAAGCCATTGGGACTTACTTGCAAAGAATTTGATATCGAACATAAAATGGGACTGGCAGAGCTTGAATGCTCAACATTACAGATGCCCCATAAAATGCAATCAAAAAACTTGCACATTCAAAACCATAAACATTTAACCAACTTCCAATTACAATGTAATATATTCGATTTATAATAAATGGATGCTAAAAAATGTTTTTAAGCTTTTTAGTATTACATTTTTCAAAGTATTGACTACTTTGAACCCCCAAACCGTTTTTGGCATTTTAGCCATTTTCAAACTTACCACTCCTGCAAGGAATGTCGCAACTGCCAAAGTAATATCCAAAAAACAATTTTGTAATAAAATTCGACTAATATTTCCAACTTTTGATTTTACAGTACAAACGATATAAATCAAAAGCAAATTTAAAATTATTCCAAAAGTTGAAGCTGTTGTTTCATTATATCTTGCTAATTTTATCATCCATGTCATCTTTTTAGTTAAATATGAGTATTGGAAACTGACAATTTTTACTCAAATAAAGGTAGCTTTATGTAATTTTTGTGTTAATTAAAACTCATTTAAGCAGAAACTAATGAAAATGGATGATGTGATGTGATGCTTAATAAAATGAACTTTCTTGAGAAAAAAATTGTCCCATCAATTTATTTTTAGCAGATTGAAATAGCGTGATGAACGCATATTATCTCTTTCAAAAAGGAAGATTAAAAACATATTTCACTGTTAAATAACATTATTTCTTTAATTTTTCAATGAAATAATTTATTTCAACAAAAGCAATTCTTTCACGCTGACTTGCAAGGGAACCTTTTCAGTTGACACCTGCGTTTTTTTTCTTAACTCACGACCCCCGGGTCGTGAATTTTTGACTTTAGAATCCTGTAACTTCTGTAAAACCCCGAAAGGGCACAGAAGCCTTAGCGGTTTTTCATACCTATAGGGGTACTATCGATTCCACATATGACCTAACAATCTGGGGTTTACATCTCAAAACGGTCCCTTGTTGGTTAAATTAAATTATTTTTTCAGCTACAAACGTCTATTTTAAAGATTGCTGAAGCAAATTATTAAGTAATTAATTTTTTGAAAATTACTAACCCTGCTATTATTTTCTGAAAAAGTTATATGATACTTTTTTGCAAATAATATGTGTCATCCATGACTAAAACTTTGTGTCTATTAAAATAATGAAATGACTCACAGTTTTAGAAATTTGTAAAAAAATTTTCATGCTATTTTGGATAATCTTTTTGTAGGCAAAACTATAATTCTAAAAACGCCTCAGAAGCTTTTCTTTAGAATTGTTTGATAATATTCAGCATAAAAACTGAATATTTTAAAACTCTGTGATTCATTATAGATGAAACAACGTAGTTCGAATTAATAAATATTAAAAACAATATTGATTAAAAATTCAAAGCCATTAAACCTACGACGTTCTTTCTCGCAAACAAAAGACTAATTTGCGCTTTTTCTCTCTTGTTTTTTCTTTCGGCAGTTTTTGTTTAAACGAATTATTTTGCTTTTGTTTTTATTTCGCAATTTTTGCTTATTCAGTATTTTTTTTACATGAATACGGTTTTATAAATCCAAAGGCGTTTTCAAGAGCTCAACTTTGAATTTCAATTACCGTTATATTGAACCTTTGACCCAATTTTTCAAAAAAAGGAAAAAAATGTCAAAAATCGTTTGTCCCATTTTTAAAAAAAAGATTTTCTTATTTCTCTTATGTTTTTCTAAGAATTATATGATTTCTTTAACGTAACAATTTTTTCATTTTCTAGTTTTTGTAGAACGACCGTCAAACTTTTTTTACGGTATTTGTTAAAAGCGTTGACATTTATTGCAATTAAAGTTTTAAAAACCAGTAATCCAAAATAGTGTTCTCTCCTGTTCAAATAATAAATTACTGATATAAAAGAGTAAAATATATTTTATTTTTCAAAATATAAAAATTATTTTTGGCAAAAAAAGCTTTTTACAAAACTTTTTTATCCACCGTAATAAACAGAGAATGAAAAAATATAAGTAATAAAGACTAGAAAATATTTTATTTGTATAAAAAGAAAGGTGTAATGTTTTGTCCAAAATAAAATTTATTGAAGTCTTATTTTATTATATTAGCCTATTTGAGGATGAAATGACAGTAATTGAGATTTGTGGCTTGAATTTCTTATAAAATATCCCAAAAACAACTTTTCGAAATGGTGAAATAACAAAAATTTTAACAATTGGATTAAAGATTGGAGAAAGAGCAATAATATATGTAAGCATTGGAGGAAACCATGGAAGAAATCGATTTAAAAATGATAAAAATTGTAATGGAATTATCATTGTAAAAAGTGGAACCATTGCCTGTAAATTTTGTTTTTAATTTATTTTTTGTTTTTAAAAGAAGAAGCTTACTTCACAAAACAAAACAATTGTAATCTGATTTTGTAATTTTTTATCAGAAGATGCAAAATTTTTTTGATGCTTCCAAAGTCGATAAATAACTCCAAAAGAACAAAAAATGATAATTCCAAAACAGATTAAAGGCTGCAAAATTGTAAATAATTTTGCATTTCGTGGACCATCCTTAAAAACATTTCAAAGTTCAAGTTATACTTCCTTGCCTATTATAAATTTAAAATTACCTTATGACTAACAACAAAACTTTTGAGTTGATCATGGGTGACTTGACCAGTTGACCATAAAATTGGGCCATAAATTTCAAATTCATCGACTTTTGGATAAAAGAAAATAAACCATGCAATGCCAATATAAACCGTTGATAAAAATGATGCAATCACTAATGCAATAAATGCTTTCGTGTTGAGAGAAATATTCCTACAAAATGTTGAAATATTTTAAAACAACTTGAAAAATGATTATTTACCAAAAAATAAGAAAAAATCGGTATATAAATTGTACGGTTGCAACGCTGATAGTTGTATAAGAAAAATAAACATGTATAACAACAATCAAAAAATCCCATGGATGTCCAAATGCTGCAAACCAACCTTGAATTACAAGAAAATATAATTCTCCTGTTAAAACTATTAAAGCGGAAGATAAAACTATAGTAACAGAAAAAATTAAATCAAAAATTGCTCCAAGATATAAAATTTTTCGGTAATTCGCTAATGCGTTTCCTGATTTCTTCCAAATAAACCAAATTAAAAGTGCATTTAAAAATATCCCCATATGGCTGGATACTGTTGAAATATCAAAGTTTACCATAGCTCTTTTAAAGTTACAGTATAGAAAAAGTAAATAAATAAAAAAACAATTACGTGTATATCTGATTTTCTCAATTTTTCATTCAAATACGCAGCTTTTTAAATGAATCTATTTTCACACGCTTTTATTTTTTGAATGGCACTTTGGTGGATTTGTTGTGGCTTTTTTATTGTTTGCAAAAAGCTGGAATTGTTTTTGTTGAAATGGGTGTTTTTGGTATTCAAAGAACTTAAGAAATACAAATATATAAAACAAAGCATTTTACTTTTTAATAAACATAATATTTTTCAACATTTCTCTTTTTTTATTAAAACAAAAGGTTCGAAAGTATGCAATACACCCACGGCATTGCATGAGTTTTTTGAGATTTATAAAAGTAAAATGTTATTATATTTAAAAATATATGAATGTGACGTTTAAGATTACAAAGTTGTTGAAATATAGTTGTAAGAAGGCAGTCAACAAAAGCGTTTTAATTATATTTACGAGCTTTAAACCCTGGTGTTGACAAGGGTTTGATAGCATTAATTGGACAATTTATCAGAACAAATGCTTATCATCATCAAAAATAGGACCATGTTCAAAATTATTATTTTTTTTTATTTTTATACAAAAGACAAAAACTGCGAAAGAAAAAAGGCATTTTTTAATTTTCACAATTTTCTTTGAAACTTTGTAGAAAATCTTTTCAGGTACTTATAGTTTAACATTTTGTGTAATCTCATTTTGTTGTGCTTTAGTAATTTTGTCGTTAAGCAAAAATTTTAATTTTAAAATTTTCAAAAATTATCTTATAATGAAAAATGTCAAATTCTTGAGCGATAGAAACGATAGACGGATGTGCATGCATATCTTTCTTTTTTTGATCCCATTTTAGATTTCGCTTTAGTCTAATAGTCTAAAATTTTTAGCTGTCAAAGTTTCCGCTGCAAATTTGTGAAGGGCAAATCAATGTAAGGATGTGCACAGTTTTTTCAAAGTTGACAATAAATTCCAAGTGCAGCTGATAGACTTAATTCCTAATTGGGCCTTTGAGGACCACAATGTATCATAATCAAAAAAAAAACGTAAAAATATGCAATTTTCTCCTATTTTCTGTATAAAAAATATGTTCAAAAGTTGGATTTTGGGATTTTCCGTAAAAATTTACTTATAATAGGTTAAAAAATGAGAATTTAACAAAAAGTTCTAATTTCTACAGTATACCTCACTTTCATTTTCTTTTTGGTGAAAAAAAATGCGAGGAACACTCGTGTCGCACATTGCACGTCCTTCAATCAATGAATAAAACAATTTCATTTTTTTTCTCTCTTGGGCAACCTATAAGTCGCTGGGGTACTTTTTGTCAAGATATTGGCATTTTGGGAGGTGATTTTTGTAAAAAATGCGCTGTTTTATTTTTTCCAAACTTTGCAAAAAAAAGAAAAAAAAATTAAATTTCTTTAAAAAAAATTGCTTTATTACAATTTTTCTTCGACGTTTTTTTGCTGCGTGTTTTTAATGTTTTTTGTGCTATTATTTTTTCATTGGCGCTAACCGAGTTTTTTGTTATATCACGGTGTGCCGAACTTTTCAATGTGGGGAACACTTTTCGTTATTGTTTTGCTGCTGGAATTTTCACCTTTTAAAAAACTAAAACATCAAATTTTAAAAGATTTAAGCTATCTTAAAGATTATAATAGTTTTTTGTTTCTTTGCTGTGTTTTTTAGAAACTTTTTAAACGATTATAATATTTTATCGCTTTTTCTTTGGTATTTGTGTGGAATAAACTTGTCTGCTTATCTGAGAACTATTGTCGTGGTTATTTTTTCATTATCGTTTGCGTTTTTTGAAACACATGTGTACATCTCTTCTTTAATAAAACTGTTTTTTTAGAAAGAATGACGGAAAATAATTGTAATAATACTCTTCGATCAAATGATGCGTTTATGAATCAAGATGAAAGTGTTAAAGAACTTGAAAATGGACTAAAAGAATGTTTATTATCAAATGAATCAGCTGAAGGTGTTGATGGTGATCGAAGATTTGGTACTGATATATCAAATTTACCTGCAAAACGAAATCGAAAACGAACATATAAATTCTTTGATGGAACATCACATAATAATATTCATTTTAAAGAAAAACTTGAAAAACCTTCAAAGAAGCGTAATATAACATCTGAAAATGATGTTGTGAAAGATGATGTTCCAAAGCAACGTGGTCGAAAAAGTAATGAAGAGCTTGGAAATTTAAAAGAGCGTGAAAATGGACGTGGTGTTTCTGAACGTACAAGAACCGAAAAACCTTCTCGTCCTATAACAAGTGCTTCAGAACAACGATCAAGAACTGAAAAACCTGGTGTCAATACCGTAAGAACAAGAACAACTCAAAATCAACGTACAAGAACTGTAGTTAATAAAAAAGCAGCAACAACTCCAAAACAATTTCAAACTCTTGGAAAAACTGGTGAACGTGTTGATTCTGAAAGAAAAACTCCAGCACCACCTACAAGAACTGAAAAACCTTCTCATCCTAGTGCTTCAAAACAACGATCAAGAACTGAAAAACCTGGTGTTAAAGCAACTCGAACAAGCACAGCTCAAAATCAACGTACAAGAACTGTTGTTAATAATGCAAGAACAACAACTCCAAAACCATTTCAACAAACTTGTGAAGAAACTGGTGAACATGTTGATTCTGAAAAAAATACTCCAGCGCCACCTACAAGAACTCGAAAAGCTTCTCATCCTGTAACAAGTGCTTCAAAACAAAGATCAAGAACAGATAAACCTGCTATTAAAGCAACTCGAACAAGAACAACTCAAATTCAACGTACAAGAACTGAAAAACCAATGAAAAATCGAGCAAAAGCAATTCCAAAACAACCTGGAAGACCAAGAAAAAGCATTGAAATTGTATGTGATCGTAAAATTGAAGGACAAAGTCATATCTTTGATGTAAGTTTTTTGTTTTATAAATGCAATCTAGTATCTTTTATTTAAGGTTAACACAACCATGTTATCTCAAAAATCTGCTGTATTCAAACAACTTTTTGAAATTAATAAGGATGAATCAATTTTTATTGAAGGTATTCCAGATAGAACTTTGGAAATGGCAATTGATTTTTGTCATGGAAAATCTTTAACAAAATGCAATAACAGTGATATGTCTTCATTGTTATTCTTTGCTGATACTTGGGAAATTCTTGATTTGAAGGTAAGCATTTTTAATAGAAATTTACAGTGATAAGAACTAGGAGAATATCTCATATATGTGCAATATTATTGAATAGCTTTTTTACAATACTCGTCGATACTTTGATTCATTCGCATGCGCTTAAAAAATGCACGCAACATGCAGGGCAACTCAAACAAAGTGATAATTTATCAACTTTTTTTTGACAACTGCGTATTGTCGCATGCGCTGGAATCAAAGTATTGACGGGTATTGTACTTATCTTTGACGTAGTTTTATATTAAATTTTTATCTACTGCTATTTTAGAAGTTTATCGAAGAACAAATGGTTCAACAAATGACACCTGAAAATGTTGTTATTTATGCAAATGCTGCAATGTCGTCGCATTCAGAAATCGTTGGAAGTGCATGTAAAGTTTTAATTCTCGAAAAATTACAAAATCATGAATCTGTTCAAAACATTTCAAAACTTGACGATCGACTTGGTGTCGACATCATTCATTTACAATATAATCAAGCTGATTAAAGAATTGTTATTGATTTATTTGTTCTATTTTTAAACACATGTTTTTTACTTTCTGTTTGTAATTACGGTGTTATTTTGAAAAAAAACATATTGATTTTTATCGTTTTTTAAATGTTGTTAGACGTTTTTGGAAGCAGAAATTTATACATATTGGGTTTTAATGGAAAATAAATTATTCAGAAGGTGCTCTTAGAAGGCGTTCAGTTTTAGTTTTATCTCCTTTTTGTGTTAGCAAAGCAAAAAAAGTGACTTTGTTAATCATTTGATTATCAAAGAAAAATTATTTATTATTTTTCTCCAACTCTTTGGTGTTATGATAACATAAATCAAACCTTAAAAAAATCATTTTTCTTTTACTTTAAAAGAAGTACAATCAGAGGTTTTATGAAACAAAAAATCAGCAACGTTTCCAAAAAATTTTTAAGAAAAAAACAGCACCAAAATTTGTCTAACGCCGCTTCATTCAAAAAAAAAACGCAGTAACCAATAATGAAAATTTATATGTTGGATTATTTTTTTTGCTGAGAAAAGATTTTTTGAAAATTACTGTATATTATTTTTCATTCTGAAAAGTTATGACCACCAACAACGATTTTATAGATAGTAAGGGCTTATCGGAACTATTTGATGATTCAAAGCTCATCATTTTTTATACATTTGTAGAAGAACAAAGTAAATTAACGTTAGAAAAGCACTTCATATAAAATTCTTACTTTTCAACTTTTAACCACACAAGAACCGGACAAAAAAAAGTTTTCAGAAAGAATTTATTCAGAACCTATGTACATAATCTGAGATTGTTTTTTTAACAATTAAAATAATGAAATAAAGACAGGTTTTTAGTGATTTTCATTCTTGTGCTTTCAAAAAGTTACTGTAATTTTTGAGTTCTCTATTTAACAGTCTTTTTCCAGCCTTTTGTGTTTTTGTTTGGAAAGAATACTTTTTTTTACCAGTTCCCCATGCAATAAAAATAGACCTTTTTTACTTTGATAGGTTGAAAAATGCAACAACGCTATTTTTGTTATCATTCATTTCTCCCTGTCAATCAAATTGCGTTCATTCTATAAAAAAATCGGTAAAAAAACGTTCAATTACCATTTTAATGATAAATTATAAGAAGGGATGAAAAATGTGGTGGCTTTTTTTTCAAGAGTTGACTTCCGTCTTTTACTCTTATGTAAAACAGGTAAAAAAAATGTTCAACTTGTGGCCTTTATAACATAACGTTTTTTTCCTTTAAAAGACCTGCTATTGCTGTTATTTTTGATAAAAAGTTTCTATTTTCTTTATCATCTAATTTTTTTATGCTGTTCCTCGAAAAAAATGTTTCCTTTTTTGTGATGAAGAAAAACAATAATAAGCATTTCAACAAAAATTTGAGGTAAATAGCTTCACAAAAAAAAATTTTTTCCTCAGTTTAAAAACATGTTGCAAATTTTAGGTTTTTTATTGCTGATCATTTTAACGTTAAAATAAGAGATTAAAACTACCGTGAAAAAAGAGACATCTAAAATCCCAAGACCAGATGTTTTTAGACCTTTTTTAAATACCCTAATTAAATTTTTTATGAGATTACAAGACTTTTGTTGAGTTCATTTGTTTTAATACCGCTTTTTAAATAGTAATTTATTACCATCCGTAAAAATTGAATGTTTTCTTCATTTGATTTTATGTTTATCTGTTTTTGAATTTTTAGTATAATATTCACCACCCTTTTTTTCACTATGATCATTATTCCGGCATTGGTTAAAACTGTTAAATCAAAAACGATAGCAGAATTCCCGGTTTTTGTAATTTTATGTTTTGTTGCAACTTTGATACTAAAAATTGGAAATTCGAATGCAATTATATCGACTATTTATGGTAAAATTGAATTATTTTTGGGAATTCCATATGCTGCTCCACCAATTGGAAGTTTAAGATTTGAGGTATATTTGAGGATGTTAGATGACTGACTTATTAAAGCTCATATTTTTGTTTTTATTTGAGATTCGAAATGTTGAAATCCATTAATGAAAAAAAAAACCATTTTTAGAAACCTCTTCCGCCAACCCCATGGACATCAACTTTACAAGCTAAAGCCTTTGGTCCAGCATGTGCAACCCTTCCAAAATTTTCTCCTCCTACAGCTTCAGAAGATTGTCTCTTTATGAATATTATCAAACCTGCAACTCCATCTCCAAATACAAACGGATATCCAATAATGCTTTGGATCCATGGAGGCGGATTTCTTGTGGGTTCATCTGAAAATTATCCATTTGAAGAAACAGCAGAAAGAATTGTCAAAAATGGAGTAATATTTATTTCAATTATTTTTCGACAAGGAGCTTTCGGATTTTTCTCTGATGTGGATTCTGATGCTGCAGGAAATAATGGACTTTGGGATCAAATTCAAGCATTAAAATTTATTCAAAAAAATGCAAAAGGATTTGATGGAAATCCAAAAAATGTTACACTTTTTGGTCAATCTTCTGGTGCCATTGCTGTTTCATTGCTATCTCTTTCACCAAAAACAGAAAATCTTTTTCAACGAACTATTCTAATGTCCGGATCATCAAATCAACGACTTGAATTACAACCAACAAATTCAAGTGTTAGCCTTCAGTTGGCAAATGTACTTGGATGTGCTACCTTTAAAAATACAAAGGGATTGCAAAGAATTAGCTCTCAAACTGAAAATTTCATTTTTTCAAAATCCGAAAAAGTGGTCAAAAAAGTCGAATTTTATAAAAAATCGCTTTTATATCCATTGGAATTATCCTTAGCTGCATTCTTACAACATATTTTTGTAAAAAAATTACAAAAGAATTGAAACATTTGGAAACTTCAATGTCCCCTAAAACAAAGCTTATGAATAAACAAGTTCATCGAACTTTAATTATTCAAGTTTGTCATTCAAACTTAATAATATCGCTTATCGAAAAAATTTATAGGCAATTGGTCCATTTATTACATGTCAAATTATATTGACTTTGGCATTTCCAAAAATTGAAAATAATAATATAACAGTTATATGCTCAATTTTTTTTGCATATATTCCAATATTAAATCCATTTGCAGCAATGATAATTATTTCAACATATCGAAAACGGATTATGTTATGGTTTTATAATAAATATCAAGAAAATAGTTTAGGATGAAAGTTTAAGTGAATGGAACAAATTTGAAATATTGCAACTTTCAAAGTTTTTCCATTAGAATTCTTTTTTGTTGAAAATACCTTTTTCTAACTTTTCATTAAAATTGTCCAAGATCGAATTTGACACGTTTTACACGTTGATAATTTGTATTTTAATCAACAAATCAGATTTTTTTATATTGTGGATTAAAAAGATTTTGTTTTGGATTTCTGTAAAATATCCTCAAAAAGTGTTTTCTTCACAAATTGAATAATTTATAGATTACAAAAATATTTTTAAAATATTTCAAAAAAGAAAAAAAATAATTATTAAATGCTCTGTTTTTTGCAATACTTTTTTTACGAAGAGACATAAAAAAACAGCTCGCTCTAATATTTTTAGTGAATAAAAAAAACACACTTGTTCAAAAGCAAAAATTTTTGTTCGTCTTCATTTTGTTAAAAAACGGTCATAACAGCTGCAAAATAAAAAAGAACTGAAAGGTGTTTCATTTCTCACGCTTACATCGGAAAACAAGAATGTAAAGATTTTGTTTTGCATCCGAAGTTTTAATAGAAAAAACGTTCATCGATTTTTTTTCGTTTAAAAATAGGAAAACCTGCAACCAAAAAATGTTTTATTTCCTTTTTAGAACGAAACAAGGCTGTTTGAATATTTTATTTAATAAATTTTATTGTCTTGAATGATTGCTGAAATGAAGAATAAATTCAAAAGTTAAATTGTAGTACTCTTTTTATTTACTGTATCCAAATCAGATGAATTATTTAACACATTATTTAAAGAAAATAACATTCAATATTTTCAATGTTTTTTGCAATTCGAATGGGATGTTTCATTTTGAAAAAACTCAAGAAAAAATAAAACAAAACACAAAAAAAGTGATTAAAAATATGTTTACCGAAATTTTAGGTTTTTTAAAAACAACGAAAAGTAATTTTTCATAACATCACATAATCCCATCTAAAAGGAAGCAGACATTACAAACATTATTTTTTATTTTTGTTTTGCAGATTTTTCACGTTGAAAAGCAGCAGCTTTTTTCTTAAAAACTTCTGTCTGAAATTTCATTCCATAATCCAAAATAAATTGTGGTAAACCAAATGCAATAGCTTGAATTTGATGTTGAATGCAGCCGGTTGTTTCATCAATAATTCCAATAGTTTTTAAAGCAGATTGAACAAAATTTTTTGGGCTTAAATTAAAAAATGTTTCATCAACTTTTGACATATTTGTTTTAACATAAAATGGACAAATTGTTTGAATAATAATATTTGTGTCAGAATATTCAGAACGTAAAATATTTGTAAAATGATTTATGTAAGCTTTTGTTGAAGAATAAATTGATAAATATGGAATATTCATATATGCGGTTCCGGAAGAAATATTTACAATTATTCCTGAATTTCTTTTAACCATTTGTGGAAGCACGGCTGCTGTAAGAATGGATACTCCAACAGTATTTACAATGCAAATATCTGCATTTGTTTGTAAATCAACTTTATGTAACATATCTGGACATTCATATGCCAATCCAACATTATTCACTAAATTGAAAAAAAGTAGTAAAATTTAATTTGAATCGAATTTTTAAAAAAATTAAATTTATGCGGAAAAGTCACAAAATAATGTCGAAGCCAGAGACATAGGCTCTAAGGATAAAGTTAATATGTTGAGAAAAACGAATCCAAAAACAAACCTTGCAAAACCATATTTTTGTGCCAAAATTGGTAAAATTACGTATAATGTAACTTAAATCCTATTAAAAAAATTATTCCCATGATTCAAAATGACCGAAAAATATTCTCCAACAATAAAAAATTTTGTAAAAGCTTTTTGAATTTGGGATTTCATATATCCAAAAGCCTCTTGAGCCGCCTTTTTACAAGGATATTTTGCACTAATAATTTTGCTAAGCTCACAAAACAAAATTTTAAAAAACAGCTGTAAACTAAAAACTAACCAAGAATTCCAATATCTTTCTCTTCAATCTTCGATAAAATTTCTTTTTTATAGTTATTTAAATCTGCATTTTTAAAATCATATGCAATCGTTTCAATTTCAACATTTTTACATTCCTTCTTAATTTCATCTTTAACAGAATCCAATTTTGTTTGAGTTCGAGAAATTAAAACAATATTAAATCCTTTTTGTGCCAATTGTTTTGCATATTCTTTTCCAATTCCATCTGTGGATCCAGTAACAATTGCCCATTTTGCATTTCCAGCAAGTTTATGCAAATCTAATGGAGTCGCAATTAAATATGGATATACAATAATATAAATTGACCAAAATAGCCGATATAGGATATATGCCAACGATAATTATGCAAATGAATCAAATATGCATTGAAAGCAAACCATTTTTTTTTATAAAAGTTTTCAAGTTAACGGAAAAATTGATGATAAAAACAAAGTAAGCTAATTTTATCAACAATAAATGGAAACGTATTTTAGAAGGTTCTAGATAGAAAAAAAAGTGCAGATGGAAAAAAAGGACGAGGCAATTACTTTAAAGCTGGGGAAAAAAAAGAAAGAGCAATGTTGAATGAAGTCAAACAAAGCTAAAAACTACCACTACAAAGTTTAAACTACAAATATTGAAAGCAATTAAAAAAATGCAGTTTGCGTTAAAAGAAACAAAATTCTAATGATTATTAGATTTTTTTCACTTTTTTACAACTTTAAAAATTGACAAAATTGAATTTTTTAGAAATCTTTTCAGGGGTTGAAAAAGCGGCCCAAAATCCCGGCCGACCGCGGCCAAAAATTTTCTCAAGTATACTAAGTTTCAAAAATTTTTAATATAGATCTCATTTTTTTTCTAAATACTTCAAATGATCTTTTTTCGGAGGATTACCCTGTATAATTTGGATCGTCAAAAATAAATCACTTTTTAAAAAGAGGTACATTTAGAATATCTTTGAAACAGATATTCTTTTCTGTAAATTGCATTTTTTTGTTTTAAAAGTCATTAAAATACGTACATAACATGTAAAAATATAGATTAAATAAAGTAATTGTTATTCATATAATTTTTTTTATATTTTACTATACTTAAGAATTAAATACAAAGTTTAAACGTAAAAGAATGACACACGATTGTTTTCGTTTCTCTTCAGTTTATTTCTGATAATGTCATATCCTTCTTACATATTCTCTTTTTCCAAAATTGCCACCAGGACATCAGTTGATTTTTTTACTTTTATTTTTGTGAGGCTAGAAAAGAAACAAATTTACAGTCTAATTTTATTTTTTCTTTATTTATTGTTTATCAATTTAAAACATAACTAATAGAACATTAAATACAGAAATGAAAAAAATTTTTGTGAAATATAATAAATTATGAATAAATTTGACATACATGTTTATTACGTTTGGCATTTTATAAGCAAATTATCAACGCTAAATTTGTTAAATAAATTTAACCATTTTGCAACATTCAAAACATTCAAAACATTCATGCGCCCAATAAATAAAGTAATAAAATATGCAACTGACAGTTTTATCCAAAATTTTTCATTTTTAATACGTTTTTGTAATTTTCGGTCTCTGATAGACATTAAAAAGAATATTGTAAAAAATAAAAAAATGCCACAAATAAGTGCTAGTAGTACAGAAAATGTAATCCAAATAACAAAATGTAAAAATTTTAAAACGTATTGTTTTTGTTGGTTTTCTTTTTCAATGCATTTAATTCTTAATGGATTTTTCATTTCTTTATAAAATTTTTGTTCGAGATATTTTGTGTAATTTAATGAGGATTGTGATTCCTGAAATATGTTAGATTACATATGAACTTCAAGCTGAATTTTTAAATTTATTGCATTTAACGCATATAGGAGTTAATAAAATGAAGAAATTAGCAAGAACAACATGTTGATGTCCTAGAATTAATGCTGATACTGAAGAAAAAGCAGCTACTTGCGCAGCTTGTAATGAGTTAGCAAGAGAAAAACCACCAGCAGTTATTCAGCCATGTGCCAAAAAAATCCACGAGATTTGTGATCAACCTCATATTCCGTAAAAAAGATTTTGCATTCAAATTTCTAAAAAAACATTAAAAAAACCCATAGATATTTAAATCTGTATTACACGTTGTGATCTTTTATTAAAGCTTTCATATTTGACTTTTTTCAATGTTCACACAGTTATGCATAAACTTGACAAACTGTTTTTTTTTTCATGAGGGCATTTCAAAAATGTATGGCATTTACAGATTTGTTATAAAAAATTTTTGTTAATGTTAAGATATTAATTTATTATGATTCTTTAATTTTTTTAATTTTTACAAATTTTTGTTAACGAAAGAAATTTATTTCGGATACTAAAAATTTTACTGTTGTTTTGCAGCTTTTTCTCGTTGAATTAAAGCAACAGCTGAAAATTTTTTTGTTTGGAATTTTAAAATATAATCCAATGCAAATTCCGGTAAACCAAACATAGCAGCTTGAATTTGATGACTGAGGCATCCAGTTGTTTCAGGCATAATTCCAATTGTTCGAACTGCAGAATGTACAAAATCTTTAACATTTACGGCCATCATTTTAATTTCTGATTGTGACATAATTCCTGTTTCAATCATTGGTGCGGCCATATTTGTTAAAACCATAAATGGACACACAGTTTGAATTGTAAGTCCTGTATCAGAATATTCAGAACGTAAAATATTTGTAAAATGATTTATATATGCTTTTGTTGAAGAATAAATTGAAAAATATGGCATTTTAGCATATGCGGCACCAGAAGAAATATTTACAATTACACCGGCATTCCTTTTTAACATTTGTGGAATAATTGCAGCTGTAAGAACAGAAACTGGAACAGTATTTACAATAACAATATCAGCATTTCTTTGAAGATCAAGATGATGAAGTTGGTCGGCATAATCGTATGCTAGGCCAACGTTATTAACTGAAATGGGTTTTTGTGATTAAAAAATTTGCATAATCTTTGTTATTGGACTTTGATTCCAATTCTGACACAAACTTTGGATCCGGAGTCAAAAAAATCAACCCCGAACAAAAAAGTTTTTTCATATTTCGAAAAACACTATTTCAATGCTCATATCAATAAACCCCTACCAGAGTTCTGCAGAATCAAAATTTCGGTATTTCGAACTTTTATTCCGCAGAACTCTGACCCCGACCCTCCTTAAACTTACTCAAAATTCCAACATCTCTCTTTTCAAGAGCTGGTAAAACTTCTTTTTTGTAGTCATCCAAATTTGCATTCTTAAAATCATATGCAACAATATCAATTTCAATATTTTTGCTGCATTTCTTTAAAATTTCTTCTTTTACAGATTCCAACTTTGATTTTGTTCGAGAAATTAACAACAAATTAAATCCTCTTTCACCCAATTCAATGGCATATTGCTTTCCAATTCCATCTGTGGATCCAGTAATTGCAGCCCATTTTGCATTTCCAGCTAGCTGATGTAAATCAACAGGCGTTGCAATCATATATGGATATACAATAATATAAATTCCACGGAAAATTTTATATAAGACATATGCCAATGCCGCATATGCCATAGCTGTCATTGTACAATCACAACCAAACATGTCTATTTTTCTGTAAAAATTTTAGGAATATTATATTAATACAGAACAATGAAAAAAGCAGCAAAAATGGTGATACTTATATATAAAAATTTTTGTCAAAAAAATATCACAAAATGACGGAATTTTGTGAAGGTTAAAAGTGGTATATCGATAAAAATGCAAAAAGAGACAAACACAAACACATGAAAAACACAAAGCAAGAAAAAATGGAAGAAAAAAGCATTTTTTTATTTGCATGCCTCAAATAAATGGGGTGCAACAGCCGCTGCAGCAACAGGAACAAACATAAAAAAAGACTTAAATGTTGTATAATGTTGAAACTTAGAGAGGAAATAAAGTACAAAGTACAAAATATAAAATGTGTCTTAACTTAAAACATAAGGAAGCTAAAAAATATTTTACTGCACTTTTAACGCCAAACGTCTTGTAAGTAACAGATTACCAACAAACAGTCTTTAAATCGGGAATATTGAGTCTGTTTTGTTTTTCATTTCAATGCTTTTAAATAGAAAATAAAACTTTTAATAAATTTTAACAAAAATTTTTTTTCACAATATCTACAACATCATTTTAAAGCCATGTGTTGCGACTCATACGAAAAGCTGCCAGATTTCTCGCAAAGAAAAAAAAAATTTGTTTGCTGATTTTTTTTCAAAATGTTTTTTTGTACCATTTTCCCGCGCTTTGCCTGCAAAACCCTGGCAGCTTTTCGTATGAGTCGCAACACATGGCTTTAAGCAGCCATAATATTTTCGTGCCGGGTCCAAGTTGAACGTATAGTGGGGACGGGCTCGAACAACCGATCTTCTGCGTGTTACACAGACACCACGAGAGAAACGGAATGACGCATTCTTTTTGGAGACTTTATTCAAGAATTTATCATTTTTTATCAAACAAAAAATATATTTCAAAACTTATTTGTCAACTTCAAAAATTTTTTACTGATATAAATCAAAAACTAAATCTACAATAAAAATTTGACAAAACTTAGGAATTTTTATTAAACTTTATTTTCTCATTCAAAAAATAAATAAAATATTTCTTATAATTTAATAAAACATACAGTATAAACATTTAATAAATTACAATACAATATTTTTAGCATAAACATTATGTGATAGATCCGGTTGAAGTTGTTGGAGTTGAAACAGATGTAACACTATTATCAACTGTTGACTTAGAATTTGTTGGAGTAGTTGTTGCAGATGATTTAGTTGTAATAGGTTCAGAAGTAATTGATGAAGTAGTTGATTCTGATTTTGTAAGAGATGACAAAGTTGGCGGAGTATGAAGTGATGAAAATGACGTATCATTCGATGATGAAGAAGTTGAAGTTGAAGGTGCTGTTACAAGTTGTGTAGTTTCTGTTGCTGCTGCTGTTGAAGTTTGAGAAGTTGACTGCTTTGCCTTTTCATGTTCTTCATGTGAACGATCAGGTAATATAGTTTTATGCAATGCTGAAAAAGAATATAATGTTAGCAAGGATACTGTAACGGTAACATAAGAAATCACGAACAAAAAGTTAATACCCAACAAGAAACAAACTTACTTGGATTAGGACTTTTGACATCAGCATTTTTGGATTGTTTTTCAAGTTCAGCAAGTTTTTCCTTTGATAAAGAATTCTTATCCAATTTTGGTTTAAAAGTTAAAAATGAAAATGTTAAATCTGCAGAAACTTTCATCACAGATGCACAATTTCCATCTGAACCACAATAATTTGGTGCCGAAAATACAGTACATAAAAGTTTATCACAATAAAACATATGTCCATTTCGGCAAACTTCATGTGCTCGAACAATCATATCAATATTTAAAAGTCGACAAAATTCTTTTACTGTTTCAGTTCCAAACATCCAAGATGCATTTCGCATTTTATTAAATTGCCAACTGCAACATGAATCTGCTCTAGCAGCTGGATCAGACCACATTAAATCTAATGCAACACCAGTATCACATTCGGCATGAGTTTTTGGCTTCTAAAATATAAAATATATACTTTAAAGTTATTGCCAAAAAAGCAAACCTTTAGCTTATATAAAGTTTCCATTCCTTTAATATCAGGAGAAATTCCACCATGCATTGTAATAATTCGATTTTCAATCAAACAACAAAGTGGCATTTCATTAAAAACAGCTTGAAATTTCTTCCATAATTGTGTTCCACGTGTTCGACGGCATTCTTCATAAAAGCCATATAATCGATTCATCTTTGAACATTCATGATTTCCACGTAAAATTTGTACATCTTTTGGATTTAATAATTTATAACAAAATAATAATATTAAAATTTCAACAGATTTTCTTCCACGATCACAATAATCACCAAGAAAAAGGAATCGAGATTTTGGTGGTGCTCCAACTCTTTTAATAATTCGAATAAGATCAGCAAATTGTCCATGAGTGTCACCAAAAATAATTACAGGAGCAGGCATATGAATAAATGCTGGAGCAGGTTTTAAAAGTTCAAGAGTCTGAAAAAGAAAGAAGTTTTAAAACAATCAATACTTTTTTGTGTTTGAAGCACGAGTATTTTTCTTCTAAAAACGTTGTGACAATCCATCAAAGTAGAAAAGCTTTTTTGAATCGTACCAAGATGTATAGGATCACAGTAGGCGAACCAATGGCTGCATACCATCAAGAGCTTGGGAGGACAAGCCCCACGTACAGCAATTCTCAATGTCCAAACTTAATGCCCAGAAACTACAGTAGTTTTATCCAGAAATGCACTTACAGTAACTTTAAAACCCTCGAATATAAAAACTTACAGTATCAATAATACAGTAAACTTCAGCATCAGAAAAACCATCCAAAAGTTGATAATTTACCAATCGATAAATCATACGTTTTGCTAATCCACGAATATTTGGTTTTAAAATAAACGTTGATTCATGTGGCAAATGATGAATTGAAACAGATGAGAGTGCTGTTGATCCCGATAAATTTGATGATAAATCCATTGGTGATATTCTTCTTCTTTTCAGCCAACAAAATCAACTTTTCAGAAAGTGCAAAAGCAATGACGAATGGCTTTTAAACGAAATGTTCTATATCATTTTGTTGTTTTTTGAAGGGGAAATGAGAAAAATGCAAATTTTATGCAAAATTTTATCAATGGTAATTTTCAATTTTTTGCTTCTTTTATCAGCCATAGCGTTTATCCCGTCGAATCGGACGTGCCAGATCTGGCAGAGTCTTTTGTAAAAAACACAATAAGCGGAAAAACGTAAATAAGTTTGTTTTATCATTTTTACGAAAAAAAGTTATCAAAAAATGTCAGCTGAAAAAGCATAACACTTTGCCAACGTATTACTTTTTTTTGAAAAAAGAACATTAAAATAATTTGCTGGCATTACTAATTTCTGCCTATCAAATGACCTGTTACATCGAAATGGAATCATTTACTGCGATCAATAATTTCAAAGAGAAAGTTTTAAACTGTAATATTTGAAGAATATCTTAGTTCCATTCTTACAACTAAAGCCTGTTTTTTTGTAACTTTTTAACATCCAAACATTTTTATTTTCATTTACAATTGAAAACACTTTTATATTTCTTTCGTAAAACTGTTATTTTTAAAATGCAAATGATTTTTTAATCTGAACTATAGTAAGCTTCTATTTCATTTTTTTTGTTAATTTTGCTTAAAATTTTTTTGTTTGTCATTTGTTAAAATATACATTATTTTTATTTTTGGAAAATAAAGAAAGTGTTCAACATTGAAACTATAAAAGCTTTTCGATTTTTTCTTATAAGCCTTGTATGTTTCAAATAAATTTTGAAACTTTTTTTTTGCAATAACAAATCAAAATTCGATCGAAAAACAATATTTCGTCGAGAAAGAATACATGATCTCATATTCAAAAACTTTCAGCCTTCCACAAAAAAAGAAGAAGAAATTTTTTGTGTTACAAAGGTTTTTTCTTTTTAATGATCGATGACCCCTCCTTCTTATCGAAGTACATCCAAAAACAGGTCCATTGTAACATCTGTTTTTTTTACAGTGAAAAAAGAAAAGGAACCTAGTAGGAGGTCCATCTTCCATGCTTCCCATATCTTGAAGTGCCGCAATTTTCTCATGCTGTAATTCTCTGCGATCATTGCATTTCTGTTTTTTTAATACTAAAATTCCTTCTCCTCCTTATCCATGGACTTTAATAAAGAGGTTCATTGTGAAATCTGTTTTTTTTTGTTTGGCGTTGAAAAAAGAAGAGAAAGCAGCAATGAAATGGAAAAGAAAACATTTTGATGAACCATAAAAAATTTGTACAATAATTTTATGGGCATATCCAATGAGGGCAAAAAAATACCATGAGAAATTTTAATGGAAAAATTCTTTATAATGCGCGCAGAAAAATATATGTATGTACAATGGGTGACAAAAGTTTCAATACATTTTTTCAATGATTTTCCATTTTTTTCCATTTTGCACCATGGAACCTTTTGCCAAATTTATTGGGTTGAAATATAAAATTTTTTGATTTTATGAAAAAAATTTATAAAAATTTTAAACCCAATGAATTTGGCAAAAAATTCCATCGTGCAAAATGGAAAAAAATGTATTGAAACTTTTGTCACCCATTGTATTTATCACATAATTAATTAAATGGGGAAAAAAGGAAAAAAAAATCTTTCCTTTTTTTACCCTTAAAGAAATTATTATTATTGATTAAAAAAAATAAACAAGAGGAACTCTTTTTTATTGACTACAACCACCATGCTGTTTTTTTGTCTTCATATTTGTTGCAGTCTGACTAAAAAGCAATATGATTGCGTTTTTTGATGCTGTTATATTTTTGGGTTTACTTGCATCAGTGATATATTTCTATTTTTGTTTAATCAAGACAGCTTCTGAATATTCTTTGCTCGAATTTTCTGATTTGCCTTTAGAAATAATAGAATTAATACAAAAATGGATAAAAAATGAAAAAAATGGAAAAGAAATTGCCGAAAGTTTTGTTCAAGCTGCGTTTACAATTATTCCAGGAAATGCTGCAGAAGTAGCTGCATTTGAAACTGAAAATTTTGGTAAAGTTTGTGTTTCACAAAAAATAGCAGATTCATTAACAAAATATTTGGAACATAAAATTTTTGATTTACAACCTTCGATGGCTATTAAAGATGGATATAATTATTTGGGGGTTAATAACAAAAGCCGAATAAGCGATGACGAATTAACATCAGCATTTCAAAAGAAAGCATATGAAGATTTTCATGACAAAATTGGCGGCAGAACTAAAGCTTCATATTGTACTTTAAAAGCTTATATGGCAATCATAAAAGCAAAGCGACAAATTTCCGGGAAAAAGATGGAATAAAAAGTGTAATATTTTATTTTTTGATTTGTATCTATTTTAACCTCCTCAAAATATCAGGTTTTGTTTTTAAAGTTTTTTCTTTGTTCTTTCAAGGGAGAAAAATATTTTTGCAGACAGTTTCAAAAAAGCTTTTTTCGTTTTCTCGTGCTTGGCAAAATATTCCCTCTTAAAAGATCATCGAAAAAACTTTTTGGATCTGCCTGAATCTTTGTTGTTGTTCTGTTATGATTGTTTGTATTAAAATAAATTGATTTGCCTTGGACTTTTTATAAAAGATCATTAAAAAAAAGCTGTTCGATTCGATGTGGCAATTAATTAATCAGTTTGAAAAAATTTTATAGTTTTTATTAAATTTATTTTATATTACATGAAAATATTTAAGAAACATAAATTAATTTATACAAAAGTTTTTTTATTGGCCATTTATTGGTTTTGACATGACTTCCTAAAGATGGGGTAATGTTTCATGACGTTTTAAATCATCACAGCAATGTCCACCAAAAATTGGACAACATTCACAGGCTCCTTCGGGACATTCACAACACATAATTTTTTTTGGAGAGCCATCGGATTTTGTCTAAATTCCAAACGTTTATTTTAGGTTTAAAAAAATTAAATTCAACTTACAAGAAGAGGAGTCATTTGAAGCGTATTAAACTGTCAAAAAATATTTCTTTTTTGTTAATTTAATTTATTTATCGCTCCCATACGTAGTGTGATAATGTAAATAAACAATAGTAAAATAAAAGAAGAAACTATTGATAATGAAAAATAATACAAAAAAACGTTTTTTTGTGTGACAAAAATGAAGTGACGATTTCAAACTTTTTCTCAAAAATTCAAAAATATCTATGTGTAATGGTGTGAGAAATAAATACAAAGACTTCTTTTCATTTTTTTATCTTATTTTTTCTTCTTCCACGATTTTTATCAGAAAAAAATAAATGCGGACAAAGATCGATACCGGCGTCAAAAAAAGTATTTTACAACAGCCAAAAAACAGACAAAAACATTTTCATTCGTTTAGGAACGTGCTTGGTTTTTTTAAAGTTATGCAAAAAATATAATTTTGGTACGAAAAAACGCAGAATGTTTCTACGAATAATAATTGATAAAAAAAATTAATTGTAACAATACTGATAAAAATGATAATTGATAAAGAATAAACTCAAAAAACGATTTTTTTTCGTCCGGGAACACTTTTCTGTCTTGAATATTTTCGTGTCGAATGTACAAACTACAATTTTTTTTGCAGCAAAAAATTTTTTCTTTTACTTTTTTTTGAGCTTTGTTGTGCTTTATTAACTTTAAATGTTTTATTAAATTATGTTTTTTACTTTAATATCATGAATTTTCGAGGCTTAACATTTACTTATGTATTATTTTTGTCATTTTGTTATTTTTTGGTTTTTGCAAATTTATTGCGAAACTTAGCATTTTCGCAATTTTTTGTCTTTTTTAAGAGCTTGAATCACGAAAAAAAGACTTTAGCAAAAACAACATGTTGATTGAAAGATGTTTGCTTCATTTTTTTGTGTACAAATATTCCCTTCTTATGAATATGTGAAAAAAAAAGAAAGATTTTATCAATTTTATTGAGCGGCTTTTTTGTGGTTCAAACATCCAAAAAAAAAATCGAATAAACAAAAAAATGAAAAAAACCATCGTCATTTCTTTTATTATTTTTTGTCAAACTTCATTTTTTTCTGTTTTACAAATTTTTTGATTTAGATATATTTTAATCATGGGAAATGCAAAATCATTCCAACGGTTGAGGAAAAGTATTCAGTTTGCAAAGATTTGTTCAGCTTCAATGAAGCTTTAAAGGATGAACAAAGGTTTGTTTTTTCTGTTTAAATTACATTCTTAAAGTCAGTTACAAAAACTTAACGCTTTTCAGGTCACTTGAAAACCTCGTTTATGGTTTTTTTCTTGTCATGATTGGTATATTTGTTGGTTATTGCATGGGTCGTATTCCAACTATTATTAAAACGGCATGGAATCAATTTTTGAATAATCGAAGACCTGTCCCTGTTCAAAAACCGGCTCCCGAAATTTTCTCGATTAAAGTATAAGATTAACTTTTTATTTGGTAATAAATTTTGTTTTCTTTTCTTTATTAATTTTTTATTGTATTTTTCCTATAATTTGATATTTTTTGTGAAATTTTATGATAAATTATGGAAATAAATAAGGTGATGAATTAAAATGTAATAAAACGATTTACAAAATTATGATTGGTTTAAGACTTGGACTACTAAAATTTACCAAAAAGATAATTTATATTATGCTGGATTATTTACCATAATTGTTAAAGCAAAAAAAATATTTGTTACAGAGCTTCTCAAAAAAAATTTTTAATTTTATTTATCTGTTTTTTTTTAAAGCAGGCCATTTCGTGTCAAATGATCCTTTGCTTTTTATTTTCATTTTCTTCTCTTCAATATTCCCAAAGGGGCATTATTTTTCTTGAAAAAGGAGACACTTTTTGGGTGACTTAAAGTCATTACTTTCAGCTTTTTAATTTCGTTTTAGCTAATTCGTTTTCTGTGCAAAAAATAGCGCCAAAAAACAACAGATTCTTTTTAATTTAAAAAGTGTGTATTTTTTTATCGTTTTTTTGGCCAATTTTAAATTCACTTCTTTTCTATTTTTGTCTTCTTTTTTGGCGACCCAAAACTTTGTTCACCTTAAGTTTTAAAAATACTGAAAATGTTTCTTCCGATATCAAAATCATTGTTTTCTTCATTAATAATTTCAACTCGAAATACTTCAAATTTATTTATTGGAAAAAATGTACGGCTTCGAAATTATCACAATAAATTCCCATTAGCTGGAATTAAGGTAACTGTATTAAAAGAACCATTTAATTTACAATTAATTCCAAAATTATTTGAAAATTTTGGTGCTGAAATTACAATATTTTGTGATACTTCAAATAATAAAAAAAATAGTATTGATTTAAATTTAACAAATTCTGATTTTGTTAAAGCTGAAGTTTATGGTACTAAAGTAGCCCCGAAAAAATATATTGAACCTGGTGAAAGAGAAATTGATTTAAGCGTTGATGGAGATTTAAATGTGCTTAAAAAATATGCCATAAAATCTGATATTTTTATTAATTTAGAAAATAAAAGATTTGGAGAGATTGGATTTAAACCGGAAGAAATTATAAAACTTAATCCAAAGCTAATTTTTGCAAATGTTTCGAATTTTAACCAAAAAAATTCAAGAATTGTTTCTGTAAAAGAAAATATGAATGAGGAATACTTTGAATTACTTCATCAGAATTCCAAAACTTTATTAATTCTTGGTAAAATTTCCTGCTTTACAAAAATTCTTTTAACACTTTTCAATAAACAAAATTCTGGGAAAGGACAGGTGTTTTTTAAAAAATAAAACAAAAATTTATATTAAAAAGTCCTATAATTACAGATTCTAAATTTGAGTATCAATGATTCTCTTTTACAGTTAAATCGTTTGACTTCCACGTTGCTCCTTTCAATTCCAAAATCCTTTGATCGATTTTATTTAACAAAAGACAAAAAAGTTTTTTCACTTTGTCTTCCAACAATCAATGATCAACAAAAATTCCTAAAAAGTAATTTTTTTCAAATTTAATATAAGATTGTTTTACCATTTTTTAGGTTTAAATTTAACAAATCCAAAAGACATGTCTGCCAAAATTGCTGAATTTGATTTATCAGAATTAAACATGTTTTTAAAAGGTTCAGTTTGTGGATGAATTTGTTAAGTAATACTTTAACATATTTTTAGGGGTAAATAATGTACAAAATTTTTTCATTAATGGTTCCCAGAAAGCTGCTCCAAAGCTACAAAATGATGAATTTTATGAATTTAGTCAACAACAAAATCATTGGGTTAAAAATTATTTTTATCATTTTTCACCAACTTTTTGATGCTTTTTATGATAAACAAAATTGTTTAAAATACTTTAAACACAAACAAATATGGTTCTTTTAAGTAATTTTTAAATTTTATTATACAGACATTTTTGGTATACTGTAACACGTTAAAAAATTTTTGTTGAAAACATTAAAAAAATAAGTCCATTTTTTGCCCTATGTTTTTTCAGTTAAAATTAATTAACCCTAAGTTAGGGTCCCTAACAACGCATTTTACCAATTTTTGAAAAGCTAATTAGCTCCGAGAAAATAAAAAAAAACACAAAAAAAATTCATTGTCTTTTTTTGACGCATTTTTTTGCATGTTTTTTCTTCAATAAAAAAATGTAGTCTGTTTTTATCTTCACTTTTTTTTTTGTTACTGCTGATTTGAGTTAATCAGTCGACGTTTATAACAAAGAAAGACTACAAAACTACAATGTTTTTAGTTTCATCTGCTATTTTAAAAACATGTTCTTTTCATCAATTATCATTTTGCTATCGATCATATTCTTCAAAAATGAAAGCATTAAATGGAATAAAGGTTATTGAACTTGCCGGTTTAGCACCGGTACCATTTTGTGGACAAATTCTTGCTGATTTTGGTGCTTCTGTTACACTTGTTTCTGTAAGTCTTTCTTTTTTTTATTGTTTTTTTATTAGAATTTGGTGTTGTTTCTGATCTGACTCATTCAAATAAGTCGGAGCATAGCAGTAAAATCAGAATCACAGTCATGCACAACATTTATTTCACTCTTCTTTTTTTTAACAACACTTTTTGTTTCAGAAAAATGGAGTTGGAATTGAACAAAAACTTTTACGTGGAAAAACTCAAATAACAATGGATTATAAAAAAGATTTTGGAAAACTTCGATCAATGATTATAAATTCAGATGTTTTGTTGGATCCTTTTCGGCCGGGAGTTTTAGAAGCAATTGGATTAGATCCAATAAAGTTAATGGAAGAAAATGAAAAGCTAATTGTTGCAAGAATTACAGGATATGGACAAACTGGTGAACTTTCAAATGCTCCAGGACATGATATTAATTATGTTGCTTTATCAGGTTTGTATTCTTTATTGTACAGATAAAGTTATATATACTTTTTATAGGATTACTGCCAACAATTGCCGGATATAATCGTAAACCATATTGGCCACCTGCAAATCTTTTAGCTGATTTTGCTGGCGGTTCTTTAACAACTGCTTTTGGAATTGTTGCTGCATTAGTTCAAAGAAATTCTAATGGTGAGCGGTTTTTATTGTTGATATATATGAGATATATTCATGTACTGTTTTAGGTGGAAAAGGTGCAATCATTGATACAAGTATGACAGAAGGATTAGCATATCTTGGATCATTTATTAGTGCATATCGTGATAATGATATGTTATGGGATCATGAATTTGCTGCTTTTACTGGAACATGTCCAATTTATCGGTATGTGTCTCAATATTATATAAGTTGAATATATATGTTGATGCGATTACAGTACATATGAAACAAAAGATGGAAAATTTATGTCTGTTGGAGCATTAGAACCAAAATTCAATAAACGCTTATTTGAAAGTTAATTTCATCTTACTATAGCTTGTTTCTAAACACCTTTTTTAGAACTCGAAATTAAAGCTGATTTCTCTGATATTGCTTCTAATCCTCAAGAAATTGTTGATAAAACTGAAAAAGCATTCAAATCTAAAACTCGTGAAGAATGGACTAAAATATTTTTGCGTATGTTTTTGTTTCTAAATTACGGTAGCTTAAAATTTCGTTGTTTTAGATGAAGAAGCATGTGTCACACCTGTCTTGGATCATTTTGAAGTTGGTGAACTTCAACAACATAAAGATAGAAATGCTTTTACAAAAACTGATGGAAAATGGTTACCAAATCCTGCACCAAAAATATATTCTGCAAAAGAATTTGAAGAATTAAAAGAAAAAAATAAAAAGTCTAAACTTTAATATGTGTTTTTTGTATAAATCGAATAAATTATTGCTAAAGTTGATTGTATATATTTTTTAATATACATACATATATCCATTATCTATTAGCAGTCGTTGTCTCGCTGTTTAAAAAAAAACAAATATTGATTGTTCCTGACATTACCATTTATACAGTCTAAAAGATATAAGTGATCATCCAAATCTGACGTCGGGTGTTTTAGGGGAGGGGGGTAAGCAAAATCTGACGCTCATACAAAAAGCGGCAAATATCAAAGCAAGAAATCTAACGGAGGAGATGGGGGCTCAGAATTTCCAAAAAAAAACCCGATGTCAGATCTGGAAAATCCCTAAGCAGGTTGAATTAAAAAAGACATTTTTTGTCAACAATTTTTTATTTTGTTTTTATGAAAAATTTCGATTTCAAAAAGACCAAAATATTGAAATATAAAAATTTTTTGTCTAAATTCACAATAAAAAAAGTTGTAGTAAATGCTTATTCGAAAAGGATTTGGGAATCGGAAAAATTTTAATATTTTTTTAAAACAAAGAAACAACCAAAATTATGAAAAAAGTTTTTATTCGATAAAATTTGCATAATAATATTGAATAAAAATTAAATTAAAAAATGTTTCTCAAAAATATTTTTCACTTTTTTCATTGTCATCATTTTTTTCTTTCAACATCGACGTTCTACAGCAGCAACAAAAAAAAGCACGTGATTCAAAAATTTTCGACTATGCCGAGTGTTTTGGATAAAAATAATAGTATGTTTTTTTTATGGGGAGTTTAAATTTTAGTTAATTTTTGATGGAATAGATCTTGAAAATCAGGTATTGAGTAAAACATGGTTTTTCGTTACTTTTAGGAAACTTCACTAAAAAAGACTTCATTAAATCCCTGATTTTCAAGTTCATGCATTAATTAAAAAAGAACAATTATCTTTTTCTAATTTTATAGTTTATTATATTTTTTAGACGTTACAAAGTCATCTGGTGAAACTTCAACTGCAACAACCCCAACATCTGCAATGGTATCATCATCTTCTGATGGATCAACTTTAAGTAGCAGCGAAGGAACAACAGGAACATATCTTCCCACACCGAAGGCTGTTTCATCTGATTTGTTTCAGCCTCGAATGTCACAATTTATAACACCATCAAATTTTGTTCTTAAACCTGGTGAATATATGCATGATCTTCGTGAAGGTATTGATCGAACTTTGGCATCATTTGCAAATAATCTTAAAGATATGAATGTATATGATATATTTTTATATCATACACATGTCATTACACAAGATTGTAAACAACCTGCACCAACTTTTAATAAAAATGAAATATTTAATCGTTATCGGGATATTCGGTAAGTCAAAACGTTATTTTCAATGATGTTGATCAGGGTTGTCAAAGGGAAATTCCCGGGAAATTAGCGGGAAATTCCCAGGGAAATTTCCCGGGAAATTTCCCGATTTTTGCGGGAAATGAAATTAATTTCCCGGAATTTTGGGTATATAATTACCAAAATTTTTTAAAAATTCTAATTTTTTTTAATTAAAATAGATTTTTTTAGCTTTAAAAATAATTAGAACGAATTAATATAGGTAAAAAAAGGGTAGTTACTCGTGAATCATGTTTTTAAATTTTTCGGGTGCGATATGTAAAATCTGAAAAATTGGGTTTGCGGGAAATTAGCGGGAAATTCCCGGGAAATTCCAGGGAAATTTCCCGGGAAATTTCCCGATTTTTCTGATTTCCCGGGAATTTAACAACCCTGATGTTGATTTAGAAAATTTTGGAGATTTTGCATTCTTTGGCAAAGTTTTTCTCGATGCCAGCAAGAGAAACACAACTTTTTTGCTGCATTTTTTGCTCAATTTTTTTTAAAACAGAGTGATCGGTTTCGGAGTCGGAGTCGATATGGAGTTAACTCCATCCACTCTGGAATGGGAGTTGCAACAACCTTGTTAAAAGAAGTTTTATCAATTATATACTCTTTTATCTTTTTTTAGGTGTATTGAAGCAACTCGTGTCAAAATTGCATCACCTTCAGATGGAAATGATTATATTCATGCAAATTATATTGATGGATTTCGTGAATCTAAAAAATATATTTTAACACAAGCACCATTTCATTCAACAGTTGAAAAATTTTGGGAAATGATTTGGCAAGAAAAATCTACAACAATTGTTTCTTTAACGATTATGGATGGTGAAAAAGTTGCAATATATATTCCAATAAAATCTGGTGAAGCATTTGTATTTGGAAGAATAAAAATTGTAAATATGGGAACACGACATATTCGTGATTCATATGATGCAACAGTTTTAATGGTAACAAAGGGTGATGAACCTGCTCGAAAATTGTTACATTTTTCATTTTATACATGGCCAGATAAAGGTACTCCAACAAAACCAACTGAAATTTTACATTTACTTGATGATATGAATTTTAATCGAAAACTTTTAAATGAAGAAGCAAAAAAGAAGGGTTGGCTTCCAAATATTGATATGCCATGTTCACCAATTATTGTTCATTGTTTAACTGGTATGTATTTTTTTATGAAGATGTTGCAGTTTTCTTTTTCATTTTATAGGTGTTGGAAGTTCTGGTGCTTTAATTGCAATTGAAATTTGTTTACGAAAACTTGATTATTCATTTCAACGTGTATGTGGTCCATGTGTTGATGTCCGAGATACTGTTTTACGACTTCGAACCCAACGTGAAATGACTGTACAAAAGCCACAACAATATCTTTTTATTCATCTTGCCGTTTTGGAATATGCTGTTCGTCGACGATTCTTTGATTCAGTTGAAAATCTTGATCTTGCAAATTTTTTAATTGAAAATAATTAGGATTATCTATGTGTAAAAATATTTGCTTAATATAATTGGATTAAAATAAAGTTACTGTAAAATAAAAAATATGTACGTTTGTTACAAAATTTGTTAAATCGTTTAAATACTTTTTATTATTGTTAAGTTTTTTTAACCATTGAAACAAAAGCTGTAATTGAGAAGAATATCATGAATTAAATTCAAAAAATCATTTATGCAAACCATGTTAAAATATTATTTTTTTTCGATGCCTAAAATTTAGACTCTAAATAAACCTTTTTTTTTCTACGCATAACAATTTGAGTGCTCAAAACACAAGTTTTAAAGTAAAATGTTAAGATTGCACTATAGATACTATAGAGATACTATAGAGAGAAAAGCGGAAATTTTTTCGAAAACATAATTATATTTTTCTATAAAACTGTCAATTAACATATAAAAGCACTTGAAATTTGCCAATGTGTATACTCGAATTGAAAATGACAGCTTTGAAACGCTCAAGTACTAATTTTTGTTTTTTTTATTTTTTAAAAAGATTAGAGGACGAAAAAAGAGTCAAAGTGAAAAAATTCATAACCCACATTTTGGTCGCTTTTATAAGCAATAATAATAAAATGTTAAAAAAAAGCCACATTAATTTGCAGTTATCATATTTCTTTTCCAAATTCATTTATGTTTTTTTTTGTTTTTAAGATATTTGGGTTAGATTTACCCAATCTTTACAACAACAATGATTTATTAGAGCCCATGTATATAATCAAAAATTTAAACAAATAATAATAACAAATATTTATATTACAATATTTAAATTTTATTAATATAAAACAAATGCTTAACAAGTTCCACAAGTTTTTGCACAGTTTTCTGACATATAATCTGGGTCAGCTTCACAATCTTCATCAGGATCTGCTGCCCAGCCTTCACATTTTATGTCCGATTGAATATTTTCACATGTCGGACAAGAGTTACACGTTTTTGGGCAGTTTACAAGCATATAATCTGGATCCGCTTCACAATTTTCATCTGGATCTGCTGCCCAGCCTTTACATTTTACATCCGAATCAATATTTTCACAATCTTTAAACATTAATAATTAGAAATGTAGGATACTTTTTTCAGTAATATTACTTACCACCTTCATTAATAGGAGCGCAAGATGAAGGAACTTCATCGTTTTCGGAATCAACAAATCGATATTTAACAATTACATCAATTTTATTTTTATGTGTAAACAAATGCAACATTCCTAAATTATTTGTAGATGTGAAAGTTATGATGTTATCATTTGAGTCGCTGATAAATTTGTTGTTATTCCCGCAAAATCTTAAAATATTTATCAACTTTAACAATAACCACTTTGATAAAAACTTACACAAATCCAGTCCGATTAAACTTTGACTTTGTTATCTTTACTTCAATTCCATTATCATCACATCCATCACTTTCAGAAAGATCAGCATCTGTGCCCTTTAAGAATATAAATTGAACTTTCTTTCCAGGAGGAGCTTTGAAATGATACCAAACTTTTTTGTAATAATTATATCGAATATTGTTATCAATTCCAAGACTTTTTTCAAATGTTTGACATTCATCTGATTCAACATTTATCACTTCACTTTCATCTTCAGTTCCAGGATCAATTTCACCACAAGTTCTTGAACCATATCCATGTTGGCAGATACAACTATCACAATCATTTGGATTTGGGTAACCTCCATTCAAGCATGTTACAGTAGGAGTTTTGCAAAAACAATTATATCTTTGATTAATCATTGCAATATCAATAAATGATGGCCCAACCCGATGTCCAATTGTTTGATCATAGAGTTTTTGGGTGGTATCAAATCTGCCATAATGCATTACACTTCCATAATCATATGGTGAACCAAAATTATCACTATTTGTTTCATCCAAAATTTCAATTCCTTTAGCATCATTTAAATAATCATCTCGATCATAACGAGCTTGTTGATGTTTAATACCTAAGACATGTAAAATTTCATGGGAGATTGTACCATACTAAAAAATAATATATATTAATCACTAAATATACTAATAATAATACGTACATTTGTAAGGCATTTTGCAATTTTGATTTTATGAATGCTATCTTTATAATATCCAACTGGTGAAGCACACGCATCACCGAAATTAACAAATTGAATTCTTGGAACCGCAATTTCATCTTCTTTAAACCACAAACAAGTTTGATTTTCGAGATTTGTAAAAGCTTGTTCAATTATGCTTCTTGTTTCTGGAGCTGCAAAAAAAACATGTTGTCATTTATCGAAATTTACTGGGATATTTTAAAACGGAATTTTGAAGGGGGATTTTTGGGAACAAAAGTTTCCCAAAGATGCCTTTCTATAAATCTTTTTCTATCTAGAATGTACTATCCGAAAAAAGGGGTTCCCAAAAAAAGTGTGTTTCAGAAACCCAAAAAACAGCATTATATTAACTAACTGATATCATCATCATAATAATATTTGATTGCTTTAGTTTTTGGCCACAATCGATCCACTGGTATATCATTTGGAGCAAGAATAGCTTGTCGCTTTGGACGGCTTTTAACTCCAAATTTTTTAAGAGGTTCCATATCAACCCCATAATGCCGTGCAGTACTTGCAATAATAGAATCTAATTGTGCAGCATCAAGTTCTTCATCACCTTGAAATAAAAGACTATCTCCATCTCCTTCAGTTATTTCAGTATCATTATTTTTGGAAGAATGTATTCTAGGTCCAGTAATTTTTCGGAGGATTCTTAATTTTTTTCGAATATTTGCAAGTTCATCAATGCTTTTACCACGACCATTTTTTACAAAATCACCGTATTTCTAAAATTAGATTCTTTAATTATTTTTTTATATATTAAACAATAATTTTTACTTTTTTAAGTCGATCAGGAAGGACGTCATCAATATCCGATAAATCAAGAGTTTTGTTTTGTGGTTTTTTCTTTGATGTTTTGTTTTTTCCAAGAAGTGTAGCATCCGAATCAATATATGCCATTTTAGCTTTCAGTTTCTTTTTAACAGCTTTTATTTTCTTACGAAGGCCTACAGTAGCTTTTAATGGATCAACATAAACTTTCTTTGATTTTCCTTTTCCAGATTTTATGGGCTTTGAAATTCCAGTTTTGCCACTGTTCAAGGTTTCATTCTTTTCATCAACAACATTATTTTTCAATTCTGGAATAACTTTGGCAGCATCAGCAGCAGCAGAAACATGTTCATCTTTGTTTTTGGAATTCTTCGAATCAGAAATAACAACAACGGATTCATCAGAAATTTTAGTCAGATTTTTTTTCACAGCATCCAATGGTATGCCTGTTGTACATACAGACATCCATAAGAGTCCCGTTAAAACTACCAATAATTTCATGATTCCCTTCATTCACCGCTTTTTTTAAATCACAAACAAAGAATACCTCTCAACAAAGAGAGCAAAAAGTTTATCAGAACGGAAAAAAATCCGACTGAAATTTTTATCTTTTGTTGAGTTTAACGCTTCTTTTATATCAAAATGTTGTTAAAGAAGTATCTTTAGTTTGATTCAGGAAATCAAACAAAATAATCTCCTAATTAGCATAAAACGTGTCAACTTTTTTATTGTTGTTTTGGCGCTGTCGTTTCAAATCGACTTTTGAGAACTCTAAAATGATAATTTTACAGTTCTTTGTTTTTAAAAAATCTTATTGCACTTTGTAACAGGAAATAAAAAACTGAACTGTTGGGAATTATAAAAATGATAAAATATGTAAATTGAGGTCGTATGTAGTGTGATCTTCTTCATGAAAAACAAAACTTTAATATTGTTGGCAAATGATTTCGGTTTTTTTGATTACTTTTTTAAACACAAGTAATTTGATCACAAATCGGTGAATTTCCGAAAATGACGCATACTCGCTCTTTTGTGAATTTTATTTTGTAAATTTGCCTTTAATAAACAGAAACTTTTTACAAATAATAAAAGAAATCTATGATTTCGGAGAAAATAAAAAGATATTTTAAAACAACTTTTTGAGTTTTACAACAAAAATGAAAAATGTAGTAACCCCTAAAGGGTTACAAAAAAGAAAAAAAATATATGGTCCTTTTCAGAACCCGGGCCGGGACACTAAAAAATCTTGTCGTTGTGTTTATTTTTTCGAAAATTAACCTTTTCTTTGACGTTAATTTCGGCGTTTATTTATAAACTTTTTTACTTCCTGGTTAAAAGTTTTATTTTTAATAAAGAAGAAATCTTTCTCGAATTTTCGTCTTTTATTTAAAAAAGAACAAATTTTTGTTCTAAATATAAATAATAACGAAAATACTACTTTGCCATAACTGAACAGTCTCTTTCATTTTTCAGATCTATTCTTTCGCTTTTTCAATGCGTGATGGAATACTTTTATTAATATTTCTTCAATGTACCACTGAAATACTATGTTTGATTTCTTCTTTCTGTGTTTTTTTATTGATAGAAATTTTCAACGTGTGTTTCAACGTCAAAACTCACAAATTACTGTGGTTTCACAATTTACAAAGCGTCAAACAATGCGATAAAATTTATAAAAAATCATTTAAAATTGTTATTCAATGAAGATTTTAAGTGTGAAATAAGTAAACAAGAGTTTAGATAGAATTTGGTTAGATTTGTAACATAAAAAGTGAATTTTATGCCTAACGTGACCTTTTTAAACTCAAATTAATTAATGTCAAATGCAAGTATATAGTGCATGTGAAATTCAAAAATCAAAAATTAGTTAATTAAAATAACTTTTTTAGATTACAAGAAAAGCAATCATGCAGAGAGTGCCGTAATTAAAGTTAAAGAAAATAATTAAATAAACATGTTTTTAGCAAATTACTTTCGAAAAAGTACATTTTAAAAAATGGTCTTCTCTTTTTTTTTCTGTGACGAAGCTTTTTTAAGAAATTCATAATTTTTAATTATTAGTAATTACTTTTTCCTATGAAATAATTGTCTGCTCTACTTTATTTGTTGCACCTTTGAAAAATGGTGAACGCAAATTTTATCATTTTTATGATTTTTGAAGCAATTTTTTATTTATTTCATTTTTCAATGTTAATTTTATTAATCACAAAACGGAAGGGAGCTTTTAAGGGTCCATTTTATGATATTTTTCGGATTGTTTTATTCTCAGATTTAATGTGCTATGTTTCGGTAAGTCATACGGTTAAAAAATAGACAATTTAAGTTATTGTTTTATAGCTGTTCAATATCCAAAAAACTCCCCTGATTCCGAGATTCACTGATTTTTTTCAACAAAACGGCGCCGTTGGTTACATTTTATTTACCGTTAACACCCATTTTACTCTCTTTCAATTTTTTGGACATGCATTAATGGCTTTCAATCGTTTCACCCTTATCTGGTTTCCAACAAGCCATCAAACAATTTGGAAAAAACAATGGTATATTTTTGTGATGTGGGGTTTACCTGTATTAAATTTGATATGGAAAATATGTGAACCTACAAAATTCGTTTTTTCTGCTGGAGATACTGTGACATGCATTTTAGCTAATTTAAGCGCCTGGAATATGTATTTGCTTATTTCATCTGTAATTTTTATTTCAACAACATTTATCGCCGCAATTTTGAACATTTTATCTTTCTTAAAATTTTATTGTTACAAAAATTCGGCTTCAACAATTCAGATCAATGAAAAAAGTTTGTTGCGTAAGTTTTTGTCTGTTGAAATTTGCTGAAATGCATGCATAAAAATTTTCAGTTGTATCATTCGTAATTTTTGATGCACAACTTTTGAGAATATCAAACAATTTAATCAAACTACTTTTCCCAGATAATCAAGAAATCACCCTTTTCATTAGTTCAATGTTGCCCTTGATGTATGGCTTATTTTCGTGGTCTGGAAGCGTGTCATTAATAATTTTAAGGTTTGTCCTGCTTTAATAAAAAAAATTTAATTGTTAATAATTTCAGCAAGTCAACTCGAAAAGAATATATTTCATTTTTTTGTCAGTTAAAACCCAATATAGTTATTCTTTCATCTGTTCAAAAGGGTGCTACTGCATTGAATAAACCTACAAATGTGTCCAAAGTTGTTTAAAAATATATTTTAACAAAAGTATTAAAAATGTGAATTTATTGTTTATTCTATAAAAAAGATTTTTTGCCTGTTCTTGCTATAAATAAAAAAGGCACTTATGAAGTTATTTAAAGTAGCAAGAAACTAAGCACATCGAACTTGCCATTGCCTGGGAAATTTTAAGCCAAATAGTTAATTAATGAAAAAAATAAGGAAGGTAAACTGTAGTACCCTGAAATTTAAACAACTGCTTATTCAATTCAATTAAATCACAAAACTTGTTTCGGAAAAGCTCCCAGCGGTTATTTTTACTGGAATTTAAAAGAAAATCAAAAACCATTAACACCATGTGCAATAATCAATAATGATAAATCAGCATGGAACCTTTTTTTGATGATCAAAGTGGTTGGGGAGATTTTGCAGTTATATATGTCGAATAAATCAGCTTGTGAACTTCAATTAATTATTTCCTCGTGATAAATGTTTTGAACTTTTAGAAGATTATGAAAATTAATGTTTGATATTTTATTTTACTTTTCTTTTTACATTTTTTATGCTCAAAAGAATTTTATTCGTGTAATAAAACATTAATTTTTTTACATTTATATGGCATATAAACTTTTATAATGTTTTTTGTTTGAGAAGATTTGACATATGTAACATTGTAGTTTTCTATAATCACATGAATGATACATGTTGACTTTTACATTTTTTACTTCCTGATTGGATATTTAATATTTTTAGGCTAAAAACAGAAATAATAATTGTTCCATCAGCTGAAAGGAGCATGCACTGTTTTGACGAAACTACATATCTTTTAACCAATTCATGTATTTTGCTTTATATAAATGTTAATTTTGTACAAAAATAGTTTACATGTTTTACACAGTATTTTTAGTAAAAAAACTACATTCATTTTAACAGAATATATTAAATTATATAAAAATATTGGAGCATAAAATTTTCTCGCATGCTACAAATTATTACGATATTTTTTTCATAATTTATCCTCAAAATTGCTATTTTTCTTTAATTAAAATATATTCAAAGTTTTAATTAAATGTGTAAACAAAATGAGGAAAATTAAGCATACTTCAGTGTTTTTCTTCTAAATTTTTCTTCACGTGTGAAAATTATAAGCTAAACACAAAATTATTAAAAAAAATTAATTCCTTAATTAAACTTTTTTTGTTGTATTTTAAAAGCAGTTTTCTTTCATTGTAAGTTTTAACAAACTTTTGGCTAAAACATTATTTTATTTGATACTCTCATGACTATTAATAATTTAAAAATTAACGTTGATAATAAATTATCCATCTTTTTGAAAAGTATCAAATCAATTTGATTCTGAACTTCAAGGCAAAATGTTTAGCACCGGCTTCATTATTTTTATGATTTTTGAAGCAGTTTTTTATTTATTTCATTTTTCAATGTTAATTTTATTAATCACAAAACGGAAGGGAGCTTTTAAGGGTCCATTTTATGATATTTTTCGAATTGTTTTATTCTCAGATTTAATGTGTTATTGTATGGTAGGTTAAAATTTGAAGAAGCTTTTAGCATTGTTGTTTAAACTTGCCAGCTAACTGAAAATCACGGAATTTCTTGAAGCACCATATTTTTCGACAGTTTTTAAAATAATAGCAGAACAAAAGTGCACTTCAATACTTTTTAAAAAATTTTCCACTTCGAAGTTTCTTTTTTTCTCTTATTGATATATCTTTCTAGTTGCTATTAATCCAAAAAATATCACTCCTTCCATTTTTAACCGATTTTTACAAATCTGCAAATAATATTTTGGCATACATTTTTTATTCAAGTTTAACATATTTTCTTGTTGTTGAATTCCTCGGACATACATTAATGGCCTTCAATCGTTTTACATTAATTTGGTTTCCAACAAAACATCACAAATTTTGGAATCATAAAAAATGGTACACTTTAATTGTATTAGGTTTACCATTCTTAAATATACTTTGGAAAATAAATGAACCTGTTAAAATGGTTTTTTCTTCCGATACAAATGTAAATATAAGTCTTGAAAATCCGGTTGCATGGAATTTATATTTGCTAATTTCATCGTTAATTTTTATGTCAACAACTTTTATTGCAGCAATTTTTAATATTTTATCATTTATTAAATTTTATTGTTACAAAAATACAAATTCTACAATTCAAGTCAATGAAAAAAGTTTGTTGCGTAAGTTTTTTTGTCTGTTGTTAAAATGTCAAATTAACCACAAAAAACAAATTTGTTTCAGTGGTGTCATTTATCATTTTTGTGGCACAAATTTTGAGAACGTCGAATAACGTTGCAAAATTAATTTTTCCTACAAATCAAGGCATTAGTTTATTTTTTAATACAATTTTACCGCTGCTTTATGGATTATTTGCATGGTCTGGAAGTGTGTCATTAATAATTTTAAGGTTTCTAATATTTGGATTTTTTAAATTAATTACGTCACCAAAATTTCAGTAAATCAACCCGCAATGAATACATAGCATTTTATTTTTGTGTAAAACCAAATGTGGTACAAGTTGGAACAACGACGCTGAATAAAAGAATAACAGGGATGACACAAATTTAATTTAAAAGGTCTCATCTAAAAACATATATTTATACATTTTTGTGTACTATTTTTTTATCAATCTTATGTATGTTTTATGTACGTATTAATTTTGTAAAAATATATTTTACATTTTTTACGAAATAATTTTATTAAGAAGTTTTATTTTTGGAAACAAAATATTTCTTTGAATGATTTAACTTTTCTTGCTTCAAAATGCAAAAAAATTCGTTTTTCTGAAGTTCGGTTTGAAAAAATGAGCGATGGTACAAATGTTACATTTGAAGAAAAGATTAGTTAGTTTCTTTAAATATTTTTTCATAAAGAATAATTATTTTTCAGCAACTGCGATGGAACCCCAGAAAATTTTATCTCTGAAAAAACGGTTAAAAATTTATTGAAAATGCCACATTTTCCTAATCTTTTACTTTTGACCTTAACAGAAATTCTAGATATCTTTTATGGCAAAAGTTTCAATCAGTTTATAAAGGTAATTAATTTAACAAAGTTTTAAAGGCCTTGCTTTAATTTTTTATTTCAGGAGAACAAAAAAACCAAATTTTATCTCGAATTTAGCGATGATGATTATTTTGATGAACACCGTCAAATTGGCCTTCAAAATTTGGTTGACTAAATTATTGTTTCAAAAACTCTTGAATATAAAATGCCTTGGATTTCTTTTCCTGACATGAATAATTATGGTAAATTTCGAGATCTTTGGTATAAAAAAAGAGATCATAAAGTTTAAATCTTTTTTTGCTTGAAATTGTTAGAAAATTTTTGTTTGATTGAAATTGATATAACACGTGAAAAACAAAAACTATTTTGAACACTTTCATTTCCAAAAAATCATCATCAAAAATTGGAAATTTCTGTCACTTCACCCTAATTTCATTGTGGTTTTTTAATCGACAAAAAAGGATTTTTTTTTGGTTTTGAAATTTTTCCATATTTTTTCATTACCTATGAGGGTGGCGTTTGCTTTAGTTGCTGCCTTAAGGTCTTGAAAAAATAATATTTTTTTTTTCACATTAAAATAAGCTAAAAGTGTTTGTTGACGCAGTGGTAAAAATAAATTAAATAACAATCAATTTTTTTAAATTTCAACCCAGTGAAAGAATATAAGAATTGTTACATTGTGTTTATTAATTTTTATGATGCACGTTTTTGATTATTTTTCTTTCAAGTCAAAAAATGGAAAAAGCACACTTTGTGAAAGAAAGATAACATGCCAGTAGTATTATCACCACAAACATAAATAACACCAACATCGTCGTCGTCGTCATCATCATTATTATCATTACTATCAGCTGTAGCAGTAATATTGGCTGTCTCAGTTTCATTGAAGGAAGTTGTATCACGTCTTGTTAGAATATGTTGTTCATTTTGATCGATAACAGAGTTATCAGCGATAATCAACGCTGCAATCAGCAGTAATACTATACCATTATTTAAACTTCTCATTTTTTATAAATTTCGCATAAACAAATATACAGAATTCACTTTTACAAAACCAATAAAAGATGCAAGAAAAAAATAAAGAGGTATATTAAACATTTTGTTTTTGGATAATCATGGAACTTAAACCGCACAAACTAACAAACCAGGTTAACGGCCGTACGTACTCTGGCAGACAAGCGAATAGAAACTTTTATGATATATTTTAGGGGATAATCAATTGAACTTATGTTCTTTAAGAATTTTTTTTCTGTCTGTTCTGCCAAAAAATGAAGTCATAGACGAAAAAAATAGAGGCAAGGAATGTAAACCTTTACTGCATTAGACTTGGGTTTGTTTTTCAAACTTTTCAAAGCAGCTCTTTTATAAAATAAATTTTGTTTATAACAAATTCCAAAAATATATAATAATAAATATAAAAAACAGGCTAAATTATTTTTTCAAAAACAAAAGTGAATTTAAAATTAATATAAACTTATTTTAAACCTCAATCTTTGCAGCTAAATCCAAGGTGAAAACAAGTGGTACTAAAAGTAATGAGGCTTCAATTGCAGCAGGGCTATGATTGTAGCAACCAAAATCCCCATGATTATGGGTTGATCGATGATTATTAGCATAAATTTTTACGTGACATTCTGTATTGTAATCAGATTTGATATCATCTTGATGGAAGAGGCTATTATTATTATCGTTATTATCGCCGTGATTCTTTTTATCAAAAATATTATGACTGTGTTGATTATGAGTCTCATGGTGTTGAACGGAATGATTACTTTCATGGCAATTCTGAAAAAAAATTTGGATAATAAAATTTATATAAAGAATACAATTTTTTTCGTACAACATTCATTGAAGGTCCTAACATTTTTCTAATCTCAAATATCCATTTTTACAAAGATAAAAGAAAAATCGATAAAATATTTTTTGCTTGATTTTTAAAAATCGAAACCAGAAAAAATTTATATGCATGCACTCACATTAAAATTTCCATAAACTGGGGCACTTTTATTACTTTGTAACCAAAAATGCCATCCAAAACCATAGAGTCCAAGAAAATTATCAAGTGAATTATAAATTGTTGTAATATTATGATCAACTCGAATTATACAGTACGCAAAATTTCCATTTTTAGAAAAATATGGACTTGAAGTATATGTATCTAAAATTTAATAATAAAAGTACAGTATACACTTCTAATTATTTACATACCTTTAAAATCAGATGGAAATTTGTTGATCACTTTGCTGAGCCATTGCTTAAGATTATCAATACTTTTGAAATAAAAGTAATGAACAGTTTTATCCTTCACAATCCCAATTAACTGATTCTGATTCCATCCATTTTCAAGTTTTGGTTTTTTGAATGGTATTAAACGGGTTTGTGGCCCAATACAAATATATGGAGCAACACTTTTAAGATTAACAGATCCACTGGGCGTTTTGAGTTTCTAAAAAAAGTTGAATGAGTTTATTTTTTTTATTGTACAAGAGCTGTCAAAAGTGTAAAACAGAATTTAGCCTGCTCCGCCCTGGGGCGTCATTTTTAAAAGCTTACTTTATCATAAAACCAATCAAAAATACAATGAGAATGTAATTTGTAAAAGATTTGATTCCATTTATTTTGAAATAATCCAAATTTGTAATAAAATAAATATCCATCATTATCGAGGGGATCAGTTCTTGCGGCCGTTGTCAAATTCATTTCAAAAGAAATCTTAAAAATTCACGTTTAAAAAAGAAGAGCAGATAAAAAAATTTTATACAAAATTGTTTTTTTAAAAGCTTATAAATGTTAGCACAACTTTTTGGATGACATTTATAATAAGAGGGATTATTAGCAAAATACAAAAAGACAGGTGTTATTCTTTTTGACATATTTTTGTATTTCCTGATTATCAAGAAAGTGATATTTAGATATTATAAAACGTGTTTTTCAAAAAATATAATAATTACAATTGACGTTTGTATTTTTTACATCCTGTATAAAAAAACCTAAAAATATCTTATTTTGTTTTTTAAACGTGATAAAAAATATGCAGAAAAAAGTGGGACGATTTTTTCATGGCAGCAAAAAAACCATTTAAAATAGTTAAAAAATATATTTTTTGGGGAATCGCCAATATAAATGTCTTGGGGGTCTAAAATTTGTAAGCTAATATGTTTCCCCTTGTGGCAAAAAAGAAATTCCTTAAAAAACAGAGCAGCAGAACCAAAAGAAATGTGCAAGAAAATTACATTCTAAAAATGTGTTGTTCTCTTCTTTTTCATTAAATAAAAATGTGTGAAAAAAATGCTCAAATATAATTTGCTAATAAAATATTCTAACTTCTATTGTCAAAGTAAAAAAAAAGAAGTTTGGTTGGATTTAATAAAGCAATCTGATGAAATGAAAAAAAAGTAAAAATTGCGAAATCCCAAAAATAATTCGTAAAATTAAGTTTTCATTGAAAAATTTTGTTCTTTGTATTAAAGGAATTTCTTAAAAGTCAGCATTTTGCATTTGTTTTGGCAAATATTCTCTATTAATTTGATAAAACTAATTTCTTTTGGTTTTTAATCATTTATAAAAGTTACAGCCAAAAGTTACAACCAAACAAGTAGCATACTGTATTTTGCGTACCGTATATTAATTTGCTGATTTTCTGGTAAAATGAAAAGGAAAAGTCAAAAATTGCGGAATTTAGACTGAAATATTTTGTAGTCTTAAGCTATATTTGGGAACAAAGTTTGTGTTATCAACAAAACCAAAAGAAAAACTTAGCGATTTTGAAAGTCCATGGAAAACTTTTTTATAATCGTGAAACAAAATTGCGTTTGATAAAATATTTTCTTACTTTCAATTTTGACATTAAAGTTTAGCCTGATGTAATTTTAATTATTCTTTTCAGCACAGCTTTTCAAGGGAGTAGAACACTTTTTGATGTCCTAAAAAATATTATATAATATGAAGCAAAAATATTTAAATACATTTGAACAATGATCAAGTAAAAAATTGCGTAAATAATTTATAAAAATAGCAAAAAAATTTATAATTCCCAGCTTTTAATACATATGGAGGTAATTAACATAATTGAGAATGTCTACTTATTAGTCTGAGCAAAAATTTGATTGCCGCAGTGGAGTCATATACAATAGGCATAATTTTTAAGAAAGTGAGGAAATTTTTTGTTATTGTACATGTTAAAAAAACAAATAAATATTATAAATTTTGATAAAGAAAAAAACATAGTAAGCAGTTCCGTTTGCCGAGAAATTCTAGGGAAATTTCTTGCATTTTTTGATTTACCGGAAAATGCCCGACCTTCAGTAGTACAGTCTGACATCAAAAAGACAAACGTTTTTTCAGTCAAAAATGCAATCCGCTAGTTGTTGATAAATGCAAAAAGAGACAGATTGATACACTGACACATAATAGACAGGATTCAAGCTGTCTTCATTTCTTTCTTTCTTTTTTTTCTGTCACTTTTATCTGATAATGTATGTTAAAAAAGAAAGCGCATTATAACTAACTTTTGCACATTATTCACAGATGCCTTTTTAACGCAAAAATAAAAAGTGCCTTCTCGCAAATTTTCATAGTCATCTGTCATTTTTGAATCCTCCTTTTTTTGATAGGACTAAAGAGTTCAATTCAATTTTATTTTGTAGAACCTTAAAAAACAAATTGTCTTTGTCAAAGTGACGTTTTGCAAATAAAGTGACAGTAAAAATATTTTGCAGCTATTTTTTTCGGATTAAAAAACACTGAAATTTAAGTATGTAAAATTTCACACTTTATTTTTCGTTTTTCATCAAAAAACTTCAAAAAATGGGGTTAAAATATGACTTTAGACTTCCTTGTATCTAATAAATTGAATAAAAAAGGCAGTATCAAAGTAATGCAAGAAAGATAAGAAGAACACAAAAATTGTAAAAAAGGCTATTTTTTTCGAAAGAAAATTAAATTATAAAATTATTTTTTCGCTGATGCGGAATGAAAAAAAGATATATATAAACAAAACAAAAAAAAATTTTCAAATATAAAAAAGGCAGCTTTTCAGATTTTGAGATAAAGTCTATGCAAAAAAATAGGATAATTTTTGTTTGCTTGTTGCAATTCATTAAAGCGTGTGTATTCAAAGCTCTTTTGGAAGTCTTTTGAATTAGAAGGTTAAAAACCATGGTACTTCTGCAGTTTATTTCCCCTCCAATTTTTCTTTCACAAAACACAACCGCTCATGCCACCCACCCTTTAGAATTGGCTATACAAATAGAAAAAAACATAAGCTGTGGAATCAAAAAGCTATAGGTTTCTACAGGGACTAGAAGTAATAGATCAATTTTCTTTGATCATTTTTTAGTTATTTTCTTGGCTAAAAAATTCTATTTATGATATTTTCCTAGGCTGATAATGTCGAAAAAATAACAAAATGAACACTTCAAAACGTTACTTGGAAAAAAGCGCAGGAATGACTCCTTAAAGCTTTTTTATGGGCGTTATTAATTATGAGGTTTGAAAAAATGAGCAGACAACAAAAAAACAATCATAACTAAATTTTTTTGCCAAAGTGAACTACTTTTAATTTTTGAAAGAAGTACGTACCCTTGGATTCAAGTCTTGGAAGAAAAGCGTAAAAAATAGGCGGATCATTTTTTTATGGAACACATCATCTGTTTCACGCATCTTTTTTCTATGCTTTTTTTTCTTTTTGCAATTTTCTTTGAAAGTCTTCAAGAGAAGTGTTTATTTTTTGCAATATTGGGTTTTAAGAAAGAGGGAGTTTAAATTTTAATAATCCATACTACTTTATCGGTCGCCTTTCGTTTTTTTTCGATATCTTTTTCAGGCAAAATACATATAAGTTCAATAATTTTTGTTAATTAATTTTAGCATAACTTTTTTGTGTTACAAGAAATTACGTGCAATTCATTCTGTGAAATAATTTTCTTCCTGTCTGCAATTAATATTTATTTTTATTTTTAGACTGATTTTTAGAAGAAAAAAATTCTATTTCCTCTTAACAAAAACTAATTACATCTTTGAAATTTTTAAACATTGCAAAATAAAAGTAGTCTTTGATTGTTCGATGTTTTAATTACACAAAGTTTTAGAAAAATATTGAGAAGGAGTTGTGATGATTGCCAGCGGCTAAATATAAAAAAAAACTTTTAGAAAAACAATTATATAAGAAAATCTCGTGGTATTGTTTTAAAATTATAATTCTTCCTTTTCTCCTTTGAAAAAAACATTTTAAATGTTGTAATTAAATTTATGGGACTAAATTCATCATAATTTCTTCTATTTCTTAAATAGCTGTGTTCCTTGGCACAATGAGAGATGGTTGTGGAATCCTAAAAACGTTAATGACACAGCTGCAGCCTTTGATATGATAGCAAATAGCAGAAATTGCATTACAAAAAATATTGAAAAAATTCAAGAATGAATGCAGTGATATCATCAACTAAAAGCTTATTATATTCAAAAATAAAAGCGTTCCAAAACAACAATATTTGAGCTTTTACTGTAGTTTTGAAGAAAAGAAAAAAAACGGTGTATTCTCTTTGGCATTAAAAACCGAGAATATAAATCTTAATGGCAGGCAAATTTGTCGAAAGAGTGCGAAGATCATGATAATTAGAATGATGCTTCAGTTGATGCTTGAAACTTCTTTTTTACATTTTCTTCACTGCAACAACACTCATATATCATATTTCAACTTCGTTTTTGTAGTTCATAATTTTTCATTTATTTATTTAGCATCTGTTGACAAATAACAACCAAAACGGATATTTACAAAATAATGAAACAGTCGCTTAAAATGGCAACCAAGATTTACCATTTTAAGCGACTGTTTTAACTGGAGTTTTTGAAATTAACAACACATGAATTTTGATATAAAAAAAAGTTTTAAAGATGGGACTTCCTTTTTCGGAATAAAAAAATAAAGCTTAAATATATATTTTGAAAATCTAACTTTTTTGTTGAAGCATTTTTATATTTTTAAATTTAAAATCTCGAAGCAATTGTTTGCTTCTTTATTTCACAATTTCCATGCGGGCGTTACAAAAAAAGTTTTTATTAAGATTTTATTTGCTGTCCCTGTTTTTTATCCAGTGTATGTCTTAGCATACCAATCATGAAGAGGAAGAAATACATGTATCGTTTAGGTTTAATTTTTCGCATTTTATTTTGAATTTCATAAAACGGGAAACACAAAGTGCGAGTCTCAAACTGTTAAAAATCACATAAATTTTATTTGCATAAACTACAGTTAGACGAAGGTTATGTAACTTCAAAATACATACTTTTTTAAATTGATAAATGTCAGATCAAATTGCAGCGGAATCTCTTTGCACGTTTCGGTTTTATTAAAGAAGCTTCACCAGCTTTCTCGAAGAGTTCTCGGATACCCTAAATTGAGGGATATAATATATAAATAATAACAGCAATCGAATAGTATTTACTTTTCCAGTTTTTGCAGAACATTCAACATATGCATAAGCTCCAATTTGTTCAGCAACTGACTTTCCTTCTTCTTTTGTAATTAATTGTTTATGATTCATATCATCTTCTCTCAAATCTATTTTATTTCCCGCTAAAATAATCGGGATTTTTGGAAGATGCTCGCGAATCAAAAAATTAATAAGATTAGAATATTTACATGTTATTGAAATTCTTGAATAAAATTTCTAACTGACTTCATGAATAAATTTTTCTTTGACATTCTTTAAAGAGTCATGTGAATCAATAGAAAAACATATAATTACAACATCTGAATCGGGATAGCTTAGTGAGCGAAAACGTTTGTAGTCTTCGGAACATGCTGTGTCCCATAACGCAAATTCAATAGCTTTGCCGTTAACATTTATATCAACAACGCTACCTTCGAAAACAGTTGGAATGTACCCAACGAGAAATACACCTTTTGCAAAAAATGCAAAAATACATGTTTTACCAGATCCATCATCACCAACAATAACGACCTTCCTTCTAATGGCACCGGGCATATTATTACTATCGTTACGGCGACGATGGCAGCCGTATCAATGAAAAGGGTATTTTCGTGCAAATCGAATTTTACTTTTGTTGAAAAAATTGTTCCAACACAATGGAAACGGTAGTAATATGTTTGAAAATGGGGAGAAAAAAATCAATGGCTATTGAAGTTACCTCCTGAAAAAATATGTTTTAACTGAACACATATATATTTCTAGACTGAATACATATTTCGAGCATTTTTGCAATCTTTAAACTTGTTGAAAAGGCCACACATAAGAAAAAATAAACAAACTTATGTTTATTCAACAAAAGCAATAAAATTAGCAAAAGAACCACGTTACAAACGAATCACAAACTGTTTTTAAAACGTTTAAATTAAAAGCAACAAACAAAAGCGACACTCAATGCAGCGATATTTTCCCTTAACTATTTATTTTTCTATGTGTCTTGCGGGTGTTTCAAAAGCAGTTGTTTACGCTTTCTGTTTAAAAGTCAATAGGAAAAATTATTGCAGCTATTCACTATGAAGGAAAAAAAAGCATGGTGTTCATTTTTTGTGATAAAAACTTGAAAGAGTTTTTACATGTTTTATCTTTGTTTTGTCCAAAAAAAGTAAAATAGCAAAAGCAGAAATTATTCTGCAGTAAACAATGATAAAATATTTGGTATGAATTAGGCATGGCACCGGGTCGGGTAAACCCGGAAATCCCCGGCCCCGGCCCGGCCCGGTACCGGGTCGGGCCGGGCCTTGATTTTCACGATTTCTGAAAAAAACTGCACAGGGGGGACCAAGTCAAAATTACTAAAAATTAAATTTTTACCCGGGCCGGGCCGGGCCGGGGCTTCTTTTCACCGGGCCGGGCCGGGCCGGGCATTAAAAAAGTCGCCCCGATGCCATGCCTAGTATGAGTTTAAATTTTAACAATACTCGTAGCAATTTAAAATGGATTTCCATGGGAATCTTATTATATTTTTTCGACAAAAAAAGTTACAAGTTTTTTTAAAGAAATCTTTTTTTATAATTGATATTAAAGTGTTAATGAAAATATTATGTTTTACAGTTTTAAAGGATTGCAAAATGCACATCATTTTTTTCAGTTGCGTTTATTTTTAAGGGATATTCGAATACCTGCGTTTCAGCATGATAATCAGAATTAAATTTCGCCGAAGGAAGTTTTTTCTTTTCACCACGAGTAATTAAATAAATATATGAGTTTTTCCTGGCCAGCAATGGTGACAACTTTTCGCTCAATTTTTTGATTCTTCTTATCAGCGGCCAAAGCTCTTCTCACTCCACGATTGGGAACAATATCATTTCTACTGCCATCCCAAATATTTTTAAGCTGGCATTAGAAATGATGATATGATATTTGATAAAAATAGAACAGCGAATATTTAAAATGTTTTCACAAACAAACACCTTTTTTTAACTTAGATAACCAGAACTTCAACTTTTCACACGGAAATATTGCTTATTTTTACATTTTTGGTAAAAAAATACATGTCCGTTTGTATTGAAATAATTTAAAAAAGGTAAAAATTATATCAATCCGAAAACACATGTATTTCTGTAACCAAAAATGTAAAAAAAATAATTTGTATGTGGATGTTTTCCCAAAGAATGAAAAAAGGGATATAAAAATTTACAAAAAAAAGTTTATGGGAACTTCCGCCTCATTTTCTTGAAAAAAAATATATACACGATATGGTTGAATTTTTTTGGAGTTAATTAAAAAATTTTTTCTCATTAAATTTAGTATAAAAAGGAAGTTGAAACTTTGAGAAACATTTAAATTTTTCTGTCGACCAAAATGGCTACAGTTATTATTGCTTCTTCGACTATTGTAGCTCCAATAAATGTATTTGATTTTGAAGAGATTTTAAGTCTTACATCAAATATTGTTGGATGTATTTGCAGAGCTTTGGAAATTCTTATTGTCATCTTTTTGACTTTTCAACTTTTTAAAAAGAATTCAAATTATCGTTCTGCATATTTTATAATTTTAAATGTTGGATATATTTCGGATATTGCATTGTTTATAAATTGGTTATATCCGATGCCAACAACGACATATTATGTTACAATAATAATAAATAAATGGCATAATACATTCTTTTTATCAATTTGGAACTCTGCACTTTGTTTAAATCGTTGTACGGCATTGGCATTTTCAAAGAAGCATGAAAAGGTATGGTAATATAAAAAAGAGCTGTAAAAAAATTTACTAAAAAATTCAGAAATTAAAAATTTTTTGTACGTAAACCAAAATTTTTGAAATTTTTGGGACTTTAAAAGGAGAACAAATTTTTTCCTGTTTCCCAAACATAAAAATCAGGAACTCATTGGAGCTGTTTTTTTTGTTCATTGGAGCTGTGTGAAAAAAAACTTTGACTCCCCCTTTAGAAAACAATTTTTTGACAAACAATTTTTGTTTCAAAATTAATTCTGATATTTCAGATTTGGAACTCACACTTTTACATCAAAATGCCATTGATTGTCATTTTTATGCTAGTTTTTCCATTTATCATTGACGGATATGCATTTTATAATTCTTCATGTTCGCTACAAACTCCAATTCCATGCTTAAAATTCCGACAAGAATACTTTTTTAAAGGCTTAATTGTGAATGCAGTTTTTAATACATTTTTATTAGCCTTCATTTTTTATTGTATGATTCGATCCCGATCCGTTAAAGTTCAAGTTCATTCACTTCATGCAAAAATTGAACGCCGGCTAATTTATCAAGCAATTTTTTGTTCACTTTTTCAATTAGTTTATTTTATACTTAATTATCTTTCTTCTCTTGATTCAAATGCTAAAGTCCTTTTTATCTATGTTAATTCTTCCACACTTGGATATCATTTACAACATTATGCAGTAATGATAACACATTTCATCTTTTCACCAACTTTTAAGGTTGCATTTTTAAGTTTTTATCATTTAAAATTTTTAACAAAAGATCGAAATACCACTAAAATTGTTATGCTTTCAAAAGGTCTTGCAACTCAGAGATCTTCTGTTCCACGTGCAACTCGAACTATTTCAACTCATTAAAAATTTATTGCATCTATTTTGTACTTTAAATAAAATAAAAAATAAATTTAAAAAAAACATGTTGCAATTGTTTAAAATTTTGTTGTTTGTTAAAGCTGTACTGTCAATATATGGGAAAATGACAACATTAATGAAAGAAAAAAAACTTAAACTTTTTATGTTTTATACCACACACGTTTTAATGGAAGTCTACATATACAAGTGTATTCAGTAATAAAAAAAGCACTGTGCTAGTTAGGTTTTAGATAAAAAGAAAACACACATAAGTTTGGATTCCTTTTTTGTCCGTTGTTTCATAAAAGAACTTTTTTTAAACAACTGTCAGTGAAAATTGATTACCACAAATGTTCACCAGTGTTTTACAAATACCATTGACAATGGCATTTAATGGACTGGACGTTATTCCTGTTCGTCCGTTATATTTTTTTAGCCGTTAACCCAACCTAATTTTAGTGTTCAAAAAATATTCATTTTTTTATTTATTGTAGCGATAGTAGTCGAGGAAGCAATGATAACTGTAGCCATTTTGGTCGAAGGTAAAATTTAAATGTTTCTCAAAGTTTCAACTTCCTTTTTACACACAATTTTTAATTAACTCCAAAAAAATGCAACCGTATTTTCTCGTGTATTTATTTTTTTCCAAGAAAATGAGGCGGAAGTTCCCATAAACTTTTTTTTTTGTAAATTTTTATATCCCTTTTTTCCTTCTATGGGAAAACATCCACATACAAATTATTTTTTCTTACATTTTTGGTTACAAAAATACATGTGTTTTCGGATTGATATAATTTTTACCTTTTTTAAATTGTATCAATACTAATTTTACATGTAGTTTTTTTACAAAAAATATAAAAATAAACAAATAAAATATTTCCGTGATTAAAGTTTTAGTTTTCACAAGCAAAATAAGATGCGTTTTTGTGAACATATTTAAATTAGACGTTGTTCTATTTTTATCGAAATAACTGCATCTTTCTTACATTGAATAAAACAACGACGTAGGGTTATACTATATATGTTGATAATTTCTAAAAACAAATCAAAACCTTAAAAAAATTGATCATTTCCAAATAAAAATGACTACCATTCAGAAAGCTTTCTTTAGAAATGCAACTAATGCTAGGAATTAAAAATCTAAAAAATCATTTTTTAATGAGCATTTTCAAAGATAACCGTGCTAAAAAATCAGGTAAATGATATCGTACTTTTCTTATACAGATTTTTTACAGGCGGTTAATAAAAACATAAAAAAGCTTTAAAACACAATAACTTTTTCCTGACTTTCAAATAGGCCTGGCGCCGGGACTAGCTCCAGGACTTTACGGGACTGACCAAGACATAATCAAAAAACAAATTTTTTTGATATTTTTTTTGCACAGGATTGTAGTAGACACACCATACTACAACCATGACAGAGAAAAAAAAGTTTGGAGTACTTGCTGATAAGATATAAGCCTGACAGGAGTAAAAAATGGCTAAAAAAGCTCGTCCCGGGACTAAACGGGACTATATCTCGATTCATATTGGGTATAAACCCACGGGGTCATCTGAATCAGATAGCTCTGGCAAGGTCCCTGGGGGGTGGTATTATCCAAAAAATTTTTTATCAATGATTGTAAACGATACGGATTGTCAGCGTTGAGTCCCAGGATGCCAGGGCCAGGCCTACTTTCAAAATTAGGAACCAGAAAATGCCGTGCAAATCATCCTTTTGAAAATTTAACAAAAACATACTACAAAAGTTATGGGATAAAATTTATTTTACCAAACAACAACAAAAAATATTATAACCGATTAAAAACATCAATATTTTTTATACCTGACAAAAAGGATTTTTATATTTGATAAAGAGGAGTATTGTTTTGAATTTCAGGTTTTGCACGACAAACAAAATGCCAATCTATGCTACCATTTTGAAAACAAGGTTTTGCGTTACATGCAAAAGATGTGGCTTGATCACTTAAAGCAAAGGCAGCAGGATATTGGGTAGAATAAATTGAAGATGTAGAAAGGAAATTAAAGTTTGAATTTGAAACAAAAAATTCATTGATAATTTGATCAACAAATCCATTGATATCATCTATTTTAATCCACATTGTGGTTTGATGAACAATTTTATGAAATTCAGTTGCTGAATCATATAATGTGTTATCACAAGAAAGTGAAGATAATGTTGCTCCAATTGCGGCTTCTTCATCACAACTCCAAACCTGCAAATTTTATGTTTTAAAGCATTAAAAAAAAGGAAAATAAAATAATTTTTACTAAATTATTTAAGTTTAATACTTTCAAAGCAATCTCGCCATTTTGTAATTCATAAGTTCCATCAGCAATTTTCGATCGGATTTCATTAATTTTTGCCATAATCGTTTCACGGTGTTGAATGACAAAAATGCCATCTTGACAAATGACATCTTCTGAAGGTGGAATATAATTTGTTGCAGATGATGCAACCTCATAAATTTCTTCCCCAAATTGAACTTTTGGATCAACAGAGCACATAATTTGAGTTGTAAAATTACCAAGATATGAATTTCCATATTTTGTTGCAATATCGCAATCATACATTGCACATCCAACTGTTGAAGCATTGGAATTATAAATGTCTAATCTTTGAATTCCAGTATAGACAGGTGAGCGAGCCAAAAATAATGAAGAAGTTAGACCAAATGAGCCACCATATTGTCGCTGATTGCTTAAGCCAGTTTCAAGAAAAGCATCATAATCTGCAACATCAAATCTAGCAACCGGCAAAGGAAAAAAAAATTTTAAGATTTGTACAAAATTTTTATATGGTTGTGTGCATTAAAACCTCGGAAATCTAATGGCTGAATCAGTTTTTTTATTAACTCGATACTTCAGAAGTTATTGCGATTCTGCGGCACAATTTTTTGTCAAAAATGGTCAGCCTAATTTTCAAAGAAAAAGGCCGCCAGCTGCACGGCCTCCTTAGCGCAGTTGGGAGGCTCGAAGCGTCTCGTGCAAGACATTGCCGGATCGACTCCCCCCGAGAGCAATGAAAATATTTGAATTAAATCTTATTTGTGTTTGAGAAAAAAAACATTAAGTAGCAATAAAAGAATATGGTGAGATATTTTAAGCAAAGAATTCATGTTTTTAAATATTAATAAAATAATAAAAAAATTGTATTTTAAAAGGATTTATGGCGACTAAAAACAACAAATAACTGTTACAGCAAACTACAAATAAATCTTTTTATACAAATCTCGTTTTTAATTATTGATGAAAATAAAATATAAATTATATTTATATAAAAAGCATTTTTATTTATTCTTCATCATCTGCATCAATACGTTCATTATTGCTACGTTCTTCATTTCTGATTAAATATTTTAAATTATCGATGAGTTCATCAATATCTTTTGGTTTACCATTAGCTGTGATTGTATAAAGTTTTGAAGATAAGGGTTCCTTTTTTAAACAAAATTTGTGATATCTAAGATTAGCAACTAAAGCTTTTCTCTTTTCAGATTCTTTTTCAAACGCTTCTAAAGCAGTATTCATTGATGTAATATTATTCCATGCTCCGCCATATTTTTGTACATTATTATATGCTTCTTGTTCATTTCTAGATTGAACTTTTTTTGCCTTGTCATCAGCTTCTTTTTGTAAAAGCAAGCGTTGCCATGTTAAATCTTCTAAAGCTTTCACATCTTTAGCAGCAACAGCTTCAATTTTTGGTGCAGCAGCAATAGCTTCTTCAATAATTTTATTTTTTTCATCTTGTGAAAAATATTTCACGTTGATGTGATCCATTATCTTTTAACATGTTTAGATTTACAAATTTTTTACCTTGATCATGAATGGCATCCAATTTACTGGAGTTTATCTTTTTATCCAAAATTAAGGAACCAGCCCCAAGCATCCTCACTAACGGCCACATTCTCATGTCTATTTTTACAAAAGTAATAAAATATAATTTAACAAAAATAATACATCAGTTTTTTTACATTTAAAACCAAAACGCACTGGATACGAATTACAAATTATTTTTTAATTGTATCTTTTTTTGCGCAATAGAAGGATGCCGAAATGCAAAAAAATTACAAATTTTTCAAAGAAAGACCGACTCAAAAACAGTTTACAAAAATTTAACTGATATTAATGAAAGATGATTTTTTTCCTTCAATAATTTTTTATTGCTACCTAATGTTTTTTTTTCCTCAAACACAAATAAGATTTAATTCAAATATTTTCATTGCTCTCGGGGGGAGTCGATCCGGCAATGTCTTGCACGAGACGCTTCGAGCCTCCCAACTGCGCTAAGGAGGCCGTGCAGCTGGCGGCCTTTTTCTTTGAAAATTAGGCTGACCATCAAAAAGGAAAGAAAAAAATTCATTTGCCGGTTGCTAATCATATCTAAAATGCATCCATGAAAAAATTGGTGTTGGATTAATAGTAAGATCTGGTAGTGTACCAATTGGAGGAACTGGTGCATCACATTGACCTTTTAAATATTGGTATATTTCTTCTTCTTTTTGACAATCCCATACTAAATCAGACATTTCTGCTGGAGGTAAAGCATTTTGTCCATTAATGAGTAACAGTTGTCCGTTTTTGAATGTTTGTCGAGCTGTATTCATTGCATCAAGAACTTTTTGACGCTGATTTGGTGTCATTTGTAAATTTGAATTTGAACATGTTGGAGCAGAAGGGGAAACGGTTTGTCTCAAAACTCCTGATAAAATAATCAAAAAATAAACAATTAAATGAAGTGAAGCCATTTTTAATGCAAAAACTATTGCTTTGACTGAATACGCCTTTTTGCAAAGTTTTATTTTCCTTTTATACTCATTTAGTTTAATGGTTTTTAATAAATACAAATATCATATAAAATTTAGAATTATCATAATCTACCATTTTTGGTTCCGTGAAAACTCTGGGGTCAACAAGTGTAAAATTTTAGAAATAAGAAATAAAAAATGTGGGGGAACAGATTATAAAATGAACAAAGTTTTCACAAAAATGCATTAAATGAAATTTTTGTAAGTGTTACTAGTATTGACCCTAGAAACTTGTTAATACAGTGGGAACACTGAAATAAAAAAATTTTATATTCCAGCTGCAAAAAATAAAACAGATTATGCAAATATTATAAAAATTTCTTTTATTGCATTTATTGTGGTTCATAAAAATTTTTTGTCCATTGGAGATGTTGGTAGCGCGAAGTTTTTCATTTGAGAATTCCTAATCTGCCAGTTTATAGGGATAAGTCATATATTTTCAGAATCCTTACGTTTTGGGCTATTAAACTGTGTATCTGTTAACCTCCCCTACCGAAAATTACGATTTTTTTATAGGCGTTAAACATTACATTTATCGAAATTTCGATGTTCCAGGTCAAATAAAAAAATTCTGTGATAGCCATTTGATAGCCCTCATTCAAGTGTACAATCATGGAAAATAACTTTTTGATATCTTCACTTCCTAATTTTTCGCGAATTTTTGAAATTTCGACTATGTAGTATCTTTAAAAATTCATAAAATCGGATTTTCAATACTAACTGCAAAAAATGGCGATTTAAATAATTTTTTTTCACCTGTTTTTATCGATTGATAATTGCAGAATCTTTGGAAAAAATTTTCAGTTCAGCTTCGATATGGAAACTTTGAATTTTCTGGTAGACCGTCTCTTAAATGAATTTACTTTATTTTTATTTTAATGATATTGCAATAAATAGTAACAATTTTAAGACAATTTAAAAATTTAGTTCAAAAGAACCAATTTTACCAATTATAACGCTCTTTTTTTCGACTTCGAGGACCGCTGTCCATTTTGAACCCCATTTAGATTGATTTTTAAAGGCTTATACCAAAAAGTGCTTCTAATAGAACAATTCACCGGGCGTAACTTGAAATTAATTGTGGGACCAAAAAAACTGCGAAAAATTGGCATTTTTTCCAAAATTTGATATTTTCAAGCTCTTGTCCCAGAGTTTCCAGGTTTGATATGGGTCCAAAAACCTTTTCTTTATTATTTTGTAATACATATTTACTTGTGTGCAATGTTTCAAGTCGATACGATTAAATTGAAATTTTGTCGATGGACAGATTTTTGCTCGAAGTTGAAAAAAACAGCGTTTTATAAAACAGTTTTGCGGTTTTAACGTATTTTTTAATTCTTTCAATGTAAAATACCCTCAAAGAGTTAGTAAGTTTCAGGGCTGTCCGGAATTCCGGACCGTGTTCCGGAAATCCGTAATTCCGGACGTTTTTTGCGTTCCGGATTCCGTGTTCCGGATTCTGGATTTTTTGGTCCGGAATCCGGAAAAATCCGGAACAAAAACGGGCAAAGGGGGGAGTACGTTAAAAATTCACAACTCTAGCACAACTTACTTTTTTAAATAGAAATATTTTGATTCTTAAAGGTTACAATCGTTCATAATCGTTTGTAATTTTTGGTTGTAATCTCTTTTGTTATTTTCTCATTGATTTTGTTACATTTTAGTTTATGTTAAATAAAAATGTGTAATATAGGACACCCATGATTTGTGTTTGATTTTCTTAACAAGCGGGAAAATAAATACAAAAACCAAAACTTCTTCTCTACTTCAAAGCTTTTCACTTTTCTTAAAATACAATCTGTTATGATCGATTTTTGATATTTAATAGACGTAAAAAATTTTTTTCGCCTTTTATATAGGGGTCTGAAAAAATTTGTTCCGGATTGTTCCGGATTTTTCCGGATTCCGGACAAAAAAAAATCCGGAATTCCGTGTTCCGTGTTCCGGATGAAAATTTTTGTTCCGGACAGCCCTGGTAAGTTTATTAAGCAATTATTTAAATTGTAAAAAAAATAATGGACGATTTTATCATTATTCTTTCAAAATGGCCAACCTCTTTTTAAAATGTAATAATAAAGTAAATGCATCTGTGAATAACAAAGTTAAATGTTTTAATCATTAAAACCAAAAGATTGGTAGTTTCGTCTAAAAATGGTAAATGTTGCATTAAAAATAAAAAAAAATATTTTAGAAGACGTTTTTTGTAAATGAAAAAAAAAATGTAAATATAACAAATACATGATTTTCCATGTTAGTAAGAAAACTGAATGTTGTCTTCATGTTAAAATTGTGCTGCTTCAATCAAAGATAAGTTTTGATTCAGCTTAAAGTTTAGTTTTCAATGTTTCTGCGTCCTCCATTAAAGAACAAAGAATTATAAAAATTGACAAAACTTTGCAATTTTTTAATAAAGTTTCAAATTTAGCAAAATTTATTTTTTAAAATCAGTTTGTAAAATATTTGTCATGCTGCAACAATCATCTCAGTTTATGAAATATTGTCTCATTTTTTATAGTCTTTTTATTTCTCCCGTAATTTTTATATTGAAGTGCCTTTGTTAAAAGGTATTAGACCAGAACCACAGGATACCTTCCAAAAGAAAGAAACTACTGCGCTTCCGTGTTTTTATCGTTTGTTTTTTTTAATTTTCCAGTTGGATTTTTTCATTTTTGCTGATGACCTTTTTCTTTTTGCACTGAGGTTGTTGACGGCTGGCACTGCCGCATTTTTTATGTTTGCATTCTATTTTTAGGACTGTCTCGTTATTTTTTATTTGTCGGCCATTTCTTGCTTTTTTTTGTCTGAAAAAAAAAAGCAATGTAAATTTTTTTTGATTTTCTTTGCCTTTTTTTTGCTTTTTATTTCGTGATGAGGTTTTGGATTTCTCTCAAAATTTGTTTTACTTTACGGCAAGTGTTTTGAAGTAAATTCTTTTTGGTTCTTGTTTCTCTCTCTCAATAATTACTGTTTTTTTTGCGAAAGTTTTTTTGTTTATTCTTTTCTCTGCGTTTCTGTCTCAATAATTTTTGCTAATTATTTGGTATTCACTCATACTTGAAATATTTTTTTGGACTGCAGCTTCCCTCTGTTTTTTCTTTTTCTTTGAATTATTGATTACGAGATAATTTTAAGCTTTCTTGTCTTGTACAAAATTGTTCGGCAAAAAAGGATCTTCAGATAAAAATTTTATTATAAAAATTAATCACAGTTTGATAATCATTTATATTTATATAAGTGATAAATAAAATATTTAATAACAATTATTCTCATTATTTTCAACTTAGTGCTTTATTCGCGACACATTTTGTATCCATCTCTTTCTTCAACGGTGCATGAATGAGGGCTGGCAACATGTAAACCAATTGCTTTTTGACCTTGCTTTATTTTTTCTTCATCGTAATCAGCAACATAAATTTTACGGGTACAACTAAAAAGAAAAAAAATTTGTTTAGAAATGTTTAGAACAAAAATTTAAAGTTTACCCAACAACGGGACATTTAAATTCAACACAATTTTTACGATTTGATGCAGCTGGATTAAAGTGACCATACCAATGAATAATGCCGTGATAAATAAGTTTAAAATGTGTGGCTTTTTTAGAAAGCCAATAATATGGTTCTTCATTTTTTGGTGCTGGATAAAAATTTTTTGATGTCGGTGGTTCACGATATGCAGCAGTTGAATCCCAATCAACCATAAATTCATCTGGAGCATTATTTACCTTAAAGTCACAAATATATAATATATATTAATTTGTAAGTTTTAATATCGTTACTTTTAAAATGAGATCCAATGTTGTCAAAGCCCATTTAAGATCCACCGTTTCAGCATTTTTCAAAGTAAAAATATGATGGATAATTGTTTGAATTTCAACCGGAAGTTGTTCCATTAATTCTCTTCGGGTTGTACCAGTATTCAAAAGAAACGCTTCCTTCATTCGTACAACTTGACAAAGATCATTGGAATCGCCCCATGGCAAAGTCGCTCCAAACCATCCAGCAATCATATATGCCCATGCCTCTAAAAATTTCACTTTTAAAAAGGATACGGTAATTTTAAATATTATTACCAAAATCATGTCGACGATATTGCTTTTTTCCGGTTAAACCTGCTAGTGATCCAGTTTTTAATGAACCAATAATAAATTCAACTTCAATTTCTTTATTTGCTTCAACGGCTGTTGTTGGTTGCGTTTCAGCAGTTTTCTGTGTTCTTGTTACAAATTGTGTTACTGCACCACCTTCAGTATCACAATTCGTTGAAAAGCCAAAACCACTTAACAAAATTGAATGATATTGTGCTGGTTTTCCAATTAAAATATTCTCTTCCTATAAGAATCAAAAATTTACAAATGCTTTTATGATACTATAATTAAGCTTACTTTAATATCCCGATGAAGCTTTCCAATTTTATGAAAATCATCAATAGCAAGTAAGCTTTGTTTTGATAAAACTACAGCTGTTTCAATACTAAGTTTACGTTTTTCTTCAATCAATTTTTTAACATTTTTTTCAGCCTAAAATTAATGTTTTTTAAAAGGTATCTTTTGGCAAAATTTTTCAACTTACAATTGTAACAACAATAAAATTAAAATTTTGATTCTTGCCATGATCCAAGACTTCGGCAAAATGATGGGAATGAATACTTTTTAATTTTAAGAGTGAATTTACAGTAATTCGAAGCTCTTCATTTCCTCGTTTTAATGCAACTTTCATCGCATAAAATTCATTTGATTGAACATTTTGTACTTTATATACACCACCAAAAGCAGTATTTGCAATTAATTGAATTACCTGAATAAAAATATATATTATTTATTTCTTTTAAAAAATGTTAATGATTTACTTTATATTTATGTGAAGGTGATGGAATGATATCATTAACATTGGGCAAAAGATTTCCATTGCATACAGTATCTTTTAATTCAATTTTAGCCTTTAAATAAGTTTGCAACTTCTTCTGAGCTTGTGTGCATTCTTTATGAACATGTATCTGTAAAATTTTTATCTTAGAAAATGCTTCAAATTTTAATTCTTTTAAACTCTCACTTTTACAATCTTTTCTTTTTCTACCGTATCTTTTTGTCCATTAACTGCTTTTGAATCATTCTTTTTTCGACGAAGATTTTTTTTCTCAGCTGGCTTTTTGGTTGTTGATTGTTGAGAATGATTTCCTTTTTTAACTGCATTTTTTCCTTTGACATTCTTTTTAATTGGTTCAACAGGAATCATGAATGATTCTTCAGAAATTCTCTCATCTTTCTTTTTATCTTTTGTATCGGCTTCTTTAAACATTTTTGCAGGAGCTTTTGCTGGTTTTAACTTTGTTGCTTTTGGTTTATTTGAAGTTGGTTTTGCCTAAAAATCAAACTTTCTTTTATTTACTGTAATTAAAATTTTTTAATGAAATTTCAGTAATTTTCAAAAATACTTACAGCAGGTTTTAATGCATCAACCACTTTATCTTTTGCTGTTGTAAACATTTTTTGAATTTTTGATGGTTCTTTTTTGGTTCCTCTTGGATTGTACGTTGGATCATCAGCTGATTCATTCGAAGATGAAATTTCAGCGGGAATTGATGAAACTGATTCTAATGATGATGATTCATTAAGGCCTTGTTTTGGTGGATTTTTTGGAAGCATTTTTGAAGCAGATTTCTGAAATAAAACAAAAATAATTTTATATGTTTTATGTTGTGGATACTGTTGCTTTTTTAGACAAAAGTATGTATAATGTAAAGGCAAACATAAATCTTTTTAAAAAATATTTATCAAATCCAACATTTTTATCAAGACTTTTTCACCTTAATTTTTATTTTGCAAACTGCTTTAAATTTAAAAAATAAAGGCAAGGATTTATTTTCATTTTTTTAAAAATTTTTTATCATTAACAAAACAAAACATAACAATTACTACTACCAAGAAAAATAATTATTCCATCATTATCAAATTATAAAAATTATTTCAATCAGCATCATATAATAAAAAAAAAGAAAGATATAATGATGTCGCATAATATCTTTCTTTTGCACGAAAACCTTAACATTGTTATGCAAACAAACAAGATTATCCAGGGTCAATAATATCATCATTAACAAAAACAAACAACAATGGTGAAGTTTCATTTAATATTATTTAAAACAATTGGTGCAAGATAAACAAATATAAGCCTGAAAATGTAATACTGTAAAAAACATAAACAACAACATTAAAAACACATATCTGAAGTGATAAATGATGCAATAAAACATATATTTGATTGAAGTAATATTTCTGGAGGATGGGAATATACATACACAGCATCAATGAAGAAAAAAAATAACAGACAGTAATATCAATGAACAATTTGATCTAATAAACAGTTTCTGACGGCCATATAAGATAATTCTGAGTAATAAAAATATAATGAGCACCGCATACCTAAAAATGTAATAGAGTAATTGTTAAAATTAAAAATAGAAGAAAAAACTTACAACTTTCAGTAATCCATTATTGAAAATCAACACATTCAATAGCGACACCAAAAGCTTCTCGATATACCCCGTAAATGATCATCTCAAAGAGGGAACAAACTGCGTTTGTGAGTGAAGAAAGGCAACAAAAATATTTTGTAAATACAGCACTGATTTTGTTGCCAGTAATGATGCTTCCTGTTTGATCAATGTTTTTGAATTTTGCAAAAAAAGGCAACGATAATCAATGGCAAAGTTTAAACCATAAAAGTGGCAACGACAAAAGTTTATTTTTGTGTAAAACTGACAGATCAATTTTTTGCTTTTTTGCAATTTTGTTGCAAATTAAACGAAATATCAAAATAAAAAGGGCATGAAAAGGTTAAAAGCAGTCAAAGTTAGATTTTTCAAAGGAAAAAGAGAAATCGATAGTAAATTCGGCGTAAAAAAGCGACACATTGAAGAAAAAGAAGCAAATGTCAAAAAAGATGTGTGTCACAAAAAAAATGTTCGATCGATTGATTGAAAGCAACAAAAAATTTTTTTTGTCATTTTTTTTAATTTGCATAACATCATACTCCAGGGAAAACGAAATTAAATTTTTTGCTTTGATTGAAAAATAAGTATAAATGATAGAAGGAAGAAAAACCAGGAAAATAATGATGTACTTGAATTTTTGGAGATAAAAAATTATGTTATCCAATGCAAAAAAGCAACCAAGCTTTTTCACAATTTTTGTTTGGGGGCAAAATAAAATTTTTATGATACAAAACGTTTATTGGAATAAATGTATGACGACAAATTAAAAAATAAAATATTACATTCTGTTGAAAACTTTTAATGAAAATATTGAAAAAAAAACATGTATTGATGGTTGGTGTGGACATTATTGTGAGATTGCTGGAACATCATGAACCTTAAACCGAATAAATTAAGTATATATATTTTTTGAGTATTTTAAAATTGGTAATAAAAAATATTATAACTTTTAAAAAGTTATTGCCAAAAAAAGAAATATTTATTTTTTGTAGTTGCTCCTTTTTCTTTTTTTCTTTTCAAACTTACTTGATGAAAGTAGAGCATTAAAACAATAGGTTCACAAAATTTCATGGTGATAACATTTTTTGAAATTACATCAGGAGATTCATTATCAGATGATGCCATTAAAATTTTTTTCTTTTCAACAATATAACCATAACAAAAAAATTCTTTATTCAAAGCTTTTTCAAGCTGAGATTTTGTTGCAACCATAATATAATTAGCCAATTCAACTTCAGCTTGTGGAGATAATTGATTATTTTCACAAAGTTGTTGGAAGACAGAAATAACTTGATATTTTAAGCTGTCATGAAGTTGAACAGGATCAATACCAACGGAATCTTCATGAATTTGAAAAATGCAATCTCGTTTAAAAAGGGGGCTAATTGGTGATGCTGATTGAGATGATGAAGAATTTTTCAATTGCATTTTTACCATGAAAACTTTTATAATTGTAGCCGAAGTTTCAGGATCAGTTGTTTGAATGACTCGTATCTAAAAATAAAAAAAAACAATATTTGAATTGTGTTTTAAAAACATGTACAAATATAAGAGTATAAATTAACAAAGCAAAACTTTCTAACGATATCAAAAAAGGATATTTTCCAAAAAAAAGGGATGGAATTTAAAAATGTGTTTTTTATTTTATATTTTTAAATGTAAAATTTCTTACTTCGCCATCACCATGTGCACCATGTTCTTCAGCAAGTTCTTGCTCATCCATCTCATCAACTGTTCCATAATATGTCTGAAAGCTTAATTTTTTTCAATTGTTTGAATTTAAAAAGCTTCAAACCTTTTTTTTTCGTTGTTCATGAATAAAATGGGCAACAAATGCAGCAAGTAAACAGATAAACATAAGTGTGTAAGAAGCAACCATTGGAAACCATACAGGAAGGAAGATGAATAACTAAGGCATTGTCCACTCATCTTTAAAATAGAATAAGTAAAAATGACGTTACAGCAAAAAAGTTTAAAAAAAAGTGCACAAAATATGATAAATGATAAAATTTATAAAAATTTGCATAAAAATTTTAAAAATAATTTGAATAACTAATTTCAGTTCTTTATATGCTAAAAATAAAAATCGCTCATTGGGTTTTTAAAAAATAAACCCAAAAATAACAGTTTTTGTAGATTCATGTTGAATTAGAACAACACAATTTAATTTTAAAAAATTTTGCGAAACTTTAACTTTAAATTTTTACATAAATATTTTTGATTTAAAGTAGCTACGTGCGCAGCAATGTACAACGCCAGTGTTCCCCTTCATTTTTTTTCAGTCAAAAAAAAGAAAGAAAAAAAAAAGAAACAGCTCCTTAGGTATACTGTAAAAAATAAAACTTTTTTTTAAAAATTTAATTTTTATCCACCTAGATGTAAAAAAATACGGAGATTTCGAAAATCCAACTTTTGACTATCACTTTGATACAAATAATTAGGGAAAATCGGTTTTTTTGACCTGTATTCTGTCTTCCACCTTCTTCCTTTTTAAAACCAAGCCTATTCGACTCAGAATTTTTTTCTGCATCGAATAGTATTTTTAAAATTATCGCGAAACACAGCGGTCAAAAGTTTGCGTCTATGGCTCAGTGGGCGAAGCGCCGCCTATCAGTCCTTCGGTCACTGGTTCGACTCTAACAATCGTAAACTTTTTTAAAAAAAAGAACTGCTGTTATTTTTGGATTCTACATAGTCGAAAGCATATATGTACCAAAAATAAGCTCAATCGGAGATAAAAAATATTTTTGTGTCTCTGGTAGGGTTTGAACTTTTGAAAAAATACTTTTTTTTTGCTGCAAAAAAAAGTGTTGTTTGCGAACGCGACACGAAAATTTGTATAAAGAAAATGTGTTCCCCGGCTGAAAAAAAATTCTTTTTTTTTATTTTTTTACAGTAATATTAAGCAGAAATATTACTTTTTTTTACTCATTTATTTTTTACTTTCCATCAATATTTTTACTGCGCATCTAATGATACCAAATTTATTGCATTTGGAGAACTTTTGAAAAACCTGTACACGTAGCTAATTTAAAGAAACCAAAAATGAAGTCAAAAAAAATCTTGAACAAATGTCGGATTTGATAAAAGAATTTATTTGATCTGTTCGATGTGTTTTGCAAAAGTATACAGTATCTATGATGCAAAAACAAAAAATATTTCAATTTATATTCAAAGGTAAAATCAAACGAAAATTTTTGTCATTGCTTGATTAATCAACCCATAAATCAAACAATCCTTTTTTACAAACAAAAAGTTCTTTGTTTACGTCCTCTTGCAGTTTAAAATTTAGAAAAAAAAAATACCGCTTGATTTGGATTAAGCAATTGTTGGGAGGCTTTATATTGTGAAAGTTCTGGCATTGATACGTTTGCATCTTGTTGTCTCGGAAATTCAAAAAGATTCTATAAATATTTTTATTTTTTTTCTTGTTTTAAAGGTATTTTAATTATTACTTTTTGAACCGAATTAATACCACCAAAAATTGGTTTAGTTGTAATAGCTTTTTCATTAACATGAAGATCAAAGATTGTTTTGTAAGCTGGAATATGAAGTGCACGAATTTCATTATCACTCTTTTTTTCAAATGTTTCAGAGGCAGTCGAAATTGACATAGCTTCTGTTGATTTATTCCATAAATCAGATTGTCGGGCTTTTGAGAAATCTAAAATGACATTTCGGGAGATAAAAACTGTTTTGAAAAATGCGTTCTGCAATACTGGCACATAATATTTTTCTTTTAACAAATTTTAAAAATTTTTTTAAAAAAGGAAAACGTTATTTTTAAACATTGGAATATATGAATTACCGTAATTTGTTGATGTTACACTTTTGAAGGGATATGCATTTGAAGTTTGTTGACATAAATTAAGATTACTGTATTGACCGGTTGAAGTATGACCATGATAACTGGCAAAAAACGAATTATCCTTTGTTGTCATCTACAAATTTTTAAAGATTAGCTCATTAATAAATTGCATTATCATTTATTTGATAACACGCAAAACCATCAAAGACGTTTACAGGATTAACTCTTGAAAATTGCAAACAAAAAAAGATTTTAGAAGACTCCAGCGAATACAGTGCCCCAAAATTTCGGAGGGGGACATTTGGTTTCGGGGGGGGGGGGGGGGGGTCCAAACAAAATCTCGTTTTACCTAGTATGAATTTTTTTTTCCCATACAAAATCTCAGTTTTCGGGGGGTGACATGTCCCCGATGTCCCCCCCCCCCCCCCCAAGTTGGGGCACTGAGCGAATACAGCGGGAATGTTGTTTATTTAATTTTTCTAGGAATTTCAATCTCGAAAGACTTTTTTTTATCAAAACTTTAATAACTTCATTTTACTATAACCCGCTTTTTACCGTATGTTTATTCACAGAAAAGGTTTTTAATATACTTTTTTAATAAATAAAAAAAATGTGTGAGTTGTCATAAAGTTTGAATTCTTATTATTGTTCCTCATACAAAATATAATTTTCTAATAAAATAACAATTCCACACAAAGTTTTGAAAAAAAAATAAATATAAATGCAAGAGTCATTGGAGGTGAAAAATAAAAACGAGAACTTCATCTATCTTTGCTCATCAAAAAATCCTCTGTAGTTAACAAAAATTAGATGTTTCGATATTTGGCAAACACATTTTTAAACATTACATTAGGGATGTTAGGGGGTGGCGCGCCCGGGCGCAAGGGGGTCTGCGCCTGGGCGCGCCCGAGTTTTGCGCCCGGACAAAAAATAAAAAACCTAAAACAAAAATTTTTTAGAAAACTGAAATTACTATTTTTTTTGTTTTTTTGACTAGAGAATCTCTAGTCAAAGTCTAGTAGAGATGACATCGATCATTTTAGCAGCTCAGAAGAAGAAGATGTTAATATTATTGAAGATAATAATGAAGTTGTAGTATTGGAATAATATTTTTATTTAAACTGTTATTTTTCAAATAAAAAAATTTTTTTAATACTGAAATTTTTATTACAAATTAGTAAACTGAAAAACGTGAAAAAAGTGTTTTAAATAGTAAATTTTATACTTATTTGTGTTAAAAAGACTTGAGATTTTTTACTAGTATTTTACCAAAGTACTGTATATTAACATTTTTTACTACTAAAAGGTAGAAATTTACGTCAGTTAGTCAAAAAAGCATTTTTTTATCGTTTTGTATGCAGAAATAACATTTTGTAGTAATTTTTTATGTCAATCTATAGTATGACAGCAATTTTTGATTCCGGGCGCAAAACTCGGGCGCGCCCGGGCGCGCCCGCCCGGGCGCGCCCGGCTTTTTGAAAATTTCGCCACTAACCCTACATGACATAATTAAAATTTGCACCCAGCAGTAACCCAGTGAAAGACTGAAAAAAAGCAGCTCCAAAAAGCACTAAAAAAACGTAAGAAGCGTTTCAAAGAATAAATAGCTTTTTGAGTACCGTATTTTTTTGAAGCGAAAGTAAGGTAATCATTAATTACGTTTGAGTTGTCTCAAAAACTCAAAAAAGCACAAAAATCAAATGAAGCCCTTTTTGTCAAACACATGATAAAAAATTGTTTGAAACAACTTTAAAACAGGTTAGTCATCGTGAAACAAAACATTCTATTTCCCACAAACGCTTTCTTTTAACGTCAATTTTCGTAAAGCAAAAAAAAGATTGCATCATTTTTATGATCGGATTAATCTATTCGTCTTTAGATTAAAAAATACGGTTGACGTCATTCTCATTTTTGACAAAACTAAGTTTTTATAGTATGCCTGATATTTGCTTTGAACTAAAAAAAATTTTCAAAAAAAACCTAAAAAGCCTTCAAGAAACTGAAATATATGTTCACAGAAGAAATCACAAAAGTTTGTTTTGATTCTGCAATACATTTTTAAATTCAAAAACTTAAAGGCTTCAAAAAAAGCAAATTCATTCAAACAAATAAACATTGATTTAAAAAAATTAATTTTTTTGAAAATCAAAAAAGCAAAACTTTTAAACTTTCAGTCTATCCGTATACGAATAGATTAAAAGTTTAAAACTAGACGTCCAACAGCTGAAAATCGTGCTCAAGTAACATGAATAAATCTTAAAAAATAAAAAAAGTACGTCAAAATTTGAAAAACAAACTAGAGTCGCAACAACGCAAAAAAAAACGCCCGCGTTTTGTTTGTGTCGAAAAAAAGCTTGAGCGAACTTTTTGACGATAGAGTGCGCGTATTAATTATTAATAGAAATCTGTAATTTGATATATTTTAATGTATTTTTTTATCATTAATAGTAAAAAAGTGTATGTAGAATGTATATATAACTTCAAAAACCTTTTCAAAAAAGAGAAAAACATAGAAATTTGAGTTGCAGCTAAAAATCAAAAAGTTCGCAGATTCTTATTTTTGCCATAACTTCAGAATGCATGCGAATGCATCCACAGATTTTTTCTGTGTTATTGCTAGGTTCATAAGTTATCTTGTGAAAAAAACTGGAGTCCCTGAAGATACCTGGAAAAAGTTACAAATAAACTATTAATTTAAAGCGAGCACAAACTAAAAATTGCTCGCATTTCTCCGTGATTGCATTTAAATGCAAACAGTCACTTTAAGCACCTTTCCCATATGTTAATTGTGATTAAGTGACAAAAAAAACAAAATTAATAGTTAAATTTATTACCGATAATTACAGAAAACACCATTTAATGTAGATGTTCAACATTGAAAAACTACTGTTGGCATTCAGTCACAAAAAAAAATTGAATGCAAAGGAATCAATTACAAAAAATGAGCCTAATGTTTAAAAAAAAAAAGATAAAATAATTTTTCAAAGAGCAACGAAACAAAATGAACAAAAATAAACGGGCGAAAAATAATATAAAAGCTTATCAACGATCAAATAAAAATTGAAAACAAAAAAAAAACAATTTCCAAACAAAAACAGAAAAAAAAGAAAGAAGAAGTTTTTACAAAAGTAACATAAAAGGAAAAAAAAGCTAAAAGCTAATAGAAGCAAACAAAACAAAAGCCACAAAAAAATCAATCGATAACAAGAGAAACTGTACTTAAGAAACAGATAACATGAAATCGAAAAAAAAAGGCTATCATAAAAAAAACGGGGCAAAAAAAGCCACTTTCAAAAACTTGTGCAAAAAATTTCGAAAAAGAAAAAAAACTAGTTTCATTTTTTATTTATTTGTTTTATTTATTATTTTACATGCCTTACGCATGTTGGTTTACGAGAAATTCAAAACATTGTAAAATATATTACATAAAAAGAAATAATACGAAACATTGTGAGATAAATTTGACAAAATTAATTAGAAACATTAGATAAAGCTGTGTTTTATGTTTGGAGTATTCTAAACTTTAATTAAAAATGTAAAACTTGGGATTATTGTAATTTAAAATTTATGAATTTTAGAATTAGGAAAGATGAAGAAAATAAGACAATAAAAGAATTAGAAAATAAGATAATAAAAGATGACAGAAAAACAATATTAATTTTAACAATTTTAAGAGATTTTTTAAAAACTGAATGATTACTTAAATAGTAATTTAAAAACAGATAATTAAGAATTTTAAAGTTTTATAAAAATTTTAGGAATTAATTATGAACCATTACTCGTTTTTGAAATTTTTTAAAAGTGTGAGCCAACTTTGATGGTAAAGAAATTGAAACGAACTCGCTTTTTTGCTCGAGGGACAACAATTTTATTTTTTGAACCACGTGTTATTGAAGTTTGGGTTAGTATGTTAAGATCAGCAATTGCTTTGCCATTAATGATATCAGAAATGCCATTAATGATATCATTGGCTCAAAAACTGTGCCACAATGAAAAACAAGTTGTAAAAAAAATATAGGCACAGTTTTTGAGCCAATACCAGCTCTGGAAGTAATTTCATTTTACTTCCAGAGATATTAAAATATTTATTTTTGAAAAAAACATTGCAAAAAGTGTTTTAGCATTGGCTCAAAAACTGTGCCACAATAAAAAACAAGATGGCTTACTTGTTACCACCACCAGTAGCTTTATCTTGGATTCTATCTGCATGTTGTCTTTGAATATGACCAACAAGGTTAACAAGAAAGCGAGAACAAAATTCACATTTATGTTTTTCGCTAACTTTCCTAAAATGTTGAATGGGATTAGTAATTTTAAGACATAACAAAAATGAGAAGTAGACACTTCGTTATCAGGACACTTCGTTCGATTTTCAATTTCAGATTCAAAACGATCATCTTGTACATTAAAAATAAGACAAGGAATTGGTTCAGTATCTTCAGCTGAAATATATTTAAAATTACAAAAAATGTTTCAAAAAACTTGAAAAAAATTACCGTTTTTTTTCTTTTTATCATAAATTGATCTGCATTGAGTACAGCAATATTTTTGAAGTTGTTTTCCTACAGTTTTTCCATATTCATTTCCATATTTTGACCATGTGAAACAATGTTCAGGTTGATCTTCTATTAATGTAATTTTGATTGATTTGTTCCCCGTTCTTTGAGAATGCAGCTTTAGATTTTGATGAATACTTCTGCGAGCCATAATAAAAAAAGAAGAAGCAGAGACAGCAACTGTATAAGAACCGTAAAACGGAGCACAAATGAAAAGTTAAACGAGATCATGGATCTAAAAATTTGTTTATCCGCTTTCGTCCGTTTTTCAAAAACAAAACATCAAAAAAATATAATCAATATTACATTCAATCAAAAAAATGCACGGATTTTTACCTTTTTTCGTAAACAAAAAATCAATTTCCTCTTTGCTTTGCCAGAGTTCATCCTCCTTTGCAAAGGCCTTTGTTGCAAATCGACTCCATAAGCGCGTCGCAAGCTTTCAAATAGTGTCTCTTTATTCATTGTTTACTATTTTTGTGATTTATAACATTACTAATAAAAGTAAAATCAATTTATTTTTATAGAATAACGAAGTGTCCGCAATAACGAATAGTCCTTAACGAACTGTCCAAAATAACGAATAGTCCTTAACGAACTGTCCAAAATAACGAATAGTCCTTAACGAAGTGGACATAACGAAGTGTCTTTAACGAAGTGTCCACTGGTCAACAAAAATGCGTAAATACTTACTTCACCATTGTTAAAGTTGATAAAAATGTTTGCAAAAGTTAAGATGTAAGATACCAAAGCTAAAACACAGATATTTGGAAACAATGAACAACACAGATTTTACGATTTTTAAAATTGCGCGGAAAAAAATGAACCAAAAAAATGCATCAAAATTTTTGATTCAAAAAAGCAAAAAATAATATGAAAAATTTGGCTCTTTTTTTTCTTGTGTAGCTTTCTTGAGAAACAAATATTTTCGTTGCATGATAAATTTTTACAATGAATTTTTTCAAATTTTTTTGTCGCGACGGTTGTCACTAACTTTCAAAATACCCCCATCTTAAAAGGGCAACAAACAAAGACGAAAATGGCGCCAATTGGCTTAGGCTGTTGTCTTTGAGCGTTAACGCATCCATTTTCTCTCTCTCTTTTCTTTTCCTATTTTTTTTCCATCTTTGAACATTTAAGACGCGGATATGAAAAATGTTTTTTTACCCCCTTCAAAAATTATTTATTTAAACGTATTTAAACGTATGTCCTATTTCTCAGTCTGAACAAAGTTGCTGAGACAGATTTTAACGAGCCATTGTTTTTTAAAAAAAATGGCTTTTTTGTCTTTTTCTAGCCTTTTTTGAAGGGGGTAAAAAAATATTTTTCATATCCGCGTCTTATTTCCAAGATTGTGGTCGGCCAACCAAGGCTTTAATGGAAAACAAATATACTTAAACCATACTACAGTAATTTACAGTTGCTATAAATAATACTTTTTAATAAAATATTATAATAATCTTTTTATCAATCTCACAAATTAAAGAATATTTTTAACGACAACAAAAGTTTTTTTAAAATAAAAGAAAAAATTTTAAGATGTTACAAGGCAGATAAATTTACAGTAATTATTATATTTTTTGCTGTGCAAAGGATATTGTACTTAAATTTTTGTATTAATTTGCTTTATTTTTCTTCGGAAATATTACAGAGGAATTATACATGTTTTTAATTTATTAAACTTTGGATCCTTATAAAAATTCCATTTTACACAAATGTCTAATTGTCGTTTATTTTCGCCAAAGATTTTATTTATATTGAGCAACAAATTTTTAAGACACTTTGAAGCCATTTTGTAAAAAAATACTATTTTATATTTGAGATATTTATTACGTTAGTTTTTGCTGTTGGTGAAAAACAGTAAAAATAGATTTTAAACATTTTTAAAAAATTAGCACATTAACTTTTTTTACAAAGCTGTATTAAACTTTTTATTGCAGGAAGTTCCTGCCAGGAACAACAACAATCATTAAAGTTTTTTTTAAAATCTCATCATTTTCCCGCGTTTGTTCAAATTTGGTTTTTATATTAAAAAAAGTGCGACAAACAAAAAACATCCATCCTTCTCTCCTTTTTTCTTTGTTCATATCAAAAAGGTCCCTTGAGCAAGATAGACAAAAAAAACGCGGGAAAACGAAGCATCAAAAAATTGACCAAAAATATTTTATTCAATTTTTTTAGTGTCAAACGTCTCATACATCATCACTCTGTTGTTCAAACGTATTTTTTTACTTTCTTCGAACTTTCCTTCAACTTTACAAAAATTTAAATGGTTAATCTTTCTTCTCCTGTATCTGATGAACCAATTGTAAAACGTGCAAAATTTGAAACGTTAAATATTAAAGATGCTGTAAATTCTTATTCTCTCTTTTACCCGTTTTATTTACTTTTATACTTATAGGTTCATGAATTCAAAGTTCCATTCATGAAGATTAACGAAAATGCAATGGCTCCATTTCGTGGTTCTGAATTTGCTGCTGGAGCTGATCTTCATTCTGCAGAAGATTGTATTGTACCTAAAAAGGGTAAATCTTTTACTCTCTTTATTTTTCTCTTTTTGATGTCATCATTTTTTAGGTAAATATCTTGTTTCAACAGCAATTAAAGTTGCCCTTCCAAAAGGAACTTATGGTCGAGTTGCTCCACGTTCTGGATTAGCATTTAAGAATCAAATTGATATTGGTGCTGGTGTTGTTGATGAAGATTATCGTGGAGAAGTCGAAGTTTTGCTTTTCAATTTTGGTGAAAATGATTTTATGGTTAAACAAGGTGATAGAATTGCACAACTTGTGTGTCAAGAAATTTCATCAACATGTGAAATGCCTGAACCTCGTGAAGAAGTTGTTGAAGTTTTTCGTTCAAATGAAGATATTAAAATGCCAACAAAAGATGGTTCTGGAATGATTTTATATTCAAATGAAGATGGAATTGTTCAACCTCGTCAATTTGCAAATCTTTCAACTGGTATTCATATTGCTATTCCTGCTGGTTATTATGGTCGTGCTGCAACTTTGAACAAACTTGCAAAAGAACACTCAATTAAAAATTATGCTGGTGTCATTGATGAAGATTATCGTGGAGAAATTCGAGTTCTTCTTTTCAATTTTTCTGATACACCTTTTGAAGTTAAAAAGGGTGACGGAATTGCTCAAATTTTATGTGAAAAAGTTGCATCATGCTCTTATGAAGAGGTAAAAGAACTTTCTGAAACAACTCGTGGTGAAGGTGGCTTTGGTTCAACTGGTATTAACAAAATTGATGCTGGTGATGATGCTATTACTACAAATGTTGAAAAAGCTTTATGCTTTGAAAAGATTACTGAAGATGCCCAAGAACCTGCATATGGTACACTTTCCGCTGCTGGAGCTGATATTTATAGTTATGAAGAATCTACTGTACCTGCTGGTGGAAAAGCTTTAATTTCAACTGGTATCAAACTTTCTGTTAAGCCTGGGCATTATGGTCGTATTGCTCCACGTTCTGGTTTAGGTATGCTTAATTTATATAGTATTTATTATAATTAATATAGTATTTATTATAATTAATAATGTTTCCATTTCAGCAGTCAAAAATTTCATTGATGTCGGTGCTGGTGTTGAAGTTGGTGGTGATGAAGAAATAAAAGTGCTTCTTTTCAATTATGGGGATACTGATTTTCAAATCAAAAAGGGTGATCGAATTGCTCAAGTTGTTGCTGAACGTATTGCTAATATTGAAATAAAAGAAGTTAAACATCTTTCTGAAACTAAACGTGGTACTGCTGGTTTTGGTTCAACTGGTATTGATTCAATAACAACTCCTTCAGAAACACCTGTTCCATCTAAAGCTTAACTTTTTTACATTGTTTTCTTTCTTGTTATTTTGTTACTGTATTTTTTAACATTACGATAAAGTATATTTTTGATTACAAATGACAATGATTTTTAAATATATATTTAGATATATTCAATTAATATTCTTTCGTAATTAAAAATTTAAAACTCAAGAACGAAAAGAAAAAACACAAACAAAATTATATAGCAATAACACTTAACAAAAAAAATTAACAAATTTAATCCATTATTTTCCTTTTGTATAATCATACATATATATATATACCCGAAAATCTATGGTCGCAAGAAAAAGATCTTATCAACACCATGAACAGTAGAAGCTGAATTGAAGTTGACGGTTACGGTTTTCAAAAGCACAAATTAATTTGTCATTCTTAAAATGAAAAAGAACATTAAAAAAATTTTTTTTGCGCAACAAATGCAGTCAAAAAGAAAAGCAAGTGCTCTGTTTTAAAACAGATGTTTAACAATTTTTTTTCTTTCATTTTATTTCAATGGTCGATGATTTATTCACAAACATTGAAATGATTACAAGCGTATATTTTTTTTGAATTTTTTATATATTTTTGTTTGAAAGAAATTATAAAAATTAAATTTGTAACAAAAGCTTTGTATAAAACTAAAATCTCATTGATATAAATTATGTAAAACTATTTCCAATTGCAAATGCAATAAAAATTAAAACGGGTTTTTCTTGGGTAATTTTCTTCTGAAATAGTTCCAAGTGTAAAATATAAAATAAGCAATTTTGTCCACAAAAAACTAAATCAATTATATCTGAAATAATGACATTTTGTGAGGGAAAAGAATATGCATAATCAAAAATACAGTATAATACCCACAAGCCGTAAGATACAATTATACTAATTTTTTACAGTGCTTCTTTTGTTGAATAAAATCTCTCTTTACTAATAAAATTGCGGAAACTTTGAAAGTCTTAAAAAAATTTAAATGTCAAACCACCACATTTCTTTATTTTGCATTGATTTTATTTCCATATGTTTTTCCTTTCATTTTTCGCAACAGTGTCTGTAACTGAAAAAGTGTTTGCTATGTTTTCCATTATTTTAGCGGCATATGAATGTTTGTGCTTTATTTTTTTTTTTTTGAATATTTTGTAAAGTGGAAAAAAGGGCAACATAAATGTCTGCAGTAAAAAAAAGTGTTTGCTGCGTTTTCTTTTTTTTCTTTTTGCAGCAACATTAATCATTAATCGAATTTGCAAATTGTGTTTTATTTTTTTGAATATTTTGTAAATTGGAAAAGTTTTTTTCATATAAAACTTCAAGAAAACTCATTATAAGAAAATATTATTTCACAAAATTTCGAAAATTTTAATACCCAATCATCAAGTACAATTTTCGTTATTAATAAAAAGAATTAATTTTCTGTTTTTCAATCTTTTAATTCTTATGTTTTTAGTTACACATTTATTTAAAAAAATTAAATGAAAAAAACAAAAATATATATTTTCAAGAGCTTAAAAAGGAAGCAAACACCATTATTAGAGACATTAAACTTGATAATCAAATAAATACACAACATTGATGATTCATAAAAAAAACTAAAATATCTAACACATTAAATTTTTTTGTGGTATAATGGGCATATTACTTTTTTATATTTTTTCTTTTCAATTTTTGAAAATGAAAGAAATGTCGTTTTTAAATATGCTTTCAATTTGGTTTTTTCTTATAACAAACGGCATTAAAAATGTGCTAAAAAGAAAAAGTGTTTTTGTTTTTTGTTTTATCTTATATGAAACTTTCATATCTTTCATAATAAAAGACAACCAAAAAAAACTCACAAGAAACTTTTTTTTATTGAAAATCAGGGGGATTAAAAAAGCTCTAATTTTTTTAAATTTTTTGCAGCATTTTTTTTTTTGAATATTTTATTTATTTTTGGAAAAGGCATTTAACAAAGTTTTTCATTTCGTTTTTAAGTAAGCATAATTGTAAAGCCGTATTAATGTTCTGATTAAAATGAAAAAGCGGATTTCTTTATTTCTGTCTCAAATAAATTAATTTTCTAAAAACCGTTAGAAGAATTTTAGCGACGATATTATCAACTTCATCAAGATGGACAAATGAATGTATATGATTTTTTTAACAATATTGAACTTCATGATGAACCTTTTGACAGATGCAGACCCCTTGAACATTGATATGGATTTTAATGAGGAACAAGCAAAATAATATTTTGCTTTTTTTTATATCGCAGCATTTTTTTTGAATATTTTATTTTCCTTTGTAAAAAGTTTTTATTTGAAAAAATCCATTATTAAGTAGCGTAATTGTAAAGCCGTGTTAATGTTCTGATAAAAATGAAAAAGTTGAGAAAATTTATTTTTGTCTCAAACAAATGAATTTTTTAAAAACCATTACAAGAATTTAAAATTAAAAATTATTGCTTTTATTTTTAAAATTGTTTTTTTCTTGAAAAAAAAAAAAAAAAAGGGTATTATTTTGATCACATTTTTTGTAGCATTTTTCTTTAAATTACAGCTATTTTACAAATGTATTATTAACAAAAATGTCACACATTTTGATTTAAAGCCTTTATTAAATGAGGTGTTGCATTTAAAAAAAACAAGATGAAAGTTTTAAAAAATTTAAAAAAAGTTTCAAAGTTGTAAATTTTTTTCTTTCATAAATTGTAAAAAATACTATTTTTAAATTTAACAAAAAAATGGAAAATTTTAATACAAAAGAATTATTAACTCAAATTTTTGATTTTATTTTGTATTCATTTTTGCTTTCATTGATTATTGTTTTTATAAAAAATATTAGAAAAGAATTTGCAACACCATTTTATCGGCTGCTTTTATTAATTTTTATTGCACATTTCATTTTTTGGCCTCCAGTGGTTTGTTTTTGTTTTGCTTTTTTAATGCTGCTAAAAGACACAACATTAAGCCATAAAATTTAAAAAATTAAAAAGCAAAATTGAAAAATTTTTTGACTTTTAAAACATTCTTCGATTGATTTTTGCAGATTTTAATTGGAATCCAATTTTGGAGTTATGGAATTTGGCGAGAATGGTTTTTAAAAAATGGCTGGTTAAAATCTTTCAATTTTACATTTTCCGTTTATTTGGATAATGTAATTTATTTTGCACAATGCTTAATTGCATTTAATCGATTTACAGGAGTTTGGTTTCCATTTCAAAATAAAAAAGTAACTTTAACAACCACCTCTTCTTTACGTTCAAAATACCTCCATTTGTTTTCAGATATGGAAACATAAATGGTATTTATATGTTTCAATTTTAGTCCCCATCGCAACAGTGGCATATCGATTTACGGCAGAAGGATATTTTCGAGTTCGAGAAAATGGTGCCCTTGATTCTGGATATGTTGATAAAGAATTTGAAGCCCTTTCTATTACAATTACAGCTTTAACACTTGGAATAACTTTTGGGATTTCATTGATTTTAAATATTTTAACAATTTATAAATATAAAAGAAGTCAAACAAATATGATTTCATCAGAGGATATAAGTGCTAAATTAATTGGTTTGTTTCAAACAAAAAAGATAATAAATTATGCAAATTTTCAGTATACTCTGTTCTTTTAACTGCGATTCAATGTGTCAGATTTGGATATAATCGGATGAGATTTATTTTTATTCATAATCCTTCAATTATTTCGGTTGTTCTTTCAATTTATTCTTATGTCACTGCCGCTCATGCAATTATTGCATCTGTTGGACTTTTAATTTTAAGGTCATCATCAAAAAGTTTTAAAATGGTAAAACATTAAAGATTGTTTTTTAGTCGAAAAACTCGTCAAATTTATTGTGACTATTATTTTTCACCATTTAAAAAATTTGAGCCTCGAATGATTTTTCATACTTCACAAACACAAGTGCATCCTGTTTAAAATAAAAAAGAATAAAACAGTGAAATTTAGCAACGAAAATTTTGTAATTTTCAACATTTTTAAGTTTTAGTTTTTCAACTAAAACTTAAAAATCTAATCATTGACGAAAAAAACTTTCCTTTTTTTTTGTTTAGTGTTTTAGGGACTTGAAAAGTATTGTTTTTACACACAAGCTTAATAAATTGTTTCTTATTTTATAAAAATATATTTTTTTTTACTGCGTTAAGCGATGCAATACATTGTGGTTATAAATAAAGTATTCAAAATAAGAACAAATAAAAATTTATGCTCTTTTTTATCTTCAAAAAAAGTAGTCTAGCATTTTTGCGTTGTTTCTTTTCATTGAAAAAAAAATCAATAGCATTAAAAAAAGAAAGAAACATATTTGTCAAAATATTTAGTGTTCGAAGAAAGAACAAAATTTGCCACTTTTCTTTTATCAAATATTGTGGTTTTTGAAAGGGAAAAAAGAGAATGTATAGGATCGAATGAACAAAACAAAAGACTTTATCGTCGTTTTGAAGATAACAAAATAGAGTAAAAAAAAAACAAGATTTTAGACGGCCAAAAAATGGAATCACATCAATTTATATAACAGTTGCAGAAAGCATTTTTGATGTATTTAAATAAAAAAATTAATAAATTGTGATAAATATGAAAAACTTCAAATAAACCCTTACAGCAAAGATTTAAAAAAAAAAACTTTTTTAAAGCTTTTTAACAATGAATTCAAAAAATAATTAAATGTGAAACAATGTAACCTCTATTTCCATCTCACAAAAGTTCTACGTATTTTAATGAAAAAAATATTTTTTTTAAATTTCACTTTCTTGTTTTTAACATTTAAATGTAAAACGAAGAAATCTTTCCTTTTTATTTTTATTTATCGGTAACGGGAATAAGAAAAACCAGAATTTAAAAAAAAAAAAAAAAAAATTTATCTCGAGGATTTATTGCAGCAGATTTTCCAAAAGAAACAAAAATGGATAAATTTATAAAAAAAATAATAAAAATAATAGATAAAAATTTCAAAGTTTTTTCGAAGTTCGTTTTTGAAATGATTCGTTATATTTTAAATTCGTTATATTTTAAAACTGATTGCCTTTTATTGTTCTTTTTTAAATTATTGAAAAATGATAGAAGTGATTCAGAGAGAGACTTTTAATCCTCTTCAAAAAAACAAGAGTTAAAGAAATCAATGTTCAATAGTTTGGTTTTTCAAAAAACACGAATAAATTAACTTTTTTACTAACAAAATTAATTTTTTGTTTCTTGTTTTTTCTTGTAATTTTTGCAGCCCTTTTTTTTTTATTATTATTAACTATTTTATTGTGGAAAAAAATGTGAATTAGAAAATTTTACAATTTAACTACAGTACATTGGTCCTCCTCTATCACATGCTTCTCCAGATCGGCCAATATATCCATGGGCTTTGCAACATGATTCCCATTCACGGGTACTTCGAGAACATACTTCATTACAAGCGTTAACAATTGTTCCACGATTTGTTGCAAATGATGGCTGAATTGTAACTAAAAATTTCTTTTTTTAATTGATAAATTTTTTTAAGTCAAAGCGCTTACTTGCAAGAATACCAATGACTAAAACGTAGAAAAAAACGTTGAAAAATTTTGTCATTTTTTGAACAGATGAGAAATTCCTAAAATCAGAAGACAACTTGTAATTTTTATTGCAGTTTTTTACTTTCTTTTATATGATTTCACCCACAGTTTTTCTTTTCAAGTTATGTACCAAAAGTCAAACACGCACATTCGAAGGTTTTTGTTAAATCTTGTGTTTGAGAAAAAATAGTGTTTGTCAATTGTTAAATCTTAAGTAAAAACGTTCAAAAAATGTAGCATTTAAGAATAAACCGAATTAGTAAATAAAGGAACGTACTTTAAGAAGATAAGTATATTTTTTTTTCAAAGGTTAAAACTCTAAACACACAAAATTAGCGGCAAGGGTTCTTTTCCAAAGTTTTCAGTTTTCATTTATTTTTTAAAATTAACAAAGTAAAAAACATGGGAAAAAAGTTTATCAAATCCAATATTATTAAATATCTTTGATTAATTTTATTTATTTAACAAAAATCATAGTATCTTTTTTATTATTTTCTATCGAATTCTAAGCAAAGCGGAAAATCAAATGATGAAATAATTTCACGATATTTCATTCAATAGTTTCAATCAAAAAAACAACGCCGTCATTAATATCCAGTAATGAAGAATAATCATAATTAAAATAAACGCATGAAAACAGTTTAGACTTATTTAATACATAATAGTCACCTGTTTTGCCTATTGAACTATAAAAAAATTTAATAAGAGATGAAAGGTACATTAAATTTTATTACAAAATAACATCGTTGTTATAAGTTATGGTAAAGAGGAAAGTATTGTAATATATTGCAGTGAATTTTACTGTGTGTCCCGTGGCACAATATTTTACGTCCTGTCCTATAATAGAATCAGATTTCGATGTACCATAATATGGAGTTGAAAAAAGTGAAGTTGAATTAGCAGGAACATTTATAGGAAACAAATCGACACTATTAAATGTTGATGCTTTTTCCAGTTTAATATATATGGTTGCCTTCTTCGGTACTTTTATTGTATAGATAAAGGAAAACAATCTAATGCTTGTCCATTTCTTTGCTGTACGGGAACTTTAAAAAAACATTTTAAAAAGGAATAAATTGAAATTTGGAGAGTTTTTTTTGAGCATCCGTCATTATTTCTGATTCATAAAAAAACATTTGGGGAATCATTCTACCCATGGAATCTGTCTCGCAGCTACCTTGGCGCAGTTGTTTTTTTTTCGTCTATAGTCCAAAACGTATGGAAAAAGATCAAACCCTGTTACAATTTTTTAAACGTCCAGCGGGGTATTATCCTTTCCATAATTTTTGGGCTACAGACGTGCGCACTCATAACTGCGCTAAGAAATTTTGAGACAGATTTCCGCCGTTAGAGAACGAAACAATTCTGCTTGATTCATCAAATTTTTTCACAAAACTTACTTAAATTCCAAATATAAAGTATCACTTCCAGCAAAAACTTTTACATTTTCTGCCAAACTTGTTGTCCATAGGTCTGATATAAAAAAATGATAATTTTCGCTTGTTTCAAATAAGATTTTTGCAATACATTCATCACTTGGCGTAGAAATGGCAACAATCGGTGAATTAATAAATTCTTTTTCGGTATATATATACTTTTTTAAAACACAACCTTTTTGATGATAATCGGCCAACTGTACTACCAGGATTGGATAAGAATTTACTATAGAAGGGCATAAAATTGCGACTTCATTTTTGCTTATTTTGCATGAATATGAGTTTAAGTCACCAAAACTAAAAAATAAACAAAAGCTTATTTTTTTGAAAAATTTCGAAGTAGGTAAGTACCATGTTCTGCTACTATAGCTTATGGAAAGGCTTTCATTATTAAAGAGTTGTATTTTATACGCATTGTTACTAGAAATTGTGAATGTTGGATATGCAATATTCTAAAATCGTTTTAACCATTAATTATTAACTGAAGAAACGACTTTCCTTGGAAACAACAATTTTAACAATCATTGATCCCGTTGTTCTGTATAAATTTAGATCAATTACAACGAAGGGATTACTTGGCGAAATTTCAAGTTCTCCTGTCACTTGTAAAGCTAAAATATATAGATTTAGTAATTTTAAAAAGAGGTGTCGCTGTCACACATGGGCAGGTACTAGGGACGAAAAAAAATTTTTTTACCATACGTAAAAACCCGAAGGGTACCCCCTGTCCTTTTTTTTCAAAATTTTTTTTCAAAATATTGTTTTTTTAGCTTGGTTCCCCAAGCTAAAATTTTTCATATATTTTTTTTGTTTGATTTTATGCATATGAACTTGTTTGTATTAAATGATACAAACAAGTTCAAAAAGACAAAACTGAGATCCATGAATAAACAAAATGTTCGTTTAAAAAAAGATTGGTTAAGAAATAAAATCATTATTAAATGAAAACAAGAATGTTTACTGTTTTTCTTATTCATTCTAAATTTTAAAGAGAATATATCGAATTTTTAAATAACGCTGACTTTAAAAATATTTCAACAATTCAATAAAAAATGAAAAAAACGGCATTTTTGACTCATTTTTTAAAAAGAATTTCGTTTTATGATAAATTTCCTCTTATTTTTTAAGTCTGAGGATTTTTCGACAAATCTTATGTTTTTTTGTAATTTTTAAAATTAGAGGCATTTTTGACCTAAAATGACACGACAACAAACAGCGGCGTCAAAGATCAAAGGAATCCCTTTGATCTTAAATTTGAGATTAAATTTTTTTGGATAGCCATTAACCGCTAATGCTTTCACAAATTCGTTTTCGGCCTCATATCTTTAATTTAAACCTATTTTGAAGTCGAAAATCGAAACTCACTTCGCGTACTTCCCTTGTCAAACAATTTCTTTTCTTTGAAAAAAATGCGTTTGTTTAAAATCAATTTTTGACGTCTCTTGTTGTTAGCACGCATGGTCGAGTGGATCAGAAATTGTTTTTGTCTCAGCTTCGAATCTGGTGAAGATAGAACTTGAGGAGAAGAAAAATCTCCTCAAGTTTGAGAAAAAATTTTGCCTCAATTTTAATAAAAAATCGATATTTTTAAATAAAAATCGATGACACTGATTTCGTTTATTTAAGAATTGAGGAAAACATTTTAGATCAAAAATGCCTCAAATTTCAAATAATAAAATAAAGTGAAAATGCAAAAAATCCTCTTCTTTTAAAGAAATGAGGTAATTTTTCTGATTTTTTTCTTTTAAATTCTTTTAAAAAAAGAATAAAAAATGCCGTTTTTCTCCTTTTTTTCTGGAATTGTTGAAATGTTTTTAAAGTCAGCGTTTTAAGTCGAAGACACTGATTTCATTTATCCCCAATTTGATATCTAATTTTTTTGTCTCAAAATAATCATACTTTTTTAAATTAATTTGAATACGATATCTTTGTTGAAAATAAAGTTAACATTTTTTAAAAATAAATACTTCATATAAAATAAATAGTATTCCCCTTTCCTCTCTCTTTTCCCCTTTCTTTCCTTTTTTTTTCTTCTTTCTTCTCTTTCTTTCTTTTTTTTCCCTTTTTTCCCTTTTTTTTACCCTACGTCCCCAATTTTGCCATACCCTAATACCCTACACCATACGTCACTAGGGACAAATCCCTAGTAATCCCTAGTTATGCCCATGTGTGTGTCGCTGTATATAAAATTTTCGTGGAAGAATTTATTGTAAAAATCTTGCGAAATGACGAAAAAACTCTTCTCAAATCGAAAATTTTCTTCGTCGACAATGGAGAAAAAGGAGAAAAATTGTTCTAAATAAATTTGTTAACAGTGCTCCTCCTTAAACTTTACGAAGTGTTGCTTGTCTGAATAACACGATTTCTTTGACTATATTTGACGGAAAAGTTGACACCTCCAAAAAAACTGAATTTGATGAATTAAAGTACACATAATAATTAATGTCGTCTTCTTCGGTAAAATAGTTTATTTCAAATTCTGATATAAGTTTTTCATTTGAATAAGTCCGTAATAAATCTCCCTTATATTCGACTCCATTAAAAAGGTCACTTGAAATACGAAACTCCAAATCTGTCATTTCAGCAACTCCCGCAAGTAAACAGGGTTCTATCTAGAATCCAATAACAATGTGATTTCGTTATTAGTAACTTACAGTAAAATTACAGCGTAAATTTCCACAATATCTGTAATCATCTTTATCCATTAATCCTGTCATTGAATTTAAATATTCAGGGCACGACTGAAGAACTGATGCAACACATCGGCATTCTAAAACAAGTTATTTAAAGAAGTTACGAGCAAAATGCAAATTTACTTAATTCAAAAAAGCTTATATATTTTCCAAGAGATGTCACACTTCCATCACTTGCGTATTCAAACAAGTAGCGCTGATTTGATCCATTATTGTAATTAAATAATTTGAAGACTGTATCTACATTTGGTTTTACGTCAACTGTTACACTATTATTATATTTATCAACATAATATCGAATATAATCAACATTTTTTTCGATTATGAATGCTTTAATGGTAACAACAATTTCTGTTGCTTCAGGAATAATTAGCTCAAAGAAACATTTAACATTCAAAGTGGAAAATGGATATATTAGTAATGTATTAATATACCATATTGTGGTAGTTGAATTTTTTTTAACAAGACAGTTGTTTGTGTTAACAGTTTTCTTTACAATTGTGATATAAGCATGAAATAATAAATTGTGGCTGTTGAATAATTCAATTTTTAAATATTGGTCTTTATTGTAATATGGATGTGTTTTTTCTACACTTCTTTTGCTGAAAAGATTATTTAAAGAATGATACATCACACCCATGTTTGTACAAAAGTGTACACTGAAAAGTTACGGCAGAACTTATATGACACTTGAGCTAATAAATGAAATTTCGGCGTTTTTGACAACGAATCCCTAGCTCTCTTGAAAAAAAAAGATTACCTATCCATATTACATGTGGTGTTTTTTTGCCGAAAATTCGTAACAAAGTCGTCATGTGTGACAAAACATGCGAGTTTTGCGTTTGGGCAGGTAATCTAATTTTTTCAAGATAGTTGGGACAACGCTGTCCAAAACACCGAAATCTCATTTTTGAACTCAAGTGGCGTAATTTTCTGTGAATTCTTTTAATTCTTACTTGACATAAGTATCCGTTGAATTTTTGATAAAAATTTCCGTATCTTTTGAAACATCCATCTCAAGAATTACAACTTTGAATCCATAGTTCAATGGACACGAAAATCTCCAAGTACAATTTGCTGAAGTGTGGTTAAATATATCTCTATTATAAATCGGGATATATTCAAATTCGTTTAAAATTGCAAATGGATCTTTGTCGTCCTTTGAAGGGCATCCCAATGTTTTATTTTTATCAGCAAATACAACATATCCTTTTTGTGCAATCGATTTATGTTGAAATTCTTTGTTGTGATTAATTTGTAATGAATAAGATGAAGTTTGAAAAAAGTTCAAAGTTTTTTCCTGACTGATGTTTTCTGCAGCAAAATGCTTTGTTGTAGTTAAAATGATAAGATGACTGTCCTAAAAAACTTAGTATTCACAAGCCCTAACACTAGTTAATTCCCTAAAGCGATATAACATTGAATATTTCATGGTGATAAAATTCTGCAAAGATTTTGCCGGGTTTTTTATTTATTTTTTAAGAACTAATGTTTAAAGCTTTTAATTTGTTAAAATCTCAGTTAAACACTTAAAACCCTTACACTATCATCATTAGCCAATGCAAATGTTAAATTACACGCAGCAAATTGTTTTGGAGTTAACAACTTTGGATAATTTGTTGTTTCAAAATAAGCAATAGTTCCTTTATTTAAATATACTGTTTCTTTTGTATTGCAATTATATTTCGCAAAAACAAAGAATATCAGATGAAAAGTAATTAAAATAAATAAATCTTTTGGCAAACGCATTTAAACAAATAAATTAAAATATTTTCAGCAATTTTATTTGATAGGCCACTCACAAATTTGTTTTTTCAAAAAAGAAAAAAAATTTCTTGAGAAGCTTTAATACCATGTTTTTCTGTCAAAATTAAGCTGCTTATTTTTAATTTTCGAGGACTTAAGTATTTCACACTTTTAGGTATTATCAATCAAACATCAGTTGGAAATAAAAATATATTTAAGACTGCGTTTGGGAAAAAAAGGAACAAAAAGTTAGTGTCATAAGCTTTGTCGAACTTTGTCACACCCTTTTTCATTGACATAAACCATGATAGAATAATTCAAGATAATAGCATTTATTTTGAAGTTATAATAGAAATGTTTAATGATGCCACGAATTTCAAACAATACCCTGGCGAACAAACTTTGCTTTGATTTCAAATTTCAAACCTTTATCCATTAACAACACCCTAAACCTTTTCCAAACTGTTTATCATGATGCCATCATTACGAATTTAAAATACCAGATCCATTGTTAAATCAACAGACGGCTCCTCTGCCTGAAACAAACACATTTCAAAACAATTGTATTGAAAAAATTGTTATTTTAGATGAACATGGAAATTATCTTACTACAATTTCAAACAACAATATTCTTCCTCCTAATCAATCTGGAAATAATTCACATATCGTGGAAACTATAAAATATTTGTCAATAATTATGAATCACTTTCAAACATTTTACTAAAAAGTTTTGGGAAAGAAAAGTGATCAATAAATGGGTCCTCATTATACCAATGTCGATAATTGGCCCAATTGGGTTTTTTGAAATTCTAAAAATTTAGTATTATATTTTATATTTTAAACAAACATATAAATAAATCAATATTTATGAAACATTAAACACAATAAAAAGTTTTTGGATATACATAGTATTTTAATGGCAAATGAATAAGAGAAAAATTTATTAAAATTATCGTCCATAAACTAATTGTTGACGATTTCTTCTCTTCATATATTTATATATTCCACCAGCAGCAGCTCCAACCAATGCACCTTTCTTTGCAGAACCACCGAGAGCTTTATTTGCAATTGCACCAACAATTGCACCTTTTAATGAACTGGTAACTACACCACGTTTATCTCGAGGATTAATAGCAGCAGATTTGCCAAAAGAAACAAAAATGGATAAATGTATTAAAAAAATAATAAAAATAATAGATAAAAATTTCATAGTTTTTTCGAAGTTCGTTTTGAAATGATTCGTGATAAATAAATTTTGATTGCCTTTTATTGTTTTTTTAATGATGGAAATGATTCGGAGAGAGACTTTTAATCCCCATCAAAAAACAGTCATTCAAAAAATCAATGTTCAATAGTTTAATTTTTTGAAAAAACATGAATAAATTAAATATTTTGAAAACAATATTTTTATGAGAAAGAAACATTAAAAATTTAATCACGATTTTTCAAAGGTGTTGAAAACAAAGGATGGAGGCAGGATGACATTTTACAATTACAAAACAAAGTAAAATATGTTTACTTCCACAATATTTTTTTGATCAACAAAAAGTTTAACAATGATTTTTAATATAATTTAATTTAGTTCCAACAATTTCTTTTATCCAATATCTTAACCAAATTGATGGCCGCCATGGAAGACCATCTTTACTAAAAGTATTTGGATTTAAATTATCTTGTTGAAATTTTTTCATTGATTCTTCTGTAACTTCATGCCAATCTTTTACAACCATTACGGGTAGTCTATCATATAATGGCATAAGATATGATCGTTTTACAATTGGAATTGAACCAAATATTATTGCTTCCCATGTTCGAATACAATCTATTCCATTACCTAAAAACTTAACACTAACTTTTTGTTTCTTTGTTAAGTACGGGTGTGTGTACGTGTGCGTATACATGTTTGTCCATGTGTCTCACATCAAAATTTTTGTTTAATTATAAAATACTTACCAGGTGGACTCAAAACAAATTGTGAATTTTTAATATTTTCCAAATATTTTTTCCATGTACTTCTTTTTTGATTAATTTTTACCATTAAATTGTTGCCAAAAGTTTTTTTAAAATATTCCAAAGTTTTAATTCTGTCTTTATTTGTATTTGGTGAAAAATTTAAATACAATAATTGTGTTTTATTGTAATATGGAGTTGAATTTCTTGCCAAATCATACAAAGTTTGTTGCACGTTGCCTGCAGGTGGAACAACTCCAAGTGGAAGTGGAATGAGTTTTGGATGACTTAAAATAAATATTATTTGTTTAAAGAAATTTAAATATTTTACCTAAATTGGACATTTTCGGCATACCATTTAATTACCTTTGAATCATTTAAATATTTTAAATGCCATTGTTCATGTCCAACTCCGTAATCACTTTCATGGGTTAATAAAATATATGGATTTTTAATTTTTGGATGATAATTTTCAATAAAATCTTTTATGAAATCTGTTTTAACAAAAATTATATCTCCACATTTTACATATTCAACTTTTAAATCATTGTATTTATGTGCAAAAACAAAATCCGAAATACTTCGAAAAATATGTCGTTGCAAGAAAATTGATGAAATAAATGGAAAACCAAAAAATGGAAATGTTGTTTTATTATTCAAATTTAAGTCTGCTATCAATTTTTTGTAATCAAAATTATATTCCATTTCAGTTTCCGAAATATTTGGAAAACTGTTTTGTAGATTTAAATCAAAAATATTATTACATTTTGGTGGGGCTGGATAATCCAATCTTATAATAACTTGATAATAATTATGAAAAGATATATAAACTATAATACAAAAAAGAAGGAAATAAATGTAAATTGGTTTAATCATCTATGCTGAAAACGAATGAAAATAAGAATTGATTGAAAAATGTTTCTTTTTAAATAAGTTTATTTAAACAATGAGGTGTGAAGTTTTTAATATCTATTTTAGTCAATAAAAATCTTATCAAAATTTTATGATAGCAAAATAAAAACTCGAATTTAAAGCAATGTTTAACCTCTTTTATTGAAGAAAAAACAAAAAAAGACAAACTTAAAGAGTTGCAAAAAATGAATGAATTAAAAAATGAATGAGAAATGCAAAATTTTTACACGAAATAATGTGAATAAAATGAAATTAATTTTTTCAAACACTTTATGTATTATAAATCAACAAAGATTTGAATCAAAATGATAAAAAAAAAAGAGCAACGCTTAATTTTTTTAATTAATAATAGATAAAACATTAGAAAGCTGACGTAATAGATGTTGATTTAAATTTAAATGGACTTTAAAGAGTAACTCTTTTTTAATGTTTTTTTAATTGCATACATTTTTACAAAAATACTGATTGTCTTTTTGAGAAATGGGCAACCGAAAATAAAATTGCTAATTTCTCTTTAGAAATAGGGAAAAATTTTTTAAAGAGATTTTTCTGGATATTTCGAATTCGTTTTTCTTACCAATTTCGTTATCTTTTCTCATCTCATTTCATCTTATTCGAATCCATTTTTTTCGTGAGACAAACCTAAGTTCTTCAACACCTCACTGTTTTCGTGATTTTTTTTCGCAACACACGAAATAAAAAAATAATATTTTTGAAAAAGAAAAAATCTTGATAAAAGAGGTTCAAAATAATTATTTTTGGTTTTATCTTTTTCCTAAAATATTCAACGAACTTTTTTGGTTGATAACTAAAAATATTATTTTATTCAAAAAATGAAAGCTTTTCTTTTCAAAAGCTTATTTGTCAGGCGTAAAAATCCTAAAGTTTTAAAAAGCTAAATTAGTTTTAAATTTGGCAAAAACAACAGCAAAAAAAAACGAGAGAAGAAATAAAAATGCAACGTATGACTTGAATATAAAATTTCTTAAAAGGATACAGCAAAACTGCCAAACTTTTGTTAATAGCCTTTATTTGAAAAATATATTTTTATAAAGCTTTTAGAAAATTTTATGCATTCATTGTCTTCCTTTTTTGTTGTTTCGTTGTCAGAATTTTTAATATTTTGTCGTTATTGGTAACGCATTTTTTTTCATATTTTTTTCAACGATTTTTAACAAGTTTTAGAACTGCTCGTTTTGGACGACAATATGTCTTTCATGAAAAACGTTTATTTTTTACTGAATAAAAATTATGGCTTTCTTGAAACTTTAAACCATGGTGAACGTCGTTGATATAATTCAGGTTTATGATTTGAATTTTCATATAAAATTAGATTAATTGCAGCTTGATCAAATCTATGACAGCCGCTAAATACCCTTTGGTTTTTGTAAATTCTCTAAAAATTTACACATTTTAATAAAAGTCAGTAAAAATTAAATTGACTTGAATATTGCATTTAATTGTTGCACCGGGCGGTGAAATGCAAGTCGGCTGTAAACTACATTCAACAAATCGTTTCATTGCTTTCCAACCCATTTCGCTTCCAATCCAAAGTATTAAACCTGATTGAAATTGTGGAACTTTTAGCATCTAAAACTTTTAAATATGGTGATATTAATTGTAATAGTGAACCTACATATTCGGGTTTAATATTTGGAAAGCAGTCATACATTTTTGGATGGGTTGTTGAAAACATGTTATGATTTGCTGGAGTTAAAAGTGACACATCGGTTGGATTTCCTTTAATACTTGATTCTATCAAATCCTAAAATGACGTTATCTCTTATCAGTGATCGGGATTTCAGCTTTTCACTAATTTTTTCAAATAAATCATTATTTCGATTTTATGCTAATTTTTGATATTCACTCTAATCTTAAATTATAAGGACGCTTACCGAAAAATTTGCATTTTTGTTAAATAAAATTGATGAATCAAAAGATAATAAAATTTTATGATTTTTGAATGCCATTGAATGATGAATTGCTTTAAATCGATAATGATCAAGCCTTTTTACAGAATCTGGAAATTGTTCAAATGGAAACATTTCAGTTTTTGCATGTGGGCATTCTTTTTGATATTGTACAGAATGAGTTTCATTAATATCGTTTGAGAAAAATACTGTAAATGGAAGGCTTGATAATTGTGGATGGGCACGAATTGATGCACAATTTGCACTAAAAACATTTTTTAATATTAATTTTTTTCACACTGATTTTTTTAATATTTTAAATTAGTAGTATCTCACAACTGAAAATCAGGCAAAAAGCGATATTTTTTGATGGAAAAATAATGTTGCCTGATTTTCAGGTTCATTTAAATATCCATTGAGGGTTTCAAAAACTAACATTGCTTCCCGCATATGTGTCTTCGATGTAAATGTCACTAATCCCATATCCTTCCATGTAAGCTTTAATCTTTCTTCTGCCAAAACAATTGGAATATTTGGAGTTGTTAAATCTTTATATATTTCCCAATCACTTTCATTCAATCCTGGACACGTTGGATTTTGTTGTTCTTTAAAATATTCATCAAATTTTTGTTGATGAATAAATATAACCGTTTTATAAAAATTTAATTCTTGTTCACGCCAAAATATTAAAATGACAATCCCAACAGATAAAAAAAGACATCTTAAAAAATTAGCAAATTTCATTGTTTCTGAAAATTAATATTAAAATATAAAAATGACATTATAAAATAATGCTGTTGGATTTGTTATGTCAAAGCTTTTTATCTCTTTCTGTCTGAACCTCACAAAATGCTTATTTATTCAGCAGACCTATGCTTTTTTATAAATCTTTTTAAAACGCTGACATTTTAGAACAACAAATCTTCATTGTTTTTAGAAAAACCTTTTCTTTTTTTCCAGTTTTTTTTACAGCAAAAAACATTTTTCTTAATTTTTCTTGTTGAATTATAAAATTAATTGCATAAAAAAGTATGTTTCAATTTTAGTTATTATAATTTTTATAATTACAATACTACGTTAAATATCAGCAGAATATATGCAAGATGGATTTTATTAAGTAGTATTGCAAAAAAAATTTGGAGCCTAAATTCAAACGATACAGTATTACTGTAATAGTAATCGATGAAAAGGTTTAATGTGTCTCGGTTGGCAATGTATGTATAATTCATGAACAAAATTATGGATTTTATGAAGAATTTGTTTTATGACTTTTAAAAACTAGCTCTGATAATTATTTAAAAAACAATGCAAGAAAATAATTGGTGAAAACTGATAAATAACAATAAATCTTAAGAAAATTTTTTGAAGAAAAAACGAACAACAAATCACATGTTATCTCATAAAAAAGTGAAGCTATAAATGATAAAAATATATGTGTCAAAACATGTTTTTTTACTAATATACTAATTCATAAGAATGTCATTATTATAAAATTTATAGCGAATCTAATTGATATCATAAAATATGTTTTACAAAAAAAGTAGTCGTTCTTCGATTTGTTGGTCGATACAATTTGAAAAAAGTGCGTAGTTTGGCAAAGTGTTGTTTATATCAACAAACATTTTTTTGTAGAATTTTTTCTTGCTGTTTTTTTTAAAGTTGCTTGAATCGAACAAACCTTGAATATATTCTTTTCTATTGATTTATTCTCCTTATTAATTTGTTAAACTTTTTAAAAAGTTTTCTTTTTTAGATTCTACTTTAAACATGGTTTATACTTTTGAACAAAAAATTGCTATGGATTGGTCGATCAAAATAGAAACATTTGTGAATGAAGATAATAGCTATATATCTACGGAAGATATCAAAACATCTATTCCTAAATATTCAAATCGTTTTTATATTGAACAATGTGATAATTACGTTGCAATTTGTTTTAGTGAAAGCGAAGGCATGAAAATCAAAAATATTAAAGAACTGACCCTTTCAATTCCATCTGCTGATTTTAATGCTGATTTATCAAAAACTGCTGATGTTCCAAAAGGTCATTATTTTGAAGATTATGAATATACTGCTGTTATTAAACTTGATGAAATTCTTAATCCTGAAAACAAATTTTTTGTTGATGATATTCTTGAAATGGAATTTCGTGGACTTATTGAATGCGAAAAGCCAGAACCTGACAGCTTGGGTTATATTCTTTGGAATGCTGCAGATAAAGATTTTACATTTATTGTTGGAAAAAAGGAAATTAAGGTGAGTGGTTTAATATTTTAGTTTTTTAAATTTCCTTTATATGTATATTTCAGGCTCATAAACTTATTCTTCGTCAATATTCTTCTGTTTTAACCGATGTTTTAAATACAAATGTTAAACAACTGATAATCAATGATTTTGATTGGCATACTGTAAATAATACGCTTAGATTTTGTTACGGTTTACCGCAAATTTATGGTTATGTTGAAAATTGCCTTCGATTTGCAAATGTTTATGATATGCCATTTATCAAAGTAAGATTATTAATAAAGTTAAAATTAGGCTATTTAATATCTTTTTTTAGGAACGAATTGCACATTCATTAAGTGATTGTATCAATAGAAAAAATGTTTGTAAATTGGCAAATAAATCTTTGGAATATAATGCTCCTGAACTTAAAGGATACTGTATTGATTTTATTTCCAAATGCGTTAGAGATGGTAAAACCTACGATGACGCTATGAATCTCAATATTGAAATCGTTAAAAAATTATATCAATCATCTCTTTGTCGTACTTCAATCTCTTAATTTCATTGTGTCTGTTTCCATTTTTTTGATCTTTTTTACTTTCATTAACTTGTATTCTGTTTATTTATTGCTTTATTCTGTAAAAAATTTCTTGTAAAAAGATTTTTTCTAATAAAAGTTTTTGAAAACAGTAGTACATGCCAAAAGTGATATCTTAAGAGTTTATAAATTATCATTAACAAAGTAAGAAAAATTATATAATTTATTGGTTTCGACCTGAAGAATATTCCCAGAGATATTCATAGTAAAAATCAGTTTTGTCCGATTTTAAAACAATAAGTTTTCCGTTTGCTTCACATTTTTAAGTACAAATATGTTCAGTTTTAACAAATATATTTCGAGTGTAATTTCACAACACCGAATTTACTACCTTTGATAAAGTTCACATTTAATCAGTGTTCTGCGGTGCTGGCGCGACGCGCCGCGCCGCAGTCGCGCCGGCTACTAGAAATTAAGTTTAAACTTAAAGTAATAATTCCACGTGATAGCCTTTATAGCTGAATATCTTTTACCAAAGTTGTAGGAAAATCTGTAATCTAATAGAAGTTTAAATGTAGCCGGCGCGACTGCGGCGCGGCGCGTCGCGCCAGCACCGCAGAACACTGCATTTAATGCCAATTTTATTAAATTTTGTCCTGTACAAGAACATTGAATGCCAACTGATATTTTTTCTACAAGGACGAAATTCAAAATTTTGCAACCTTGCACTTCTATTTTTGTCAATTTTCGCTGCTTTCTTTTTTGGTTTTTTTAAAGTCAGAACTGGCTTTTCTCTGTTTAAAATAATGTTTTGCTTGATCTTGTTCAAAATTTTCATTTCCATAAATTTCAAAATTTTGAGGCAATAAAAAGTTCGTTGAGAAATCTTATAAAATAAATACAATAAAAAATTATACAAAAAATTAATTTAAATCAAAATACATTTAAATTTGCCATTAACAGCTGCTCTTTTTGCGTATGCTGTACAACAAGATGCTCTTGGAAAAGGACAAACTTCATCAGCACATCTTGCACCATATTGTTCTGTTGCACCAATACACGGGCATCCAGATGCATCTGAAGTACATTGTCGAGTTTGTACTTTAACACCACATAATCCACATGTGTCATTACAAGCTGGAGCAGACCATGTAGACCAAGTACCTCCTTCAGGACATGGAGCTTTGGTTGTTGTTGTGGTTGTGGTGGTCGTCGTGGTCGTAGATGTACTGGTTGTAGTTGTTGGAGCAGCAGGGGTCGCTAAAACAACAAAATCTTGAAAAGATACCAATTTCTTTATTTTACATACATTCACATTGTATTGTGTTAGTTAGTGGATAATCGGGATTCCCTGGCATAATATATTTTCCATTTGCACCACATTCTAATGTAAGTGATGTAACTGAAGGATCGAATTCAACTGCTTGAGGTGCTCCAGAAACTTCGATTGTTACTGAAATTTGAACAAAGCCATCTGGTGAAGCATCAAGTCTTGAACATGTTATTTGCTGTGTACATGGTGGACCAGAATTCTTTGTTATATTTGCAATTCCTTTCACCATCCCATCACTATATGCTGCACCTTCAACAATACTTCCACAATATGGACATGCCTAAAGATTGGTTCACATTTCAAATGAATATTTAACAATCTTACATTAGGTAATGTTGGCGTTGAAGTTGTTGATATTGCTGTTGTGGTTGTTGTTGGGGCTTTTGTAGTTGTTGTAGTTGTGGAGGTAGTCGTTGTTGGGGCTGCTGGTGTTGCTACAATAAAGTTTTTAATAAAATAATTTATTCTTTAAACTTACATTCACATTGAATTGTATTTGTAAGGGGGTAATCAGGATTTCCTGGCATAATATATTTTCCATTTGCTTCACATTCTAATGTAAGTGTTGCAACTGCAGTATCAAATTCAACACCTTGTGGTTGTCCTGATGCTTCAATAGTTATTGAAATTTGTACAAATCCATCTGGTGAAGCATCAAGTCTTGAACATGTAATATATTGTGTACATGGTGAACCAGAATTTTTTGTTATGTTTATTATTCCTTTAACCATTCCATCACTATAAGCGGCACCTTCTACCAGGCTACCACAAACTGGGCATGCCTAAAATTAATGTATGTAAATATAAACTGTTATGTTTATTAAAATTGTAGAAACCCTTACTTCTGCTGAAACTTGGCATATTCCGACCAAAAATATTAAAATTAAAAAGAAAAAAATCCTGCAAAAGGATTTCATTTTAATTTTAATTCCCTTTTAATTCTGTACTGCCGCAGAATAATCAAACTGAGAATATTTGTTGGGAAACTTTGACTTAAAAAGGAGCAATGAAAAACAAATAGTTTTTTATTTGATAACCGGAAGTTTGCTGTAGGCACACCTACTTTTTTTTCTCCTCTTTTGACTTTTGATCAGCATAAAATGTGTGCGAAGCTGTTGAATTAGAACGCTGTTCCCTCTACAAATTTAACCTTAAAAATATAAATTTAAATTTTTAATGCAAAGTTAAACGTTTTCATTTTGTGAAAAAAAATAGCTGAACATCATAAAAGTATTTTTTTGATGTTACGCTGTTTACACCCATAAGAGAACCCAACGCGTTCAGATGCTTTATTTGCTCAAATTCCTTTTTTTCAATTTTAAATAAAACAGTGAAGAAACATGTTTTTTTTGTAAAACTAGGACAATTTATTTGGATTTTAATAATGTGATCATGCAGCGAAAAAAAAATCAAAGCAAAATATAGTGCTGTCCAGATATAAGACGAGGATAAAAAAAATCCTGGCGAGGGCTCGAAAAAAAAAATTTCAAAGGATGCCGACCGTCGCCATCCTTTGAAATTTCCAACCGTTGGAAAAAACACCGTTTTTCGAGCCCTCGCCAGGATTTTTTTATATCCTCGTTTTATATGACGCGATCAAAGCGCATGGGTCTAGCCATTTATCACGAGCTTGGATTTTGTCGGCAAAAAGTTTTGATTTTTTATCACCAAAGGGTAGGTGGGATTGAAAATGACGATTTTTCGATCACGTCATATCTGGACAGCCTCTATGTTAAAATTTGCGAAAATTCCGTGGTAAACATATTTGTTTTTAATGCAAAAAGAGATTATCAGCAAAATTATTGCTAAATTATGCAAATTCTATTGCCCCCACAATTGCATTAAATGGAAACGAGGAAGTTTTTATTTCAAAAAATATTTGATCCATGAATTTTTAAATGGTGCAAACTAAAGACATAAAAGTTTTATTTTTTCATTGTTCCTTGGTCTTTTTGTTGATGTCATGTCATTAAAAATAACTGCTTCTTTTGTAAGTATAAACATGAAATGCGCAAATAAAGTTTCACCCTTGGAAAAGATTTATTCAAATAAAGGATTGCTTTTGATTATTGGTTTTTATATAAAAAAGCTTTTATCGTTTAAAAACTAAAATTTGTTGTATGTAAGCACAAAAACACAGAACTTTTTCCCTTATCAAATAAGTGTTGTGTGATAACAATTTTGTTAGAAGAAAATTTTGGTGTACTACTTTCTTATTCACATGAAATTGTTGTTAAATTTATTAATGGATTTTTTAAAAGGTTTTTTACCATTGTCATATTTAAGTGTATTTAATGTTACATATTTTGAAATAAATTTTTTTTTGTATCAAACACATAAATTATTATCTTAAAATTTTTGTTAATAATTGTACGATACGACATCTTTTCAGATATCAAGCATCAAAATTTCTTAGTTAATCAAGTAATGATGGACAGCATGTTGCTTTAATGTAACAATCACTACAACCTGTAGAACCATCTGTGCAACATTTTGAAGATACATCTGTAACTAATTATATGTACCAAATATATACTTTTTTTAAATCCTACCACATCCGTCTTTCTCGAACTTTCCTGCACCACAAATACCTTCAACACGAGTTACTAAATCTGCACCACAAATGTTTCTTGTCATTTTTATTTTGGTAAAAATTTAGCAAATTCTGCGTACATAAAAAAATATTGGTGTGAAACAAATTATTAACACATAGTACTTAAATGTGTTAAATTTTTAAAAAAGAAAGAAAGTAAAAAATTTTTCAAATTAATATACAAACATACAAACGACGTGATTATAAATTTTTATAATTTTTTGCAAAAACTCTTAGCTTTTTTAAAAAGTTTAGCTAATAAATAAGGTTTTTGCATCCGAGAATTGATAATTGTATTTTCTTAGTTAATGTTCAATGGTATTAAATCGATTCTTTTATTTGATTCCAAATGGTAAAATAAATGACATAAATTCATCATAAAAATATTTAAAAAAAAACTTTACTCGTTTTTTTATAAGTTAAACATTCAAAAACTAAAAAAAAAAGTGATAGCTTTCTGTTTAGTTTTTCTTCTTTTGAGATTTTTTTACTTTTAACAACTTTAAAAAGTTGAAAGCATTTATATTTTCTTCTGAAAAGCCATTTCGCAATTTTTTTGCGATGAAACATAAAAAAAAGTTTTTTCATAGGCTTCCTGCTTTCGCAAAAACGTATCTTTTACTTTTTCTTCCGAAAAAACAGTTTTTCGTTTTCAAATGCTTTTTGTTCATCGCATTTTCAAAAACATTTTTACAAGACATTATCCCCAACATGAAAAAATAACAAAACTAATTATGCTTTAGATTCGAGTCTATTGCATTTGAATGAAATTTATTTATTGCATTGTTTTAAATGCTCTTTCAGTAATCTAAAAGAAAAACAAAATCGTATCTCTTATTTTCCCAAAAACCATAAAAAATGTGTCATTTTTTGGCAGTGTTCTGCTTTTGCATTTTTAGCCGCCCGCGCCCCGCCCGCCGACCGCGGGCGGGCGGCTTCGGGCGTCCCGGGGCGGGGCAAAATAGAACAATTTGATATTAGATTGAATTGAAAATATATTTAAACCTTTTAGATTTTGATTTAAATTCAGCTCAGAATATTGTGCACCGACAAAAAATGCGGGAAAAGCTTTCGTTTTTTATTTTTGGAACAAAAAAAATTTTCATCATCAAAACTGTCGCCCGCCGCCCGCATCTTTTCAAAATTATCGCCCGCGCCCGCGTGCGGGGCACGGGCGTGGCAAAGCAGAACACTGTTTTTTGGGATAAATATGCAAATTAAGAAACACATTTGCCGCAGTCAGACTTTTTTTGTTTAGTGTAATTCTCTTGTTTTTAAAAATAACATTCAAAGGGCAGCCAAAAAGAAAACAGAGAACGATGAATTTTTGAAACATATTTTTCTTCCCTTAAAAAACTGCAACCATTTTTCATTGATTTTATTTGAATATTGTGAAAATTTCCTTCTAAACAAAAAACCCATTTTTTATAAAAACTGCTATAAAATTAGACGTATTAACGGCAGTCATTGCAAAAGTGACCAAACCAATATTTAAAACAGGATTGTTAATTAGAAAAAACTCACAAAAAAGTAAAAAAAATAGATTTAAATTGTACAAATTTTCATTTTTACCCCCTCAGTCTTTTCCAATATTTAAACAAAAGTTCAAACAATATGCTAATTGTGTTCGCCGATCAATAGTTTGCACAAGTTTAAACCAAGAAAAAAACGCATTTTTAAGGATGAAAAAGGCGGACAAACGATTAAACGTTCCGATTTTTTGTGCTTGAATAATTAAAAAAGAGGAACAACAGTCATAACAGCTTAATTTTATTTCTTCAGATATTGGTTATAAAATAAAATTATGTATTATTGTTTTATAGCATATAGTGTGGCAGATCTATATAACTTGATGAATACAATTTTATTATTTGCACGCGCACACATGATACGAAGGACAAGTATTTGATGCTCGGTAACCTAATTCTTGACGGCAATATCCACATCCTGCAAATGGATTTCCGCAACACGCAATACTACATAATGGTGATGCACGTTTTACACGAATATTCTGCTGTTGATTATTACTTTCTCCAGCATTTATAACCATCATTGAAGAAGTTAGCAAAATAAGAATAAAAACTACACAGACCAGCTTTGTCATTTTTCAGGATAATAGCAAGTTTAGGGTAAAAAATAATGCCTTTTATATCTTAAACAAAAATCCCAGACACCCATTTCGAGATTATAAAATTAAGTAAACATGTCCCTTCTTTTTTTCAACAAATTAATTACTTATTTGAACAAGTGTCCCTTTAAATCCCTCTTTTACAAAAAAAATTGATAACAATGAAAACCCAATTTAGTTTTTTGAATACAATTCACTTATTAAAATTAATTCCACTTTAAAAAAGATGTAACAATTTAATAAATAAAGGTTCAAATGTCCATGTTTGTTTAATTTTATGGTTTCCTTCATCCAACATTTTAGAAATTCCCGAGTACTTAAATAACCCTAAATTTTAAAAAAATATCAGTTTAGATTCGTGGTTTCAAAATGTCCCAGACTTTTATTATTTATTTTATTGCTAGTTTATTAATTATTACAAATATTGGTTTGGTAATTTCTGCAGAAAAAATTGTTGATCAAAATATCCGTGTCAAACGTGGTGGTGCTGAATGCAGTTTACGTTGCTGCTTAAATCCTTTCAGTGGATGTGGCAGATGCAAATACCAACCTGGTTATTATGGTTCAAGTACATGTGGGAACCATTATATGTGCGTCTGTTGATAAATGTGTCCCATTTTGATGCAAAAAATAAATAAAACATGCCCTTGTTTTTTTAATGCGATCTTTTGTGTGCTCGTCTTTTTTTAGATTCTAAACGATGAAAAAACATTTTTTGTCTTTTTTAAATTATGTTCGAAATAGTTTTTTGTCGAAAAAAAGTTAGTTAGAAATTAAATGTGTTTTTACTAAAAAAAATGTCAATCAGATTTTTTCGTGTAAAAGCTTTTTATTCTTTAATTTTTTAAATAGTTTTGCTCTCTTTTTGAATATTTTATAAAAAAAACTGTTAAATAAAAAATATTGGTGACGTTATTCGGATGGAAAGACCTTGGAAATATTATGAAAATGGTGATGAAAGCAAACGCAAAAGTGGCAATTATAATAATTTCGAATTTTTTATTCGACTTCATTCAAAAAGCAAACTTATGTTATTGATCAAGAAATTAATCAAGGAACATAAATTTGCTCAAAGGGCAGCCAAAAAGAAAACAGAGAACAATGAATTTTTGAAACATATTTTTCTTCCCTTAAAAACTGCAACCATTTTTCATTGATTTTTTATTTGAATATTTTGAAAATTTTTAAACGACAAAAGATATATATTTTGTAAGTTACTGTAAAAAAATAAACGTTTTATTGATTGATTTTTAAAACAATTGATGCAGGAAAGGAAAAGATTATTGAAAAAGAAATTGTCAATACGACTCATGATACTATTAGTTGCAGCATATTCAATAACATTCATTTGTATTCCATCATCAATAACAGATCAAGTAAATTTTTTTTGGAGTTCCTTAGTTATCCAGGTCTTAAAATAAACTCCCTGGAGGAGTTCTGAGAAACCAAAATCGATAGGGCCGAAAGTGAAAAACAATTTTTTTTTTGATTTTGGAATTTCGAATTTTTTGAAATCGAATTTTTAAAGTTTTTTTTTTTTTTTTTTTATTTTTTTTTATTAATCGCTCCCATACGTAGCGTGATAGGCTGGTTTTTAGATATTTTTAACCTGGGGTCCCCCCAGCAGCCCCGAGGGGTATTTGTTAGGTTGGATGTTTTTAACCTGGGATCCCCCCAGACTCCGTATACCCGGAAGACGGTCTCTTGCAACCCGCAGGAGCACAGGCCAGTGGTAACCCGAGTGGACCGGGAACGTCGCGCACACTCATTTTCAAACAATAAAACATCATAATGATCTTTTTATGAGTTTACAAACATTTTAAAACGATTTTAAGAAAAAAAATTTTTTTCGAAAATTTTGTGATTTTGCCTTGGTCCCCCCCCTGTAAAAAAGGGAAAAAACGTAAAATTTTGCACATATCATGAAAAATTTCTATGAAAAAACGGTAAATAAAAAATTCTGCTGTGATAAATCGACAGTCCCCATAAAAATAAATAATTATTGTCAAAGAAAAAAATATTTGGTAAGAAGACAGCTTCAGACTTTTTATTCAAAGTTCGCAACAACGTGTGCAACATCATTGGTTCGGTTACATTTTGCACACGCTTTATCATTCCTCGTATTTTTGATACCATTATGTTCCTAAGATATAGAGCTTTCATTTTAAAATAATGAAAAAGTATTTAAAAAGATTCTGCATATTAATAATTGGTAGATAAATACAGAATCTCTTTTTGTAAAAATTTTGTTTTAAACATTGTTTGGCAAAGTGGAAGTAACCAAATACCGCGTAGTGTTTGCGCATTACATAAAAAAGAGTCATACATTTGTTGGAAATGTAACAAAATGTGACACTGAAAAACACTACTTTGTAAACGCTGGAAAAACGTACACACATTATTGTGAAGTTGAATCGACTTTAAAAAGAAATTTAACAGCAATGGTAATTGGAAATAGTTATGCTCATAATGTTTTACCTGTAATTTCTTCAAATCAACTTTTAAAAAAAGTTACAAGTTTCACAGCTTTCGGTTGTTTGTATGTAAAAAAGCCTTCAAAGCAATGTATTGCATATCAAAATGCTGTAAATGAAGCAGTTAAAAAGATAAAACCAGATATAATTTATTTAATTCAAGGATATGTGGGACTTGCTTCAGCAATAAATCAAAAATTCGTTCAAGAAACATGGGCAGAAAATTTTAAATTCGCATTTGATTTTTTTCAACAACATTCTTCTGTAATTATTACAAATCATCAACATTTTCGATTTCAAATTCCAATAAATGCTGAATATTTAAGGTTGAAAAAATTTGGATTTGATGTTAATTTGAATCAAAAAAAGCAGGCAAGTAATATTGGATTTTAATTTTTACAGTATTAGAGAAGGGTACAACAAAGTCCATAGAGCCGAAATCAAAATATTGAAAAAAATTGTACTTCAGAAATCGAAATGTCAAAAATCCAAAGCAGTTTTTGCGTTCAAAATTGAAAAATCAAAATTTTGATTTCCTATTTTTTTTTCTTCTTGCAATCGAAATATTTTGACAAACAAAAAATTTTTTAAAAAAATTTACTGAACTAGCTATTTTTCATCTCATTCAAAAACGTAATTTTTTTTGAAATTTCAATTGCAGTATTTTCCAAAATCGAGATTTTGATTTCTCAGAACACTGCTTATTTGTATACTGTAATTAAAACGGAATATTATACTTTTCCTTAATTTTCCATAAGAAAACACTAAATATTCTAATAGCCCATTTTTCAGACTGGTCTAACAACTCTTGACAAAATTCAGCTCAATGTTTCATGTTCAAAATGTTTATGGATAAATTACAATGATTTCTTTTGTCGAAATAATTACTGTACTCCAATTAACCCATTTTTAAGGCTTCCAATGTTTTTGGATGAAGATCATGTGACAATTATTGGTGCAAGAAGAGCACAAGATATTTTTGAAAATGTTACAAAAAAAGCTTCCGAAAAGATAATATAAAAATAATTTTCAAAAAGTTAAAGAACAATTTTCAAACAAAAAACGCACTGTTAAAACAACATAAAAATTTTGCTTTACAGTAATCATATATTAAAAAAAAAACAAAAAATGGTGAAAAAAAACACACACTTATAAATTAAAATAAATCACGCATTCTTTTATTTAATTTTTTTTTTCTTTTGACCAATTCTTGCAGCAGCCCGAGAGTATCAGCAGCTTGATGAGAATCACGTTGAGTTTTTTCTTCCATTAACGCACGACCAATTGTTAATAGTTTATCCAAATTTTCAACACCATTTTTTGACATTTCATATGCTTTTACAATTGCATTTATTGGAAATGCCATTGTTTCATATCCAGCAAAAGCAGAAGAAGAAGAAGAAAATTGTTCACAAATATTTGGAATTTGACGACTACAAAAAGATTATGTTACAGTATACACAAATATTGTCACGACGATTCGTGATATATGGAAATTAGCATAATGTAAAGAAGAATGAATCTCTCTTTTTGTATAAATACTTTTGTTGTTGTTCATTTTATAGGTTATTTTATATTCTTTCATCTTTTACTAACATGTCGCTCAAATAAATGCTCTCCTTTATTATGCTTGTTGTGGATTCTTACACCGATGCAGAATCTCCACAACAAAATGGTGCATCGACCAAAGTCGCTCAATTATTTATGGCTGGTGATACTGATTCAAGTCCCGCGTGGCAGGCTGGACAAAGTGGCAATAAATGGCAGTAACTATAATAGTTGCTTGCTATAATTATCAAAAACTCTCTGATCGTAACTGTTATAGTTTCTTTCATTTTTTTCAATTATGGTTATTTTTTATTATTTAAACTTGATAACAACTGTAAAGCTGTTCATTGTATTCTACATGAAAAATTTATACTTTAAATTAAACTTAAACTGCTTAAGTTTTTGTTAAAAGAATAGTATTTAAACAAGTATATTTTATTTAAAACTGTAAAGTTTAACAATAATTAAAATGAATTATATTTGGCAGTAGCTGTAATAGTTGCTTGCTAACAATGCATATACTAGAGTCAAAACAAGAGAAGTGAAGTACCTTGAAATAAAGGAGAAATGAAGTACTTGGATTCTATTATTATATAAAAAAGCTGTATTTATCAAAATGGCTGCGTAAAAATAAAGTGTATGATGTTGATGATGATGTTTGCTCAAAATTTAAAGTCCAGACAAAATTTTCTGGCAAAATCAAAAGTCCAGACAAAAGTTTCTGGCAACTTCAGTCCTCACCACAGAGATGAAGGCAAAATATTTAAGTCCTCAATAGAGGCGAAACTCGAGCAACATCATCACACTTCTTCTGAATTTTATATTTTATAGTCGTCGTTGGGCAGTGTTCTTCGAATGAAAAGAATTTCAACTCTAACTATTTGAAGAAATTGAATATGGAATTATGTTTTGAAAATATTGGATCGCTGAAACCCGTCAGAAGTTCGTGGAAACTTTCAGAAGCTTGTGGAAACGCCTTGGATCTAATCTAAGAATCTCCGGTGAAACATGTTGGACGCTTGTGGAAACTTATCGAAAGCTCGTAGATGCGCAATATGATCGTGGAACAAATTCTTGTCATTTTCATCCAGTTATTATACATGCTGTGGCCGGGAATGTCACGACGATTCGTGATATATGGAAATTAGCATAATGTAAAGAAGAATGAATCTCTCTTTTTGTATAAATACTTTTGTTGTTGTTCATTTTATAGGTTATTTTATATTCTTTTATATTTTACTGACATGTCGCTGCAATAAATTCTCTCCTTTATTATTCTTGTTGTGGATTATTACACCGATGCAAAATCTCCACAACAAAATGTTTTTTTTTTTTTTTTTTTTTTTTTTTTTAAAGGAGAGCATTTATTTGAGCGACATGTTAGTAAAAGATGAAAGAATATAAAATAACATATAAAATGAACAACAACAAAAGTATTTATACAAAAAGAGAGGTTCATTGTTCTTGATATTATGTTAATTTGCATAAATCACGATTCGTCGTGACATTCCCGCCACCAGCATTAGATTCTTGATTTTGTAAATTCAATTTTTGAATTTCGTCGATTTTTGGACATTTTTGTGCGAAGTGGAATCCACAATCAATTCACGTCCTTTGACTTACGTTCATGCTAATGAACCTTTTGTTATTCGTCCAGCAGATTTTGTATCACCTGGTATTAATATAAATTTACCAACTGTTACAGTTGATAATGAATTTGAAGATCCAACATATTTGCCAACTGCAACTTGTGGTGGCGAGAGGCTCGTCGAGCGATACAAGAAAACCCTCCAACATCTTAACAAATTCTGGAATCTTTGGAATAAAGATTACCTAAATTTTCTTCGAGAACGAAATGAAAATGGACATAAATCACGTCGAGGGTCAATTAAACGTCAACCACAAATCAATGAAATGGTATTAGTTTTTGAACCAGATATTCCTCGTGGATTATGGAAAGTTGCAAAAATTATTGAATTAATATTTAGCAATGATAATGAAATTCGATCTGTAAAGATTGAATATAAAGATGGTTTTCAAACGAGACGAGCAGTTAATCATCTTTATCCAATTGAAGAAGATAGCATCGATCTTGAATCTGAAACAGAGCTTGATCAAAATAAACAATCTGTAAATTTGCATATCAATATTGAAAAGAATGAAAGTCTTTCAAACATTTTCCATTGATTTATGGCCCGGGGAGTGTCGTGAAGAAAGAAGAAATTAGCATAAATTCTTCATTCTTCTCGAAAAAGTTTATAAATAGTCTTGTTTGTTTGTAAATTGTATGTCACTTTATATTATTATTCGTCGTGAAATAAAGTTGATTAAAAATATTTATCTGTCTGGAGATAACATTTACTCCACTTTTTATTTATATAATTTATTTATATATTTGTATCTATGTACAACAAATATATAAATAAATTGTTTTAAGGAAACATCTGAATCAGTTGCATCCTTTAGTTTTAAATCTCCAATTATTGTATCAAAAATCTAGCCATATTTCAAGTTCTTTTTAAATTTTAATATTAAAATTAAATTTAAGAGAAAAAACTGTTGCAGTTTAATCCAATATTAATAATTAACTTGATCAGGATCTTCAATTTTTTCCTCCAGAATCTACCCATATTTTTTGATCAGGATCTTCAATTTCTTTACCAAAATCTACCCATTTTTCAAAATCAGGATCTTTAATTCTTTCAGAATAATCTACCCATATTTCAAGTTCTAAACAAAAACTGATGCAGTTTAAGTTAAATATAAAAGTAATTTTCATAGAAATAATTTTATGGTCTTGTTATCGTCTCTTCCAAATAGTATTTGGGTATCGTCTCTTCCAAGAAGTCCGTCGAAATAAATTTTATCCAATAATTGAAATAATTCTTTGTTAAATTTGCATTAGTAAGTAGCTTTACAGTTACTACTAAAGATTTTCTATTTGTGTTATCCAGAATAGAAAGTTGAATATTGAGTTTCCAATCCGAGAAAGTACCAACCATTTTGGCATCGGTTCATTATTAGTGACCAACTTATCCAAAATCTCATTGCTTCTTTTGAATTGGAAAGCCGCTACACAATGTTTCTACATTCCAGAAAGTTTCTTGTTTCTTCATTATTTGATTTGTTTTTGTTGAAGAAATTTTTTGCTTTAATGTTTTCTTATAACAAAAACTGAAGCAGTTAAAGTTCAATTTAATATATAAATATTTCATATACAATACGATAAGCAACTTTACAGTTGTTATCAAGTTTAAATAAAAAATAACCATAATTGTAAAACATGAAAGCAACTATAACAGTTACAATCAGAGCTTTTTTCAATAATTATAGCAAGCAACTATTACAGTTACAGCCATTTATTTCCACTTTGTCCAGCCTGCCACGCGGCACTTGAATCAGTATCGCCAGCCATAAATTATTGAACGACTTTGGTCGATGCACCATTTTGTTGTGGAGATTCTGCATCGGTGTAAGAATCCACAACAAGTATAATAAAGGAGAGCATTTATTGATAGATGAACATGTCAGTAAAAGATAAATACACAAAAAAGAGAAACAAAATGAATGACACTTAAAGTATTTATACAAAAAGAGAGGTTCATTCTTCTTTACATTATGTTAATTTTCATAAATCACGATTCGTCGTGACAAATATTGTCCATTACAAAATGTCACAGTAAACTCCAAAAACAGACACTTACCGTATTGATGTAAGAGCTTTTCGACGTTTTGATTCATCAATTCTTGGAATCATTGAAATTGTAAAAAGCAATGGAATAGAAAGTTTACAGAATTGTACCAAATCTGAATCAATAAATTCAAAGTATTCAGCACCAAATGAAAAATATGCAATAAAATCAGGAGTTTTTGAGCTTTCAATAAATTTTCGACCATTTTCTGTCATTTTTATTATTCCTTTTTTCTCATCAAATTTTATTCCTTTTGTTTTAAGATCTCTTTCAGCTTCTTTACTATAAACAAATAGAAATGAGTTGATGAAATCAATATAAAAAAAACAGATATACCACATTTTATCAACTTCAAAAAACATTTCATTCGAAGTTAAAGTAAATAATTTGATTTCACGATGTTGTAATGTTCGTCCAATATTACGAGGATACTGTCTAAAAAATAGATATATTAAAGCTTTAAAGTTGTAAAAAAGCGTTACCGTCGCATTTCCCGAGCTTTTGAAGAATTATTTTTTCCAAGGCACCCATTTCTTAAAAGGGAAGCATAATGTGGTTTAATTGAAACTTTTTTGTTTGTCGTTGTCAATGCTTGTGTTACAGCTTCTTCTTCTTCTGGAAGTGAAGAATCAGTTGTTGTTGTTATTTGAGATTTTTTTGATGATCCATCAGTAGTAGAAATTGTTGTCGTTGTCGTGGGAGATGGTTGAAGCAAAGTTAACTTTAAAGTTGACTTTAAATCATCTTCAAGTTTTGTTGAATCTGATGGTGGAAGTTGTGTCGACGTTGCTGGTAGCAATGTTGAAGCAGGTGGATCAACTAATGATATTGCTATAGCTTCTACAGTAGACTTTGAGTGAGCCCTTACCGTTTCTTCAGTTTCTTCAAACTCCTTTGATTCTTTTGATCCTTCAACCATTAGTTTTTTGTTCGATAATTTCGGTACTTCATAAACTTTAGGTTGGCACTTCTTTTTTTGGATACATTTTACATATATACAAAGTCTAAAAACGTACATATAATATTCAAATAAGACAATAAAATCTTACCCCATTAATAAAAGAAAAATAATAAATAATGCTGTTACAAACGATATAACAATGATCCAAAACCATATCGGTAAACCAAAATGCCCAGGTTTTCTTAATGAATCAATAGCATTTTTAGACCATGTTAATGGTGTTGAAAATGTTGATGTTGATGTCGATGGAGGTGATGGAGTTGATGGTCGCTTTGACAGAGATTGAGGTGGAGAAAGTGGAGTTAAATTTGTTAGAGTTGGTGATCGTTGTGAAGTTGTTGGCTTTGATAGGGATGGAGTTGATATTGTTGGAGTTAATGATGATGGAGTAGGTCGTGAACGTTTTGGTGGTAAAGATATAAAAGCACGTTCATCAAGGCTTGCATTTCTCTAAAATATATATGTATGTATTAATCCTATCAGAATAAAAGAAAGCATACAACAATCAAAGAACAATAAGGTGAAGCATGAATAACATTCAAAGTAATAATATATCCAGGTTTAATATATGGTCGACCAGCATTATAATAACTTGTTTCATCACAGCCATTTTTATGTCCTTTACCAGCTGAAAAACGAAGCTTTTTAATGACTATTTGTTTATTAAAAGCGACAGCTTTCAAGAAATACAAAACACTTACGAGTAAATTTTCCATCAATTAATCGAATATGTGTTGGATCAATTTCAAGATCAAATCCTGTTTGTTTTGATTTTTTACAAATTGATGGAGGTTGTACAGATTCATAATCAACAGAATCATAACAAACTGTTAATCTAAAAAACAACCATTAAACTTTATGCAACGAAAGTTTATTACAAAAACTTACTTTCCATAACATTTATTTGTCCAAATTCGAAGTTTTATAGATTGATCAATCAGCTTAATATCATAAATTCCAGGATGTGTTATCATTAAATCCACGTCATTCCCTTTAACAATTTCATCAAAAAGTCCTTCTTTTTCTAACAAAACAGATCCAATATTTGTTGGATGAAAATTGTAATGAAGAAACAAAGCAAAAAAGAAAATCAAAGATGCGCGTTTCATTTTTTGTTGCAGCAACAACTTTTGATTTTGACACAAAATGACAAAAGTGATTTCAAATCGGAAAATTGTAATCAAGCAATTCGTTTTTATGCTAATTTTTAATAAACAAATTTTTGTAGATGCAAATTTTTGCCGGATAAGTTTCAATTACTCCAATGTTGGAGTAAAACGAGATGACTTTATCTCTTTTACAAAAAGTTCTGTTGAGCATCTTTATTTTAATTTATGTTTTGGAAAATTTTACGTATTTTTCAATTGAAAAGATTATACAGTATAATATAATTTATACTGTATTTTGATCTTATGAGTTTTATTATCATTTGTTTTATCGAACAGAAATTTAGATGATTGAATACGGTTTCCGAAAGCTACTTGTAAATAAACTATAATAATTACTGTAAAAGTTCTGAAGATTTGTTTTTAAAAAACATATTTCATGGATCGATAAAAAATTTGAGGTTGACACTCATTTTGCCAAGATATTTCAAATTCCCAGACTCAACTGTGTGCCTTCCGCACTGACTGCCTTGAGCATGCGTAAAAAGCATTTAGTGCGCACAAACTGCAAAGGGAGGCATTCAATTTTTTTTACGCATACTCAAGGCAGTCAGTGCGCATTCAGTGCCTGTTGTAGAAAAATACTTGCAATAAAAAGAAAAGATATAAATATAAAATAAATATTGTTAACTATTAAATAATAGTTACTTTATCAGACCTCTTACAATCTGTTATTCAAGCATCTCGTGATTTTGTTACATTTCATTAAAATATTTGTTGTAAATCGTAAAGCAATTGCAACATAACATGCAAATAGTGAAAAGGAACGACAAAAAAGAAAAAGAAAAGAATGCAAAGCTTCGGCTAATGAAACAAATGGCAGAAGATGAAGAAGGATATCGGCAATTATTGGATAAAAAAGAAGATAAACGATTGGTGTGTCTTTTGGAACAAACAGATGAATATGTTAAAAAAAAGTTTTTCGCTAGATCTTATTCAGCTTCCATGAAAATGTGAATTACTAGAATATTATCATACTGTTTCACAACCAATTGATTTTAATCGTATGCGAAAGAATCTTTAAAAAAGAAATTTTTATCCTGTTGTTGCACCGTCAACACCAACTGCAGCTCCTGCTGCTGTTGCAACATCTGAATCTGGACCACATCCTGGACCGTCTGGAATTACCGCCGATGATGAAAATACTAATTAAAACTCATTTTCACTTTATTTAAGTTTTTTTGTATATCTGTTTTTCTTTTTTTGTACAGTACTTGTTTCATACCCGTTATAATTTATTTGTTTTTGTTGTAATTCAATAAATTTCATTACTTTACTATAAAATTGTTATTTTCTGTGTTTTTAGTAAACTTATTTATTTTATCCGCTAAACTCGTTAAAACGATCAAATATCTTTACACTTTTATTGCTGTATATTTTTTTGTATTTCTTAATAAATTTATTTAATATATGTGTTAAAAGGTTCGAATCCTTCTAAGTTATTTCTTTTCTTTATCTGTTGCTTTTTTTTCTTGAATAAAGTTTTTATATTTATGCGAAAAAAGGTTGTTGAATCCTTCAATATATTTAATTTGCTACTACTTGTTTTTTTGTTTTGTTTCTGAAATAAATTTTTTGTAAAATGTGTTTTTAATGGTTGTTTATCCATACTTTTATCTTTTGTTCTTCACTCTAATCATACTTTTATTTCAGCTACCCTGTTTGTAAGTTGCAGGTTTCTTTTCTTATTAGTGTCTAATAACTTTATTTCAGAAGCTTCTGTTAGGTATGTTGCAGAAGTTTTTATCTTTAACATGTATTTATAGTTTTCAGCTTTTCCTATTAATAGGCCTATTTGGTATGTCATAGGATTTATTTTTAATCTTTTTATATTTTCAGGAATCTCTGTTAGTAAGTTTCAGAGTTTATTTATCTTTTAACATTGGGGATTTGTTTCAGGGAATTCCTGTTTGGTATGTTGCAGGGATTCAACTTTTTTTACGGGGTTTTTATGAATGAATTATATCTATGCTTCAATTTGCTCCATTTTTCGGTTTACATTCGATTTTTTTTGCTTTTTGAGTATTTATAATCAACTATAATCTTTTATTTTTGATTGTAAAAACTTTAAAAGCAAAAAAAATCAGAATATAATCTGAAAATATGAAGCATTTTGAAGTATCAATAATAATCCAGAAGTAAAAAAAAATATATTTGTATGCCTAGGTTTGGCATTAAATGCGCATGTGAAAAGCATTGAATGCCTTTTGTATGCCTTATAAAAGCATTGAATGCGCATGCTCAAGGCATTCAGTGCGCACACAAAAAATGCAACGTGCCTCGAGCATGCTTTTTTTGTGTGCCTTGTGCGTGCGCATTCAATGCCTTGCCTAGGCAGACAAGTCTGGGTTTGCTCCATTTTATAAAAATACCGTAAAAAAATCAAATAATGCAGAATTTTTTAAGTTTTTTTCAGTCTTAAAATATTCTTACAATTAAATTAGCAATAAAATCGTAATTATTTTTACTGTTGTATAACCTTTTAACGATTCATCGCAGAAACAAACATTCTTCATTGAATTTGAAGAAATTGCAGAAAAAATTTGTCCATAGAATACATTTTGAATATTATCAAATATTGTTTGTGTTGTGCATACACATGCATTTAAAGGTTTTAAATTTTGAAACGAATGTTGTGAAGTTTTTTACTTTATAAGGAGAAATACCATAATCTGTTGTATCCAGTGTCTCCAAAGTCCTACTTTTTTTTGGGACGCGTCCGTCCCGTCCCTATTTTTAGCACTACCCGTCCGTCCGTCCCGTCCCTAAATTTAAAAAGATACGTCCCCGTCCGTCCCGTTCTTAACGTCAGGGACGGGTATCCCGTCCCGTCCGTCCCCGTTATTTGAAAATAAGTCAAACAATAACAAAAAATTTTTCTGAAATTGTTAATATATATGTATAAGTCGAAAATATTTTTACAGGGATTTACCGAAAATATCATTTTTAAATGCAGCTAACGTGTTACTTGCATTATCAGTAACATATCGAGAAACATCTTTATCAGATAAGCCATAACGATTAAGCAAAATATCTGAATACTTTTTAATAACACCTGCATCATGCTTGAGCGGAAGAGGTGCAACACCAAGAAAAACTTTAACACTTTTGTAACTTTTATCCAAAAAATGCGCAGTTGCACCAAGGTAACCCTTTTTAAGTGCAGGATCACTCCATAAATCCAATTCTACCGTAATAAGTGATGATTTTTCGTTCAAAATTAAAGATAATTTTTGTATAGTATCTTTATAAAATGAAGACAAAATTGATTGCAGACCTCCAGTTGAGGTCTGCAATCAATTTAGCACACCAGAATTGTTAATTCCTTATCCGCAGCACATACTATTTTAACGTTTAAGTTTCAATCATAATTTAATTTTGCAGAAGAAAAAATTTAAAGAAAAACGGGACGGGACGTTCAAAACCTGAAAAAGAATGCGTCCGTCCCGTCCCTATTTTTAGCACTACCCGCCCGTCCGTCCCGTCCCTAAATTTAAAAAAACACGTCCCCGTCCGTCTCGGGACGGGGACGGGACGGAAAAACGGACGTCTCGGGACGGGACGGTGGAGACCCTGGTTGTATCCAAAAGAAAAACATTTTTCATTTGATTCAAATTTAAACTGAAAAATATAAGTATGTTGTAAAGAATCTCAACAGCTATGACAGATGGGTGTGGAAGGAATTGTGTCTCATTTTTTTTCTTGTGAATGAATTATAATCAAATATGAAAATGGCATTTTGCTTACTCTTGATGAAATTTTTGAAAGACTTCCAAATATGTAAATGTTTTAATTGTATGTTTTTCTTCTTGAGTTTTGCTATCACTTTCGTTGATTTTAGTTTTGTCTATACTCCTGGTTTATCATGCTTTGAATCTGATACGACAAAAATAGTTGTTGGAATTATTAAAAATTCTAGAGATATAAAATATTTTTTTCTCGATGGACTTTCAGAAATTTTTGATTTTGATACATTTGCTGAATTAATGCTAGTATTTAAATATTTTTGTGATGTAACGTTTTAATTCAATAATCTTTTAGATAAGTAAAAAAGTGAACTACGCTCTTAAATTTTTCCAGTTTTTATCTGACAACTACAAAGCAAAAATCGGATAGTTCTGGAGAAATTCTCATAGATTCGATTCAAACCAGCTCAAACGAATGAATAAAAAAAACCATTACTATCACTTTTTTTTATATTTTTTTCGTTGTTTTTCTTTTTTACATATTTTTTAAAAACTGATTTTTCAAATTTTTGGATGTTAAAAATAAATTTTAAAATTTTACTCGTAAAATTTTTTTTACTATTTTTATTAATCGGAATTTGTCAATAATCCAGAAAAAGATAAAACGTGTGAGATTTGACAAATCCAAAGTCAGCAATCACGAAAAAAATTTCCCATAAACTTAAATGGAAGTAACAGCCTTTTCCGGTTTTTTTTTATTGTACACATATATCCCTCTTTTCCCGTCTCGAATGTCATAAAAATAAAAAAGAATCGTTTCCCTTTCCTTTTTCCTTAAAAAATCTATGAAACCTTTTTTGCAAAAATGTCTTTCCTATATGAAAAATATTAAATCCAGTTTAGAAAATTATTATTGAAGAGCAAACTCGTTTCTGGTTTTTTTCACTTCCCGATTTTTCTCTCATCGAGATTGCTTTTTTCCCCCTTTGTGAATGAATGTGGTTAATCAAGCAGAAAAAAAAGTGTTCCTTAAAGTTGTCGGAAAGGGGGAAATATCTCTCTGTCTGTTGTCTTTTGAAGGGATCACGTTTTTTTCTTTCTCGCTTGTTTGATTATTTTTTAATTTTTTCAAGAGTGTGTAAAACAGTTGTTGTCAAAAAAATAAATAGTGATCGAAATTGTGTTACATTTATTTTGCATTTGTTTTTTTGTTGCTTTGCATTGTTTTAATTTAATGTACTTTAAAAATTTCAAGGGTCGCTGGATTCTTTATTCAGAAGTATTCAGTTTTTTTGTTTGGTTAGGAAGTTCAAAAATAATAAAAATAAATAAATGTTATAAATTCAGCACATCATTTTTGGCACAGATTAACATAAATGAACTTCTGGAAGTTTTTCTTTGGTTTGACTTTTTAATTGTTTTTTTTTTTCAATTAGTTACAACAGCTTTGAACATGTTTTTTTTATTCTCTGAATTTTTCAGCCTGTAATTGAACTTTTTTTTTTTGAAATTTCTATAAAAAGTTTTGACGTAATAAAAACTTTTTTATCGAATACATTACTTTTTTGTATTAACAAAAATTCTTTCTTTTGTCGGTAGACTAAAAATTATTATTTTGCGTGTTATAACAGTTGCGTGATACCTTTATTTTATAAAAAGAAATGTTTTTTGCGTTGATATTTAATGGGAACTTTGAAAACAAAGCTTTACAATTGCCGAAAATGTTTACGTTCTACAATTTTATTCTAATAGTTTTAGTTTTTGGAGTAAAACTGGAACTTTTGGATATTCGTTTTTTCTTACAAATTATAATCTGTTATTTTTGTGTCAGAAGAAAGAGTTGTGAAAGTTTACTTTAAGAAAATTGTACATTTTGTTGCTTTTTTATAAAACTTGTTTGCTTTCATGAGATTTGTCTAGCCTTGAATTCTTTATTGCAGTTCTTTTTCATGCAAAATGCACACATCTTCTTTCAACTCAGAATTGTCAGCCAACCTCTATCAACTTTTAGTTTACCTAAGATCACGTCTCTTTTTTTCAAAGAAAAAATATTTGTCATTTTTTGCATTGCATTTTTTTCTCAACTTCAATTTTTTCTTTCACGCTTTTAAACAACTGTTTTTCACTTACATCATTTTTATCAATGAATTGACTCCATCAACAGGGAGGCAACCATTTAATTTATTTTTTAACAATAAATTTAGTCCTGGAAATCTTGGATCAAAAGTTTATAAAAAAAATGTTTGCTGTTTATATTTGTTTTTATCAGAATTGCTGCTTCAGCGTTTTTTCAAAACTTTTTCAAAAAGTGATTTCTCTTTATTTTGTTTTTTTGAAAAAACACGTTAAAAAGCTTTTTTTTCAATCATTTTATTTTGCTTTTATATTTTGTTGCTTCAGGCTTGTTTGGTCGTTTCCAGCTACTTTTCTTTTAAAAAAGTGCTTGCGTTTGCTTTTTTTTTCAATAGTCATTTTTTGATACATTTTTTTGTATTTCCCTTTTTTCAGTCAGTAAAAGCAGCAGCAGCAGCTTCACCTTCTTAAATGTTCTAGTTTTTCTCCTTTGGTGCTTGTTTTCCATGTTTGAATGTGGAAGAGAGAAATGTCGGAAGAAAAAAAAAGTCTGCCTTCATAAGAAAAATTGCGGAATATAACGGAAAAAAAGAAAAGTCAAATGCTTTTTTGAGATTTAACTTTTTTAGCTTGATTTTTTTTGCTGCTGAAAAGGCTTAAGTGTTTGAGAAATTGGTTGATTGTTGTTTTTTTTATGGAACGGTTGAACCTGTTTTGTTAAAAAAAGTATTGGAGTAACAAAAAAAATATGGGTTTTGCAGCAATTTTTTCTCTGGGCAAAAAAAACAATAGAGACAAGATTAGTTGCAAAAATCTTGTTACATTTGTGTTTTCTTCATTTTTGTCAGAATCAAAAAATTTGCTAAAGATTGAAAATTTTGGAATTAACTGAAAGAAACTGATTTCATGCTAAAATTATAGAAACCTATATTTTTATGCTGAAAAAATTGTAGAACATCTAAAAATGTATTAAATTAGAATTAATAACCTTTTTAAATTACGTTTTAATTTTATCATTTTCATTTTTTTTTCAAAAATCAGCATTTTGAAACATTTATTTTGCCGTGGGAAGACCTTTTGTTCAAAAACTACAAAGAACCTTTGTTTTCTATTTTTATATACAGAAAAAGCTATAATAGATTTATTGTTTAAAAAAAGCTTTTATTGACAATATTATTTATTTTTATCTTTCATTAAACATCCGTGAATTTTCCCAGATAAAATTATTTATTTCATGCTTCCGTAATCATTTTTTCTAATGAATTTTTACCTTTAACCCTAAAATATCTAACATCATTTTTTTCGTTTTTAATTCCCTTTTTCAAAAAAGAGCTCATATTTCGATCTACAAAGCTTTATTACATCTTTGATTCATTTTTTTGTCACTTGCTTTTTTTCTTTCACCTCTTTTTTTTCACTTTTTTTTCAGCTGTTACTCATTCAAAAAAAATAATATATTTTTGAGTTTTTTTAATGACTGATTTTTTAAGCACTCTTTTTTAAGTAACGAAAAAAAGCTGACAAAAGAAGATTAAAGTTCTCTCTCAGCAATTATTTGATTGATGTCGTTATCAACAATGAAAATAGATCCATGCATGCATGTGTTTGAGATGCTTGAATCAAGTAAAAAAAGTTGTTTAATTGATGGCTTTGAAAAAAAAATGCTAGCAAGTACTACCTTGCATTTATGTTATCATGAAAAAAATTGTTTGAAGTTGATAGGTGAAAAGTTGTCAGTAAAAAATCAGTTGAATTTTATTGTTTTAAGGGAAGGAGTGGTTAAAAACAATTAGAACTTGGAGTATTAAAGTGTAACCATTGAAAAAATTCTTTTTCAAAAATTAAATTAGGTACATCCATAATTTTTTTATAAAACTGGTCCCTTAAATTTTTGATCAAAAAAAATATTGTTTTACATCTTTTAATCCTATCAATGAATACAGGATATCCTGCAAAAATTCCGAATTTAGCTGGCAAATCGCTTCGGTTTGATTTAAACAAAAACTGTTTTCATCAACAATTTATCTGATCCATCTATTGTTCAACTAACAATAGATGGATTAGATAGATTATATTACAATATTAAAATTTTAAAAAAAAGTCGAAACTTTCGAAAATTCGACTTAGTTACTGAAAAAATCAAAAAAAATAATCCTGTCCAAGACTGAGTTCAACTGTAAAAATTGTTTTCGTTTTAATTGTAGTCAAACGATTAGGCTGACTAATGAAAATCAGAGGTTATTTCTTGAGACACCCAGTAATTTTTAAACTTTGATCAGTTTACAGTAAAACAAAATTTTAAAAAGTATTTATAAAAATGAAAGCTCTTTGTTCCATGATTACACTTTCTTTGGTTCCATTTTTTCTATTTACAGCTGGGGTTTTTTTTATTGTGTTCACATCCGATTTTAAAACCCCACTTTTTTCAAATGTTGTGTTTATCCAAAAAAATAGAATTGTTCTTCTCTTTTTTTAAACTCTAACATCTGCACTTTTTTCTGTATGATTCATTCTTTTTTGTTCATTGTTAAAAGAGTCAAAAAAAAATAAAAGCTTTTAGGCAGATGATTGTTGTTAAAAAAATTTTTTTTGCAAAAGTTGTCAGATTAGCAAAAAATAAAAGTTTTAAAAAAACTTGTTGAGGATGAGTTGGGTTGGATGAATAATTTTAAATGATGTGTATGAATGGATTTAGGTAGATAAAATTTGTATAATCACGTCATGATTTTTTTAAAGCACTTTAGATAGAGTTGTTAAAGTTCGCATTAATCATCAAAGTTTTTTACAGCTTTTACAATAGTTTGTTGTTAATAGTGATATCATTTGTTTAAGTTTATTATTTTTTGCAAAAATAAAGTTTTAAAAATAATCACTAATACTATCATTTTTGTTTTATTCAGTTTAAAATCAACATTCCGATCCCCCCCTCTTTTAGCATCCAAAAAAAAGAACAACAAAAACCAAAATTTTTTGATAAGTATATATTAGTAGTTTTTCAATAAAATCAGAAAACTAACCTTGATAATGAGAAAAACTCCTTTTTTCTTTCTTTTTATCAAAAATAAATCAGTCACGCCAAAAACCAAAACCACTATTATTATTATTACTATTAACCCCCTCAAGGCAAATTATTATTTAAGATAAATTGCGGGTTTCTTTGTCTTCCTTTTTCCTTTTAATAAGAATTTTTGGACATGATTTGAAATGAAAGACATTGAAAAAATTTTTCTTTAAAGGAGGGGGGACAGACACAAAGAGAAGATGATGATTGTGGCCTTGTAGAAATTTTTTTATTAAAAAGTGAATCCTTGCCATTTTTTTCAAAGTGAAACATGAAAAAAAACAAACGTTTTTTTTTCATTTTTGATCACTTTTTTTTGACGACGTTAAAAAAAAGAGCTCTATCATGAAAAGAGAGAGAGACATTTGAAGAAAAGCAAGGAAGAAAGGATGAGTGTGTATGTGTGTGTTCAGCCGGTTTTTTATTAAAGAATATATCGAGGAAATTGTAAAAGAAGTGAACAGAAAAAATATGAATGCTTTGAATCTGTTTGCAACTAGTTGAAAAAAAATTTTTTGCGGTTGTCTCTCTCTTTTTTTGCTTGATTTTCTATGGTTTACATTCTTTTCTCCTGCAGCACCCAGTTCTCTCTCTTTTCCCCTTAGGTCCTTTTTCATAAAACATCACTCACACGCTTTTATTCTAGGACCCACAGAAAAAGAATTTTTTTTTGAACATTTCAAATCAGCCGCAGCCCCAACCGCAACCGCAGCAACCACAATCAAGAAATCGCATAAAAATGAAAAAAAAAAATTTGCGCACTTCTGGGGCCTTTTTTCAATTTTTTTTGACAAAGCTCTCTTCTTTTTTTCCCCATTTTTGCTGCTGCATTTCCGCAACAAAAATCAGACAAAAAAATAAATAAATCAACATTTTTTATATATTGAATTTCTGATTTTTTCTTTCCTTTGAATGTGGTTAAACAAATAATATATAAATATTATATATTTCTTAATTTTTGTTATCTCTTTTTTTCTTTCTTGGCTTCCGGGAAAATATTCATTCTTTCATTGGATGGGATAAATGTCTGATTTTGTGGGAAGACAAATATAAAGGGAGATGGATAAAAATTTTTAAGGTCTTATAACAAAGTAATGTAATCTTCGAAAATGAAATTTAGTATATTAATTTTGTCTCTGATTTTGCTGCAAAACAATTTAGAGAATTTTACAATGTTTTTGAATTTTCAAAAAATTACATATTTTTGGTATTATTTTAACAGCTTAATTAAAATTTCTGCAATTATTTGTTCGACATTTTCGGTTTTCCATTTTTTATAAATATTAGCGAAGTTTGAATTTTTTGATGGCTAAATTTTGATAAAAATGTATTTCATTTTTAATAGTACCGTATTTCAAATACCATAATCGCTTAAAACATTTTTATGATCGTTGTCTTCCAACAATATTTCATCCGTTTTTCAAAAACGATTTCGCTGTCATTAAAATGATTTTTATATTTTTATTACTTTTTCATTTTTTTATCAAATGTTTTGTGAATTTAAAATACTACCAACGCAAAATTTTTTTAACAGCTTTTTCCTTATCATTTTTGATGTTTTTAATATTAACCTTATTTTTATTTATTCACCTAACCTTATATTGAATAATTCGAAATCAAACTTAAGCACAAAAATAAAAACAAAAGCTTTTAACCTCTATTTTTCTTCTTTCTATCATTTTTATTTTTTATTATCTTCAACAATTAAGACATTTTTTTGTTTATCTCTCACTTCACATTTGTCTTTTTTTATATCCTGAAAGAATTCTCTATCTCTCTTTAAAGTATATATCTCTTTCTAATCAAGTTCAAGACACATAAAAAAATATAAGAGCAAAAAAAAGCTGATCATTCAAGGAAGGAAGCAAAAGCGATCCACTTTGACTTCCTTCCCGTTTCTTTCTTACATTTTTTATAAGTTGACAAAACTGCAATCATTTTTTTGTTTCTTCAGCAAAAAATTCTTTCTTTTTCTTCATGTGTTTTTTTATCCGGTCGAGTGTTAAGTGTTCTTATAAAAAAAAGCTAGTTTTCCGCTTTTCTTCGATTTTTTTCTTTGCTTCCTTCAATCATAGAAACATATGCGACGGATTTTGTTCGAAAAATGATTGGAAATAAAAAAAACAAGTGTTCCATTTTTTTATTACATACTAATCTAATTTTTTTTTTATTAAAAAAGGCTAATCTGAGCTTAACAATTTTTTTCTGAATTAATTTATTGTGTATGTTCGAATGCTTATATTGTTTTTTGATTGATAATCTGATGATGATGATTTTTTTCTGGTCTGATCAAATTTTTCTTTTTATTTGTTTATATTAGAATAATTTTATTTTGTTTTTCATTGAATTTTGCTATTTTTCTATTGTTTAATTTTATAATTTTTTGTTGTTTAAACTGGAATATTTAATACAGTAAACATTTTCTGTCTGGAAAATCAAATACCTGAATCCAAATATATTAAATTTTTAGTCTTTTTTTCTTTTCACGTGCCACATTTATTTGACACAATCTTCGATCAAATCTAATTCTTTTATTATACAATATAATTTATACTCGAACTTAAACTTTCAAACTTTTTTTTTCAACCACAAACAACAAAAAACTATCCCTTTTTTATTTTTTATTACTACATTTCTTCTTTCAGTAATTAACAGAAAAAATAATATATTGGACTTTAGCTTCATTTTTCACGATTCTGGCAGCTCTTAACTCTTTATTTTTATCTTTGTTTTTTTGTTTTTTCTTTTTAATGATAAAAAACCATAGCAGTATTAAAAGTCCCAATTAAGGCTTTAATTTGTTGCCCAAAAATGTGCGTGTATTTTTCTTGAAAGCCGGAATTTTTTAGGATTGATTATTGTTTTTTGGGGATTAAAGGAGGCGGATGTTTTGATACAGTTTCGAAACTAGTTTCGTAATCTTAGATTTTTGTGATTTTCAGGCAAAATGAGAGTCTTGAAACGAAAATGACCCTTTTTTAAATTTTTCTGATTAAAAAAGATGCGTTTTCGTTTCGAGACTCTCAGTTTGCCTGAAAATCACGAAAATCTAAGATTACGAAACTGTATCAAAACATCCGCCTCCTTTAAATTTTACCGATTTTTATGCAGCAACAAAAAAAAATTTTGCAAAAGTTTGTCAAACATTTTTTCGTAAAGTTTCGAGACTTTTAAAAATTTTTCGTTTCTTTGGATTTTTTTGCTTGTTTTTTTCCAACTTCCGCGTTTCTATTCTTTTCGTGTTTTAAACATTTTTATTACCAAATTTTATACTCTAAACTTTACACATACATTTCTTTGCAGGTTCCGTATTATTATTATAATAACTCTTTTACGAATGGTTAATCTTCTTACATTTAATACTCGACTTTCCGATCCTGCAGATCCAAAAAGCAGTGGAACATCCGATCTACGATTATATCTTGGAGCTCGAACATATGGAACTTCTTCAACAGCTCATGAAACTTCAACAGATGAACAAATGATGGAAATCGATGATACTCCAATATCATCTTCCACTAACACAACAGCTTCATCCTCTTTGGAAGATGCAAGACGACGACAAAATTATTATCTAATGGAAACTGATACAGATGAATATGATGAAGCGGTACCAGCATCAGATGAAATATATCATGCTGTTGTAAGACTTGTGGATGCCAGTGAAGCTGTAAATGGACATTTTGTACAAATTGATGCTCCATCAATTATTGATGTTGATGAGGATGAAGACGATGAAATGATTGGAGATGTTTTGTTATCAAGTTCTTCTGATTCTGATACTGATTCAACAGCGTCATGGAAATCTGTTGCAAGTGGAAATAGCGAAGATAATGAAAATCGATCTCATGGTATGTTTGATTAGTTTATTGAGGGAAACTTGTGGGTCTGGTTTTTGAGGGAGAAATCATTAACTTTTGTTGTTGGCAAAGATATATAATTAAAACATCGAAGATCGAAGCGAAAATTTGATCTCTATGAGTTGTAGTTTGTTGTAGAGTACGTCCATAATTATATTATGACGTTTTTGTTTTATTATTTCTACGTAGATTGTTAAATAAGACAGTTTACAACCTTTTTGAATAAAAGAGAGACGTCGAACATCATCGAAAAGTTCAACTACGTGACTTTAAACTATTACACCAAAATCAAACTTTTTAGTACTTCCTTGTTAATAGCTACGGTTGTAGTTGATCTATGTCTCAAATATGTTAGAATGTCATAAATTTAAACTTAAAGATTATCCTTGGATGTTCTTTGATATCTATATTTGGACTACAAATTTGCACCATCAGCAGAAGCTCATTAAACTTTTTGTTTATCAAACTTTTAATTACTCACATGGTCTTTCAATTTAAGAAACCATTTTCTGTGTTTGTTTTTTCACCTAATCAATTGATTTTTTTCCATCTTTTGATTATGGAAAGTTTTTTAAGACTGTGAAAAAAAGGAATTAAAACAAAAACAACCGCAAAAAAGTGTATATGCATGCGTAAATTTAAACAAGGACAGTAATAAACAGCGTCATTGATAGGAGCAAGGGAGGCAATTTAATGTTTTTGATTCAAAAATAATCGACCGATCATTTTTTCATAAACAACTTTCTAATTATTTTCTTTTGTTGCAGGTTCATCAACACCAACTCCATTATCACCTTGGCTAGCAACGACACCATCTCTCACAACAACTCCTGCATCAACCACTACTTCATCAGCAACAGTAACACCATCAACACCAAGGCGACATTTTGTATTACTTCCACCACCTGGGCCTTCACCATCTTCTACACGAACAACATCAACAACACGAAATCGAAGTAGTGGAGTATCAGGAATGGTAGCATTTGATAGTCATCCACAAAGAAATGGTGGAACTTCAACATCTTTAAGACCTTTATTATCAGAAAATGTTAATCCTTCTTCATCATCATCTTTGACAACAACAAATATTCCACGATCTCAACGAAGAGGCAATTCAACAAAATCTTCATCTTCAAGATGTGAATCATCTGCTAATCCATCTGTAAGTTGCTTTTATATATATTGCGGGACAACTGTGATATCTTCTTGATACATATCCTCTACGAGATTACAGTAATCCTTTTAACGTTTATATCATTTATGTGCCATTTTTTTAGCATCATCCATATTATACTCTTGATGGAGGGAATTTAAGGCCATATAAATTTGATACAATTCTTTCTAATCCACCACTTGATCAAGAAACTCTTGAAAAGCATTCATGGAATCCAGAAGATAGATCATTGAATATTTTTGTAAAAGATGATGATCGACTTACATTTCATCGGCATCCCGTTGCACAATCAACAGATTGTATTCGTGGAAAAATTGGATATTCAAAAGGTTTTCATGTATGGAAAATTACATGGCCACAAAGAATGCGTGGAACACATGCTGTAATTGGGTTAGCAACAAAAGCAGCACCTTTGCATCAAGTTGGATATGTATCATTAATCGGACAAAATCCTGAATCATATGGATGGGATATAAGTAAGTTATTTTAAAAGGGATTTTATATACCCAAGCATAATATATCTTTTTTTTAGTTCGAAATAAATGTTATAACGATGGAAAGATAACAAATGGCTGGAATTTTCCATCATCTTCAACAATTGGTGAAACATCTTTTACAGTACCAGATTCATTTTATTGTATTCTTGATATGGATGACGGGTATATGGCATTTGCAACAGATACAAAATTTTTGGGTATTGCATTTTGTGATTTAAAAGGAAAAAAGCTTTATCCAATTGTTAGTGCTGTATGGGGGCATTGTGAAGTAACAATGAATTATCTTGGTGGATTAGATTGTAAGTTTCTTTGTTTACCTTTTTGTGAAGGGATTACTGTAATCCAAATGTATGAGTTGTTTAACATTGAACTAGTGTAATTATAGTGTATAATTTCGTTTTTTTTTCAGCTGAACCTCGAGCTTTGATGGATGTCTGTCGACGTACAATTCGAATGCAAATAAATAAATCAATTACAAATTTAAAAATTCAACAATTACCTATTCCACCAATATTACAAAAATATGTTATGTACAAAGAATAATCATTCAAAATATTTCAAAGAATTGTATTTTTTCAACTTTGGTCAATTTTTTATAGTTTATAGATTAGATTTCTCAAAAACAATTGTGATATTATAACAATATTTTTTATCTAATCCCGAGTTTAATTTCCCCCTTTGTTTCTTTCATTTTGTTTCTTCTTATTTTTTTTGTATCCGGTGATTTTTTGGCTTCGAAATGTTTGTTTTTGCTGCTTAAAATTCTTAGAACTATTTTTGTTTTATTTTTGCCAGAGAATACTCCAATTTCAATTATTTTACGGGATTTTAAAATTTTCATTGCATTTTTTTTGTTTTTCACAAAACTGTTTTCTTGAGCACCGGTGATTTTTGTTTTTTGCTCAGTCGTGTTTTGCTTTTTATTAAATAAATAAAAATTTTATAATTTATAACCATGTTTTTAAAAAAAGTACGGTACTTTGTTGATACGAGTCATTGAAATGTGGATATTATTTACGTTACGGTAATAATAACAAAGTTTATTTAAAAAACGCATTGTAAAAACAAAAAAGAAAGAAACAATAGAAATTTATCATTGACTACACAAAATTTTTTTACTATTATCAAAAGAGCATGCAGCAAAATTATATGGCCATCCATGCCTATAGTTATTGTATAAAGGGTATGATTTTCCATTATCATTACCACATCCACGATAAATACAACCAGGACAAAACATAAATAAATCCATTCCGCGAACAGTTTGATTCAAATATGGCGTTAAATCAGGGATCAATGGAGTCTGAAAAAAACAGATATAGAAGATTAGATCTGAAAATTAATGACGAAAAGGATCTTATATATCCAATACTGATTTTTACAAAAAAAATTTTATGACAACCTTGGAAAAGCAAATTCTCACTATAATGGATATATAAAATCCCATAACAGTTTAATAAAGTTAAAAAACTTACTTTAACAACGACTGATACTTCGTCCAAAACCGCCAAATTTTTCATCCATGGATACTCTACAAATAACAGTGTGTAATTCATTTAAAAATATCTAAACTTACTTCTATTATCTGCTTCGGACATTGCAGTAAATGGGCAAGAATTTTTCCAAATTCTTGTACGATTTGGTAATCCCGTTCTTGGTTTATCATAACATGGAGTGCGTTCATATACATCAACACAATCTGGGTCATCAGTTCTGAATAGTTTATACTGCCGCCAAGCATATGCATTCCCGCTATCCTCATTTTGACAAAGATTCTAAAAAAAGATATATAATTTATACAGATGGGTCAGCAATCTCAGGTTATAAGACTGCATCGTAAATCTTTGCCCCAAATTTGGCCATAAAAATACTTACAGTATACCATGGAGTTACAACAAAATCACATCCAATCATTAAACCATTTTTCATTGCAGCTTGAATATTATAATCATAATGGGCTTTTTCATCTATACTCTAAAATAGTAAAACAAAAATTTAAACAAACTTAAACAAAAAATAATTACTTTATAATATGCTGAAATAAGCGTTACCACTGTTATTCCATGAACAATAAAAATAAAACTCATAATAACCAAGTAAATGATCTGCCATTTTCTGGTGAGAAAACATCTCAAACATTGATATGACTTTTTCTTTTGATCAACATTTGATGAAGGCATCCTTTTTACTCTTCTTCTTCTTGTGTAAACGTTTCTAAAAACAATGAATGAATAAAATGATTCTCATTTGCACTATACGTTCAAAATGGACCCGGCACGAAAATATTATGGCTGCTTTCAATGATGTTGTAGATATTGTGAATACAAATTTTTGTTAAAATTTCGTAAGTTATTTAATTTTTTTATGACTTTTTATTTTTGCTTGACTTTTTAATGCCTCTTAGGCAGCTTTAGAGACACTCCTGACAGGATAAGGATGTCTGGTTGCAAAGTTCTAACGTTTGCAAGATGTTGATCTATTTTGCCGAATATCTAAAAAAAACATCAACTTTTTTTTAAACACTTATTTAATTAAATAATATTGCTTTTTGCTTTGAGAATAAGATAGAGAACAAATATAGGTGCTCATATTTGTCAATCCACGACAAAAATTGCGAATTTTTTTATGATTTGTGCAAAATTTCACGTTTTTTGCTTTTCTGACAGGGGGGACCAAGGGAAAATCATAAAATTTTCAAAAAAATTTTTTTTCTTAAAATGCTTTTAAAATGTTTGTAAACACCTAAGAACATATTTTTGATAGTTTATTGTTGATAAAAAGCTATTTTTTAAATGTCTTCAGTCAAACTTACAGTATTCTCAATCTTGAATCACTAAAATACATTAAATAACGACTTTTTATCAACAATAAACTATCAAAAATATGTTCTTAGGTGTTTACAAACATTTTAAAAGCATTTTAAGAAAAAAAAATTTTTTGAAAATTTTATGATTTTCCCTTGGTCCCCCCTGTCAGAAAAGCAAAAAACGTGAAATTTTGCACAAATCATAAAAAAATTCGCAATTTTTGTCGTGGATTGACAAATATGAGCACCTATATTTGTTCTCTATCTTATTCTCAAAGCAAAAAGCAATATTATTCAAATAAATAAGTGTTTAAAAAAAAGTTGATGCTTTTTTTAGATATTCGGCAAAATAGATCAACATCTTTCAAACGTTAGAACTTTGCAACCAGACATCCTTATCCTGTCAGGAGTGTCTCTAAAGCTGCCTAAGAGGTATTATAAAGTAAAGCAAATAATAAAAGTCATAAAAAAATTAAATAACTTACGAAATTTTAACAAAAATTTGTATTCACAATATCTACAACATCATTGAAAGCAGCCATAATATTTTCGTGCCGGGTCCATTTTGAACGTATAGTGCATTTGTTCTAAAGAAAAAAAAGGGAAATGTGTGCAACAAAAAATGTTAATTTCTTTCTCATTGTCAACCAAGCTTGGAGCAGTAATAAATAAATAATATCTGTATCTCCAAGTTAATTATATATTTGGTAAAAAGTAAAACGGTTATTTCGAATGCTTAAAAAATGGAAAAAATTTTTATACGATTTAAAAACCAATTTTTTACAAAAATTTTATTGTTATAAAATCAGACATAACATGAACAAAAGAAAATATAAAGCGAACAATTCAACAGATAGAATTCAATCACTAACATTATCAGCAATTGGTGAATGAGGACGATGGCCTCCAATAGGTGAACGGCTACGAGAAGTTGAGTAATCACGCTTTCGAGGTGGAGGAGATCTTGAACGTCTGGGAGAATAATCAATTTTACGTGGAACAGGAGATCTTTCTCGTCGTGGAGAATAATCACGTTTTCGAGGAGCAGGTGATCTTGAACGTCTTGGTGAATAATCACGTTTGCGTGGACGAGGAGATCTTGAGCGCCGTGGATAATCATTTCTACGAGGAGGAGGAGATCGGCGACTTCCATACCCGCCTCCACCACCACGATAAGGTCGTGGAGATCGACGAGAACCACGAGGAAGAGCTAAAAATAATAAAATTAAGCCATGATATAAAAGTAAATGAAACTCACCAACAGAAACTCTAACACGACAATCACCAATGTATCCACTTTTCATAGATTTAAGAGCATCAATAGCATCATCACCATTTTCAAAGACAACAAAGCCAAAGTATGGCGGATATGAAGCAACCCAAACATCAGAAAGTTTACCAAACTTTGAAAAAGTGTTTTCTACATTTCGGCGGCTAACAGTTTCATCAAGATCAGCAAGATGGAGGCGCTTGGAAGATGAAGGTGAAGCAGATCGTTCACGACCACGTCGAGGACTTGGTGAACGGGAATCACGACGAGAGCGGTGGCCAGACATCTAAAAATAGCTGCAAACATTTTCCGCGTAAACCATTTAACACCAAAGATACTATCATCCATTCAAAATGCAACCATAAAAGAACACGACACAATCATCCATGAACATTTTATCCAACTTCAAAATTTATATCACACATATCCAAAAGCATAAAAATTTTTTGTTAATCTCAAGCTAAAAGTACAACAAATGTACAGTTTTTGTGCTATTTTAAGCTTAGGGCAGTTTTTAAGTTAAAACTTGCTCAAATTTTTAGAAAGAAGTTGCTTTTGGGCATGTAATTTTAATAAATAAATCTCATAAAGCAAAAAGCAAACTTACTTCTGTGATGTCCAAGTAGAAGAACGGCTTTTTAGTAATCCACAGAGACGACGAAGTAAGCAAAAAAACTGAAAAAAGAATAATAAAATTAATAAATGACGAATTAAAAATTGAATGATGGAAAAAAGAGACAACAAAAAAATCTTCAAAAAAATTTGCAAGAAGAAAAAGATTGACATTCGCCTACATTTCGCCAAACAAAGCGCTTTTTTTCAAAAATGAAGCTACAAAAATGTTTGATGAAAATAGTGTCCTTGTGCAATTGTTGACTGGAATCTTTTTTCTGAAAAAATTGATATTCCACAACAAACAATTTTGTACACAATCTCGATGAATAATAATCAAAAGTAAACTTTTGCAAAAAAGCAGCAAAAATTAAAAATTTCCTATAAGTCTGTTTTTTTTACGAAATTTCATTTTTTGTGATTTCTAAAAACGCTGTTTTTCAAGCAAAATAATTCTGGAATTTTCTTTTACAACAACTTACTCGGAAACAATAATTTTTTTCTATAAATTTCTTTTTCCTTGATTTTTAAAAAAATAAACGTGTCAATTTTGCTCTAAAAATTTTACATTCAAAAAAATGTGTTCTCACTTTTTGCTTATTTTGTGTGTATTTTAACAATAATTAGTGCGTCAAAAACGTTTTACTGAAAATACTGTTAACGGTGGTTGATGTACTGTAATTGTTGTTGAAGATACAGTTGTCGCAAAAAATGAAATGGAAAAAATCTTTTTCGTCAATGTTAGATTTTTTGTCGCTATTGTGATGGCTTTGATTACAGCTGTGCCACAGAAAGTGGGAAAACTAAATCGTATCTCTTATTTTCCCAGGAACCTTAAAAAATGTGTCATTTTTTGGGATGAATATGCAAAGTAAGAAACACATTTGCCGCAGTCAGACTTTTTTCTTTTTTTTTGTTTCTCTTGTTTTTTAAAAAAACATTCAAAAGGCAGCCAAAAAGAAAACAGAGGATGTTGAATTTTTTAAACATATTGATCGACTTTTCTTCCCTTAAAAACTGCAACCATTTTTCATTGATTTTTTATTTGAATACTTTGAAAATTTCTTCTTTTATACAAAAAATCCTTTTTTATAAAAACTGCTATAAAAAGAGACATATTAACGGCAGCCATTGATTGATTTTCTTATTACCACCTGGTAATAAGAAAATCAACCAATATTTTAAACGGAATTGTTAATTAGAAAAAACTCTCAAAAAAGTAAAAAAATAGATTCAAACAATATGCTAATTGTTTTCGCCGATCTATAGTTTGAACAAAATTAAACGAAGAAAAAAACGCATTTCTGTGGATGAAAAAAGCGGATATACTTTTAGCAAACGATTGAACGTTGTGATTTTTTGTGCTTGAATAATTAAAAAAGAGGTCAGTTCAATGGTCTTTGTTTGCATTTTTAAAATAGCTGACAGCCTTCTAAAAATGGGGACGTTTTTACCCATGGTTTTTCGCATTTCTGTTTATCGTTGTTACTTTTTTTCCTCAAAAATTATTCCAACTTTTTAAATTAAAAATCTTTTTCATGAGTAAAATTAATAAGAAAAGCTACACCTGCAAAACTATGTCAATAATGATGTTATTTTGAGTAAAATTTTTTTATCTTATCTCTTAATGCCTTTTATGACACATTACAATTGGCAATTAATTATCTTTGTTTTCATATAAAAATGATTCATTATCAGCAAAAAAATAATGATTCGATTTTTAGTTTGTTTCGTTTTTTGCTGTTGTCTTTCAAATTTTAATTGAAGCACAAAATTGTACAAATGTTCAACAAAATTCAATTAAAACATGTTATTTAAATTATTTAAAAAATTATGGATTTTCTGTATTTCCAATGTATGAACTATATTCGAATGCACTTGAAAAATATTTAATTAAAGGTTGAAATGGGAATAGAATTATTTAATTGTATTGGTGGTGCCAATGATGAATGTTTCTATGTTGATATATGGTATGAAATTTTTTGTAGAATCACTTAAAATTTAATTAGAAAAATTATTTTTTAATTTCCATTAAGATTAGAGTTTAAAGACTATATGCATGGAACAAATGCAAGATTGTCCACAAAAACCACAAAATTGCGATGAAATACTTCCATATTTGCAATGCATGGGAATTTCGGCATATGGATTTTGTAGCAAAGAAGGAAGTGATTATATTTGTAATGTTATGGTAAATTATTGCAAATGTTTATTTTCATTGTAATACTTTACCAAAATGTTCAAATAATCAAACTCAACTGTTAAAAGCTAAAAAAATGTTTCATACTTTGAAATTAAATAAATATTAGATCTTTTTTTTCAATTGTTTGAAAAAAAACCATTTATTACGTTGAAATAACAATATCTCAACATTATGGAAAACACTTAAAAGGAAATTAGAACCCTCCTTATGAAAAACTAATCAATTCAGTCTCCCAAAGATTGCATAAAAAATTATAAAACTCGAGGATTCAAAAATCCCAATCGTTTTCAAAATTTTTTTTGTTTCTTTGTTGAAATTTTCTTAATTTTTAAAATATAGTTTTAAAAACATCTTTTAAATGTTGTTATTTTAAAAAAATGATACATATTGTTTCTCAAAACAATATTTTTCTGCCATTACTGTTTGAAATGCTGTTAGTTTCTATTCTAAGAAATCATCATTACTCATGAACAAAATGAATCTTTTATTATTTTTAAGGAATAGATTTTTAAAAATAAAAAACTTTAAAAAAAAGGAATATATAAATCATCCTAAAAAAAGAAATCATTTCCTTGTTCATCAAACACAAAAAAATGAAGCTTTTTATTATTTTTTCGTTGTTTATTGCATTTAGTTTTGGATATGATGGAAAAATTGAATGTGATTCCTACAATCAAATATATCCAAATTTAACCCTTACAAAAATTACTTCTTTAATTAGTATCAAATTGTGTGAAAAAGTTTGTATCAATTATCTTTGTGCTGTAAACTTTTTTGGTGACAATGAAAAAAATTATGCTTTGGGAAATGGATGCCAAAAAGATGTTGTAAAAAATTGTGGGTATGGAGTTGCTTTTACCGATGCACCTGGAAATATTGAATTCAATTATATTTATACAAGCACATGTGCTGCTAATAATGGTATAAAAGATTGTGTATTATCACTTCCAGAAATAGCAAGTTCAACAGGACATATTTTTTAAAATGACAACAGTTTTTAGATTGATGAAAAAATTAAAAGTGATCCAAATGGCACATTTGGCTGGGATAAAAGAAGTGATATTCATTATGATCCAGAAATTTTTGGTAAAATACTTTTAAGAGATTATTTATAGATCATTCATTTATTTACAGGATTGACAACAACAACTACCGCAACAACAACAGCATCAACAATAACAACAACCCTTTCATCTACTACCACAACATCAAGTGGAAATACATTTTATAAATTGTCCGTAACTTTTCTTGCAACTTTTTTTGCTTTTATGTTTGTTTCATAAATTTAATTTATCTGGTCAAAAAAATGAAAACATTTTTCAAAAAATAATTTTTATAAAAAATGTTTGTTTCTGTTTTAGTAGCAACTTTTTACCACTAGCTTTTATTAAACAAAAAAACAGCGACTCAAAAAAACATATGTATTAGTATTCTAAATTTTTTTTATTTGAAGTGAAAACAGTAAAATCAAAAATAAGAGTTTCACAAAATAATGTGTAAAGCATAAGAAAACAATTAAATATGGAAGTCTCACGTGTTTGTTTGTAACATTTTCGTTTCTTTAAAAGACAGAAGTATTTGCTATGATCAAATGAAATCAAAATTGATAAAAATTCAACTTACTTGCAAATTTCAATATAAAATGATGTTCCAATATTTAATAATTCTGAATCAAAAGAAAAGAAAAGACTAATGAAATATAAGCAAATTGGTGCAACGAATATGCAAAAACAATAATTAATTCATGTTAAAATCTTAATGTTAATGTTACGACGGTTGTTGACCGAAGCAACAGAGAAGAATAGAATGTACCACGAAGAGAGAATAAAGCTTTACGTATTTATTATAACACAAAAAATACACAAGAATAACTCCAAAAAGAATGACACTCGAGGCTTTTATAGCTTTTTCACATATCATTTGTTTTCCATGCTAATTTGCCACGCAAATTATTTGTTATTCGCGATCTGCGACACTCCGGCCACCAGCATTAGATTCAAGATCCACTGATTCTGTAGATTCTTCAAGAGGATACAAATGATTTATTGCTCGTCGAGTAACAAAACCTTCATCAAATTGTAGTTCCACTGAACGTATTTCACCATCAGAACTTTTGATAAGTTTGATTACTGTTGCTGTTTTCCAGTTTCCCCGTGGGATATCTGGTTCATAGACGATAACTTTTTCATTAAGAGTTGGGCAACGTTTTAATGCACCACGAGCATTTTTATGGATATTATTATTTCGTTCACGTAAAAGATTCAAATAATCCTTGCTCCATAATTCCCAAAATCGATCCAAATATTGAACGGTTTTGAAATATCTTTCCGCAAGGCACTCGCCGCCAGCCGTATTTGAAGGCAAATATGTTGAATCATTCAATCGATTATCAGATGGTGTTGGTGGCAAACGAATTTCAATTTTTGGAGTAATAAAATCAATTGGACGAATTACAAATGATTCCGTTGCATGAACATAAGTTAATGGACGAGAATTTACAGTACTTTCAACTTCAGTCAAAAATGTCCAAAATTCATTAAAATCGAGAACACGATGTCCAAGAGTTTGTTTAATTGAATTTTTAACAAGTGATACGAGTCTTTCATAAAGACCGCCTTTCCAAGGGGCACGTTCAGTTATAAAATCCCAAGTGATTCCATTTTCATTGAAAAAATTTATAGCTTCTTTGTCTTGAATGGATTCTGCCCAAATTTTATCCAAAGCTGTAGCAGTTGTTTTGAATTGTTTAGCATTGTCTGATAATACATAATGTGGAATTCCTCTTCTTGAAAGGAATCGACGAAATGATTGTAGAAAGTCAACAGAAGCCATGCTTGTGACTGGTTCTAAATGAATCAACCGTGTTGTAAAACATGTAAAAAGAATTATCCATGCTTTTTCTTTTTGACCTTTAATTTTGAATGGGCCACAATAATCGATGCCAGTATTTTGGAATGGAATGGATTTATTGATTCTTGATGAAGGAAGTTGTGGCATATTTGGTAGAGCGAAAGGTGTTCCTTTCCAGATTTTACAAGTTTTACATTTTCGAATAATCTTTTGTACATTAACTCTTCCAGAAGGTATCCAATACTTTTCACGGACCTTTGATAAGGTGTGAGGTATACCAGAATGATGAAGTTTTTTATGAATGTCCATGACAATCATTTTTGTAATTGGAGAATCTTTTGGTAAAAAAAATGGATGTGGATTTATCAAATCAGCATGATCGAAACGAGTATTGATAACATATATTCCATCTTCATTTTTTGTAAGCTTCAAATGCTTTTCAGTTTGTGGAGAAACAAAAATTTGTTGTTCTTGTTTGATTAACATATTTTCGACTTGCATCAAGTCTTCAGCTGTTAAATCTTCTTCACTTTCAACATTTTTCTCTTTCATTGCAATTTGCTTTTTTAATTCTATCCATGATAGATTTGTATTTATTTCAAATTCACGTTGAATTTCAATGTTTTGTAGCGTCAAAGTATTTGTTGCAACCAAAGCTGATATTGTTTGAGTTAAATCAATGCCATTTTGTGGAAGTTTTGGCCATGATTCTTCATCTTGTTTTAAAAACGAGGGGCCACGCCACCAACAATTTGCTTTTTGAAGTTCATCAACATCAATACCACGTGTTCCAAGATCTGCAGGATTTAATTTTCCAGGAACAAACATTAATTCTGCTTTTGATGCAACAACATCTTTCAAACGATTGGTTACAAAAACATCTTTTGGCCATTTTTTGGACCAAAATACTGATATTTGGCTGTCAGTCCAAATGAACTTTTTTGCTGTTTCAAGTTTAAGTTCTTTGGCAACAAATGAAGAGATTTTAGCATCAAGCCATATACCCATAATTTCCATTTTAGGTATTGTTAGATTTTTATTTAATGGTTGAAGTTTTGTTTTTGCAAAAATCAAAGATGTTTCATATCCCATGGATGTTTTGATTCTGACAAAAACACATGCACAATAAGCAATCAATGAAGCATCAGCAAATGTATGAATTTCAATGAAATCATTTTCTTGCATTGTTCCATGAACAATTTTTCTTGGAATTTTGATTTCTCCTGTCCAACTATTTTTAATTAATTGCCATTCATCTTGTAATTTTTGTTTTAAAGGCGTATCCCATGGAATACCTTGTTTAAATAACTTTTGAAGAAAAACTTTTCCTTTTATTGTCACCGGTGATAGCATTCCCAATGGATCAAAAGTTGATGCAATGAATTTTAGGATAGAGCGTTTTGTCCAAGTTTCAACGAGTTTTTCAGTTTTGAGTTGAAGCGTTAAAGTGTCTTCTTGAGAATTCCACTGAATTCCAAGGATTTTTGTTATTGGACCTTGTTGTTTAATTTCAGATGGAAATGCTTCATTAATTATTTTGCTGTTTGAAAGCCATTCCCTGACATTCATGGAGGCAGTTAAAAAATGCTTTTTTGTTTCTTGGAAATATTCAATTCCTTCTTGTTCATCATTTGTCGTTAAAAAAATATTATCAACATAAGTATTTTCAGCAATCATTTGGCGCAGTTGTGGATTTTCAAGTTTTTGGATAAGAATAATAATAATAATCCAAAGAATAAAAGGACTTGAAATTATTCCAAAAGGTACAGCAACAAAGCGATATACAATTAAATTATCTCCACTTGCAGGTTTTGATGGATCCTTGACCCAAAAAAATCTAACCGCATCACGATCTTTTTCATTCAAATAAACTTGGTGAAATGCTTTTTCAATATCTCCCATCAACAAATATTTGCTTGTTCTAATACGCATCAACATTCCACAGATATCAGGAATTTTCAAAGGACCACGTACAAAACAATCATTTAAACTTGGAGCATCTTTTGAGCACTTTGCTGATCCATCAAATACCATTCGAACTTTGGTAGTTGATTTTTGAGGAGTAATAACAGCATGATGGGGTAGATAATGTACTATACCACCTTGTGGTATTTCTGGAGCTATTTCAATTTTGCCAAGCTTTAATTGATTATCAAAAGTTTTCTGATATTCATTCAAAAGTTTTAGATCATGTTGAAGTTTTTTCAACGTTGAATTAAGTCTTCCAACTGATAATCCAGCATTAGTTGGTAATGGTTTATGTTCGGGTTTTGTTGGCCAAGAAACGAAGAAACGATTATCTTTGAATTTTATGGATTCTTTGAACTTTTCAAGGATTTCTGTTTCATTACTTTCCAATTCTTGATTCTTGATGCCCATGGCTTCAAGCTTCCAGAAATTTTGCAGTTCATCATCATAATTGTAGAATTGTTGTGGTTCAATAGCTAATGCAGAAATGGTAGTATTTGTTACAGTTTGAATATTTCCAGACAACATTTGTCCAACTTTTGAATGTACAATGACAATATCATTCTGCTTTTCAAATGAAGTAATAAAATGGAAAAAGTAATCCATTCCAATGAGAATATCTGGTGGATGATTGGTTACTGAAATACCTTTTGTATCAATTCCACTGAATTCAACAACGGCAACTGAATTAGCAATTTTTGGTATTGAATTTGCATAAATTTCTTCAAAAGCTTCTGTTGTCTTGATTTGAATTTTAATCAGAGATGATGTATAATTGGTAGCTTTAGCTCCAATTCCTTGAAGATTAAGTATTTCTTGATTTTCTCTTGGAAGCTTTAGCTGACGAATTAAACAATCAGAAACAAATGACCTTTGTGAACCAGGATCAAAGAAAACAACTGCATCAGTTGTTTCTTTTGTGACAGGATTCATTACTGTAATACGTTTCGTGAGAAGACAACCTTGTTGTGCTCCAATTGAAACCATTGCATTTGATGAATTAGGCTTTTTCATATTTGAATTTTTATTCGTATCGCATAAAAATGTGTAATGATGACCATCACATGTTCGACAACAAACATTTGTTTGGCATTGCTTTGTAATATGACTGCGCCTTGCGCATTTTGTACAATAATTTTTTGCTTTGAGTTGATTGAGTTTAGCTTGAACAGTAACATATGTAGGACAATTTGCTGCAGGATGAATTTCTTCACATAAGCTACAAACGAATTTTTTGCTTGAATCATTTTCAGGAGTACGATTTGAATAAGTACTTTGAACCGGTTTAAAACCCACTGGTTTTGTATTATTGTAAGATGAATTGGGAGAAGTTGAATGATCAAATCTTCTTTGTTGAGGGAATAATGATAATGTTGATTGATTATTTTCAAAAAATCTATTTTTGGAAGAAATTTCAGCTTTGATAACCATGTTATCCATTTTTTGCAATATTGCATCTGTTGAAGGACGAGGGGTTGCAATATTCATGTATGATAGCTCATCTTTTTCACGTGGAGGCATTTTATCAATGATATCCAACCTTGTTGAATCATTTTCAATATCAACTCCAAAATTCTTCAATTCACGACAAATTTTATTGATTGAATCAACAGTTTCTCGCATACTTTGTGCTGTTGGTCTTGCTCTAGGAGTTGCACGAAGTTTTGCATGAAGCTCTTGTAAAATCCTATTTTGATTACCAAATCGATCAGCAAGAATTTGAATTACAGTATCATAATTCTCTTCGACCATTTGAAATCCTTCAACAGCTTTTAAAGCTTTTCCATCAAGAAGACCATATAAAGTTATCAATTTTTCCACCTTGGGATAATTTTGATCATGAACCAAATATTTGAATCGCTGCCAAAATGAATTATAACTTAAATAATTTCCATCGAACTTTTGAATATTTAAAGCTGGCATTTTTAATGATGGTGGAGTAGCAAGTTCTTGTACGACCGTATTATTTGGAGTAGAGAATACTTGTTCCACGACTAAATCCAAATATTCTTGACCTTGAGCAATTGTTATTTCCAAATCATCTTTTAGATTATCATGTGCTTCATCATTATTCCAACTATCAATAAGATCAAAAAGTGTTTGTTTTTCTGTATCGTCATTTCTCATATGAGAAGCTTTCGTTTCAAGCTTATCAAGAGTTTCATTCCATGTTTTCAAATGCTTTTTTAATCTTGTAATATATGGTCGAATATTAGCTTTATCTTCATTTGACCATGGACGAGGATTTACAAGCAACATTTGCTTGTATTCATTTAAATGTGTAGTGATTTTAATAACGAGATTATCCAAAGAATCAAAAAGTCGATTATAAGTTGTCATATTTCTGTCGGACGTTAACTATTACAACCTTGTTGTAAAGTTTGGAGATAAAGTTTTTGATTTTGTGTTGATTAAAAGATTTCACCTTGTAAACTTTGTTATGAATAAGTATTGAAGTTTGATACGGATTGTTAAATTGAATGATATCGATTTGCTGAATGTGTTGAAACAAAATTTTTACCGTGTAAAAATGTTACTGAATTGAATGATAATTTCCACCATGTGAAAATTTAAACGTCTGGGGTCACCACTTGTTACGACGGTTGTTGACCGAAGCAACAGAGAAGAATAGAATGTACCACGAAGAGAGAATAAAGCTTTACGTATTTATTATAACACAAAAAATACACAAGAATAACTCCAAAAAGAATGACACTCGAGGCTTTTATAGCTTTTTCACATATCATTTGTTTTCCATGCTAATTTGCCACGCAAATTATTTGTTATTCGCGATCTTCCGCGACAGTTAATGATGAAGTTGAATTTTGTTTTGTAAATATTACAAAAGCGATAATCCACAAAACTAAAATATGCTACACTTTTGCTAAAATATTTTATGTTATAGGTGACGTATTATTTTATTTTTTTTCTAAGCGTTGGGTGAAATAATGACGAATTTAATTTAAAATTAAAAAAAAAATTTGAGTTTGGACACGTTATATTTTAATAAAATTAAATTTTCAAAGAAAAATTTGACAAACCGTTTTTAAATGTTTAGACTTTAAATGCTAAAAGCTAAACAAATCATTTAAATATAAAAGTGTTTAAAAAATCTTTGAAAATTTTTATTATTTTTTTAGTATTCTCTTTTTTTGTTTAAAAAATCAATCAAATAAAACTCTGTTCATTTAGAAACATTTAATATTCTGAACGAATAGATGTAATATAAAAGCCTATAAAAAAGAAAAATTGTTATTATATTTTAAAAAAGAAAAAATATGATATCTTTTTTTATCATTTTTTTGTCATTATTTGTATCCAGTTTTGGATATGATGACAAAATTCAGTGTGATTCTTACAATCAAAAATATCCAACTTTAACCCTTACAAAAGTTAATTCTGAAATTACTACTAAAACATGTGACGATTTTTGCATAAATTATCTTTGCCCAGTAAACTTTTTTGCTACAAATATTACTGAAAAAATTTATGCCATGGGAAGTGGCTGCATTGAAGATGTACGAATAAATTGTGGAAACAATGAACTTGGTTTCCGTCCTAAACCTGATTTATTCTTTGCAAAGTATGTGATTGCTAGTGTATGTGTTGGTGAAAATGGTGCGAAAAAATGTGGTCAATCACTCCCAAGCTATGTTAGTTTATTAAAAATAAAAATTTGTTTTGTTTTGAAAATAAAATAGCAATTTACAGTTGCAATGGGTGAATCAAGATGTTAATAATATTGAATTTGGTTGGGGTTATGCTAAGAATATTCAATATAAACCGGATGTTTATGGAACACTAGCAAAAACAACACCACCACACTACGGCGCTTTTAGAAGCATTTTACTTTTTGAAAAAATGCTTTGGCAAAATGTTTTAAAAAAAAATGAAAATTTAACAAATTTTACAGAATTTTAATTAATATTTAAATTTGTTAAATTTTCATTTTTTTTTAAAAACATTTTGCCAAAGCATTTTTTCAAAAAGTAAAATGCTTCTAAAAGCGCCGTAGTGCCACCACCATCTTCTACATCTACTACAACACTTCCACTGCAGACAACAACAACAACAAGAAGAACAAAACCTGAGCAAACTTCTACTCAATCACCAACTACAACAAAAACAACAAAATTTATTTCCACGACTTCATTATATTCTTCAACCAAAACAATTCCTTCTACAACAACAACAACAACACCATCTACTTCTACAGCACAACAAACATTCTAGACGCTATCAATTATTCCAGTTAATCAACTGACCAATATCAGTTTCACAAAATAATGCTTTATAATTTTAATTCAAACGCAACATGTTTTAGAATAAACTTGATATGCAAAACAGAAAAACATTTGTTTATTTGTTTCATTTCTTTAAAAAAATTTAACAAATATTAAAAAATTTTTCAAAATAGCTGAGAAACATAATTTAATCTTTTGTTTTTTGTTTTGATCAATAAATCAATTCGTTGAAACATGTCTTTGTTTCAACCTTTTATATACATGTAACATATATATCTCGAATATCTTTTTAAAAAGTATGACACAACTCTGACTTCAATGCGTATTTTGTTACATTTTCAGCTCTAACTTTTTGGACAACTCAGAACTTTTTAACTGTAAACTTTCTGAGATACGTAAGTTTTAAAAAACATTTAAATCTGCCATTATTCACAAAACTTTAAAACTTTTTAATTAAATGTTTTAATGTAAATTTGTTGTAAATGCCATTTAAAAAATAAAAACCTTTCAGCGCAAAGAATCCCATTTATTAAAACCAATGAGCGCATTTTAAAGTTAACAGCTGCCGTATAATTTAATTTTGGTTATTTAAATTATACGGCAGCTGTAAATTAAACACATGTTTTTAGAACTTCACAGAAGCAGAAAAGTGTCAAGGAACTTTAAAAAAGTTCTTACCTTTCAACATTATTTCTTTTATTAAATGGGACAAATGTCAGAATTTGAAGGGCATATTTACACAAAAGAAGAATTTCTGGTCTACGGTAATCGGCTTCATTTTAATACTGTAATAGATATTACTGTAAATTCATTTGCGGCTTATATCGTTTTAAAATATTCCACAAAAGCAATGGGAGCTTATAAATATTATATTCTATTAACAATTTTTTGTGCATTTTTAATGGATTTTCATATTAGTTTCATTTTTGGACCTTTTTTAATGCTTCCAACAACAATTTTATGCGGGTCAGGATTTATTGCAAGACATTTGAGTGTTTTTTGGGGGCAATATTTTCAGTTTGTAAGTGCAAAAATTTCAGGGATTTCTCTTCGGTAAATTAAAAAAGTTTTTAGGGTTTTATGCACGTTACAATAAGTAGCGTAGGAATGTCATTAATATATTGTTTATTTTATCAATATTCTTCATTAAATGGAAATCTCACATTTTTTCATTCGATTAAAGGAATAATTTTTATCTTTTTATCAATAATATTTTATGGATTACCGCCATATTTAATAATTGCCTGTACAATGAATTATGAAGAAATGAAAGAATTTGTAAAATTAAACTATCAAAATTCTTATGAATTGTATACAGTTGTAATACCATGTTCGGCAATGATCTTGGATTATAAATCTAAAATATATTTTGGATTTTTGGTACTCTTATTTATAAATGTTTGGGTAATTATGAGTATTTTGGCATTTAAAATTCATCAAAAATTGGCTGCAATGAAAAATGTGTTATCAGCTGCGACGCTGAAAGCAAGAAAGCAATTACTTGTGGCATTATGTTTTCAAATGACAATTCCATTTATGCTAATTATTTTTCCATTTGTTTTAATACTTATTTCTATTATTATTGGAGCAAAACAGATTAACAGTAAGCTTAAAATTTTTATAAGCAAATTAAAAGTGATTCTTTTTTGCGATGACTCTAAAATTTTGTGGCATTTTTTACCATTTTTCATTTGATTACTGTATTCGAGGTGACCAAGAATAAACAAAATTCTCTGTTCATATTTGCAGAATTTCTGTGGTTTTTTCATTTACAATCCCTTTGAACGGAAGTAGTAAATTAACTTCTTTTTTGCTTCTGCTTCCATTTTAAAAAGTGACTTCTGTTTTGCAAGTTACTTATGAATTTACCGACTAAAAACAAAGACTGATTCAAAATAATATAATTATATTCATATATGTAAACATTTGAATATTTTTAAATACATATATTTTTATTTCAGCATTATCTGGTTTAGCTTTTCCAATAATAGCTTTACATTCTTTGGTCAATGCCTGTTCAATTATGTTTATTATTACACCGTATCGAAAAGCTGTAATAATTATTTTCAAAAAACTCTTTAGAATTAAAAAAAATCCTTCTGTAACTGTTATTAAAAATTATACAACTATTTTACCAACAGCCTCCAACAAATTTTCATCAGCGAAATAGAAAAATCTTTCATCAACAAAAAAAGATATCTTCCAAAAAGTTTTATTCAATCTTGATTTATCGTATCAATACTTATTTGAAAAATTAAAAGTAGACATGAAATCGTGTTGTCCTTCAAAATTCAAAGAATTAATTGATGGATTTTCTGTTAAATATATTTTACCAAAGAATAACGAGATCAACGTCTTGAGTTTCATCCATATCTTTTTTTAGATCTGCAACCTCTTAAAATTTTTGTGTGGTGATAGTATTAAAAGTTTGTATAAATTTTAAATAAAAACAGAATATATTTAATAAAAATTTGTATGCCGCTCGATTTTAATTCTCTCGTTAAAACTGGAACGCTACTTATAAACTCCCATTTAAGAAAAATGTCAGTAAATGGAATTTAAACATCGTGAGATTACTTTTTTTAGTGTGTTTAGATGCTATACAAAAATGGTTACTCTCTCAAAATTCCTTTTCACTGTTTTTGTTTCATTGCTGATTTTTTTTGTTCAACAACGCGTTGTATTTTTCGAAACATAAAAAAATGCCCATAAATGGAACTTTGAATTTCCAAATACAGTTTTTAAAAAATTTGAAAAATAAATTCTTTCTGTTTTTCCTTTTTCGATTTTAAAACGTTTTAAAAAAATATCGAAATATTTTTTGTAATTATTTTTTTTCTTTTTTTCTTGAAATTTTTTCTTTTTTGTAAAAAAATACAATAACAAAATTATAAACGAATTTTAAATGCTAAATGTTAAAATTGGAACGCTAAAAATTGACGAATCACTTTTATTTCAGAAAGGAATGAAATTTTAATCATTTTTGTGTTGCAATATTACTATTTTGATTCTAAGAAATTTAAATTATTCATTAAAAATGTGAATCAAATAAATATCATTTTATTTTGCCTATTTTTTGGGAAAACGTAAAATTAACGTTAATAAACGCAATATAAAAGTATCTTAAAAACAAAATCAATTCATTATTTTTCAAAAACAAAAAATGAAACTCTTCATTATTTTTTCATTGTTTATTGCATTTAGTTTTGGATATGATGAAAAGATTGAATGTGATTCCTACAATCAAATATATCCAAATTTAACCCTTACAAAAATTACTTCTGGAATTAGTAGCAAAATGTGCGACAAAATTTGTATCAATTATCTTTGTGCTGTAAACTTTTTTGCTATAAATAATACTGAATATGCTAGGGGAAGTGGCTGCATCGAAGATGTTGTACAAAGCTGTGGATACGGAGTTCCTTTTTCCGATGCACCTGAAAATATTGAATTCAATTATATTTACACAAGCTCATGTGCTGCTGAAAATGGTATAAAAGATTGTGCTATCTCACTTCCAGATACGGCAAGTTTAAAAGAAAACATCTTTTTTAGAAAAATAAATACAGTTTTCAGATTAAATATAAAATAAAAAATAATCCAAATGCTCAATTTGGTTGGAGCAAAACAAGCGATATTCAGTATGATCCAGAAATTTCTGCAACAAGTTTTGGATACGATGCAAAAGTTCAGTGTGAATCCTACAATCAAGAATATCCAGATTTAACCCTTACAAAAGTAAATGCCGAACCTACAAACAAAAGCTGCGATGATATGTGTATTAATTATCTTTGCCCGGTCAACTTTTTTGCTACAAATACCAACAAAAAGGTTTATGCCATGGGAAGTGGTTGCATTGAAGATATACGAACAAATTGTGGAAACCCTGAACTTGGTTTCCGTCCTAAACCTGATTTATTCTTTGCAAAGTATGTGATTGCTAGTGTATGTGTTGGTGAAAATGGTGCAAAGAAATGTAATGCAACATTGTCAGATTATGTTAGTTTTCTTTTTAAGAATTTTTAATGAGAAAAAAAGTAATTTCTAGTTAAAAACATTCAATCAAAGTGCAGAAAATCTTGAATTTGGTTGGGGTCATATTAAGGATATTCAATATAAACCGGATGTTGAAGGTATAAAAATTTTTAATGAACTCTTTGATACCTTACAAATATTTATAGGAACAACAACCACAACCACATCTACAACAACAAGTTCAACAATAACTTCCACTAAAACAACTCCATCACCAACAACATCTACTTCTACATCCACATCCACAACTACTAGTAAACCTACAACAAAACCCTCTTCCACAACTACTGAATCGGAACCGCTTTTAACAGCATCAAGTGGAGAAACGTTTTATGCAATGCCTGCAGTTTTTCTTGCATCTTTTTTTACTATGTTTTTTGCTTCATAACTTTTATTTGATTATTTAAATGTTAAAAAAATAAATAAAGAAGCATTCGTTGAAACAAAAGATTGAAACGAAATTTTTATTACGCAAAACAAATCAAATTTTGCTCTTGTTTTTTCTTCTCTTTTTTGATCAATATTAAAAAGAATGCGTTCATTTTAACCTTTTTAATCACCTCTATTCCCAAAAAGGGAGACAAAACAAAAGGTTATTAATGACAGAAATGCAAATTTTTTGCACTTCCTCCCCTTTTTTAAGGTCACCAGACAAAACATTGTAAAAATCAAAGGCTTTTATCAAAAAACAGGATTTTTTCATTTGAATATTTAATCAGTTATCTATAACTACACAAAGAAATGTTTCATATCATTTTTAAGTTTTTTAATGTTTGTAATGTAATTGCTGTGAAAAACTTTGATTGCAGTAACACCCAATAAAAATCATGAGAACAACGGAGTCACAATTTCATAACTTTTTTATTGTATTTGTAAAAAAATATAAAACTTCTTCAATTTATTTTTTTCAAAAATTCTGAAATTTTATTTCAATGTTTTATTTGGATTTGTTTTATCACTTTTTTATTTTTATTTACAAATAAAAAATATCGAAAAAGTTTAACATAATAAATATTATATATTACAAAAAAAAGAAATACAACATTTTTACAAAATATTTTACGCCGCTTTTTTGTGACATCTGCACTTACATCTGCGCTGTCATTAAATGCCAGAGTCGCTTTTCCCCAAATGCAGCGTATAAAAATCATTTTCAAAAAAACTCTCCTTAAAAAATTTCCATTGAAACTGATGAAGATTATTTAAATTACTGAAATTACTCGATTACATACCAAAAATTTATGGAACAGATACCATTAATTATAAAAAAAAGAAAAACTTGAATGCAAAGAAAAAATAAATTACATTTTAAATTTTTTTGATAACATAACAAAAAATTATATTTTGTATTGTTAAAAATTAGCAAAAAAAGAAAGTTTGTTTGTTTCTCCAAAAAAACTAAAGAATAAGTAATAAATAAGACTATTTTATTTTAATTTTTTTTTCAATTTTACTGGCTGAAACCTGAAATATTTAATCCAGAGTTGCACGATTGATTGCTTGAGTTATGCATTGATGAGCTCGATGAAGATTTCTAATTGTTTTTGGGCAAAGGAAATAATAACACGATCAAGGAAGAACGAAATGACATTTTTTCATTTAAGATGTTGACGTTGTGTATAATAATGATGATAAAGTGCAAAACGTGAATCAGCGACAGCGTAATTCTTCCATCCTTTGTAAGTAAAGAGATTTTTATCTTTTTACTTACAAAATTTTTAACTTAAATATGGAAATTTCATTTGTTCGTTCAAGTTTTAATAGTATTTGAAAAATTTATTGATTAAAATATTCAAACATCAGTTATTCTCTTTCAATAACTGATGTTAAACAACAATAACAACATCTTATTTTCTATGTGAAAATAATTCTGTGAAAAAAATGTGCTTTTATTCCCGCAGTTTCATTGCAACAAAAAAGTCAGCAAAAAAAAGAATTAGTTGAATCTTCGTGTTATTCATAGATTTTTCAAATGACATTGCAGCAGAAAAAGCGCAACAAAAAAAGTCTATTGAACTTGTTTTGATGGATGAAAGACGGACATCTCATTTGCAAAAAAAACATTTTTAGCGCAACAAAAAAATCAGCAAAATGAATGTCGAATGAAAAAAAAAATACCCTTGCAAACAAAACACCCTTCTATAATAGCAAAGAAAGAAATCGTACATCTTGGATGTTTTTAAAGACTTTCTTTCCTATCTTTCATAAACTTTTTGGACATGTGTGTCATAATGCAAACAAGGACTGAAAAAATCGATCCATTTGCATAACTTTTAAAGAGAAAGAAGCAAACGAAAAACTTTTCAGAAACCAACCTTTCTATCCTATTTTTTCTTTTCCAACATTTCGCTTATTTTTTCCATTTAAATATTTGAATATTTTGTTTTTCAACTAAATTTTTAAATAAAAAATGCGAATCTTCATGAAAAAGATATTTTACACGTGGGCCATGTTAAAATTTATGGGCTCTCAAAAAATGTTACTCATATATCTCATATTTCTAACGAATTTTTTACTTTGCCACCTGTATATTTATTATTTATTTAAACTCCATCCACGGAATTTGCAATCGTTCTTATAAATGGACTTAAGATTTCTCATTTCTACAATCATCATAAAATTTTAAGTTCATAAATTTGATAAAATATAAAAATTGTTTTTTAGCTTTTGTGAAGTGTTACAATGAAAAATATCTAAATTATTTTTTATAATTTCATAGACTTTTTACATTTGCAATATTTATTAAAACGTTTTATAAAAAAATGCCAAAAACGTATTTTGACGTCAGAAAAAGAAAATACCACCATTGCTACATACAAATATAATATATGTATTTCTAAGTTTTACTATTCCATAGTAATATTTATTTGTGACTTAATTAAAAAATCTTACAAATAAATGTGGATAATACAAAAAAAATTGGAATGATTCTAACATAAACAAATATAATACAGAATCACATAGCTATTTTCATCAAAAAGACTTTATATAAGAATAATATTATAAATTATTTTATAAAGAACAAACAAACAAATATAAAAAGTTTTATGTTATATTTACTGTACTAACATTAATTGGATTTAAAGCAATCATATTTGTGGATTTATGTGAAATTACAATTGCTGTACACTTTTTTGGAAGTAACCATTTTAGATGATAAAATTCTAAATATGCAATTTTAAAAGTTGGTGATAAAATGAAATGTGTTCCCATAACAACCAAATGATGAAAATGATAAATACAATCCGAAAAAAACATGAATGAAAAATAAACATTTCGATTTGCAATTGTTGCAGTAAAATATTTTATTGCAAATGAAATGAATTGAAAAATTGATGAAAAAATTGCTTGATAAATCAGTCTTCGTTCAGTTTTGGCATGAGTAGAATTTGCACGAAATTTATCCCGAAACGATTTATACATTGAAATAGCAATCAATGTAATTCCAATGCCATTTAAAATTGCATTAACAATTGTTCCCTTTAAATAATATAAAGTTCGAAAGGCTAAACATGTTGCAATTTTTGCTGTTATACAATTTGATGAAATTAATGCACTTCCATCAACAATAAAAGGAAAAGCAAGCATAAAAATTATGACAAAGATCATTGTTAAAGGTCTCCAAATCTGCAAAAAAAAATGAATTTTCCAGAACAAACACGTGTGGCTGAGTGGTGAGGAACGCTCATCTCATGGCAAGAACGTCCTCGGTTTGAGTCAATCTATGTGCGACCCGGGTAAAAAACCTTTAGAACCTAGCCCTCAATGCTATACAAACAATGTCGCCCAAGCTTCCTTGAGTATACTCCCCTCCTCTCCGCAAGACTTAATTTCTGATAAAAATGTAAAACTTACTTTATCATATTTTAAAAACAACACCAAAGCCGTACATCGATTCAAACAAAGAACAAAATTCCAAATTGTTGTAAAATATACAATATACCATTCCAAAATTATTGAAATAATTGTATAAGTAAAAAATGGAATTGGTAAAATCCAATTAACAAACAATAAAAAATCCATTGCATATCCAACATTGAGGATTACAAAATATGCAGATCGATATCGTGAATGAGGTTTAAAATATTGAGTTGTCAGAAAAATAATAATTGTAAATCCAAGCCCTCTTGAAATGCATGATAGAACATTTGAAGATTTTTCTAGGATATCAACGGATGTAGCACTCATATTTGGAGGCAACAGTAAATTTTTACAAATTTTTCAGAATATAAAATGAGAATGTTTTATGTTTTTGTGAATGTTTTTATATATACGTATTTTAGATTCATCAGAATTTTATTAATTTCTTGGAAAAATTTCAAAGTGTGGGAATATGTAAATTATTTTTATTGAAGGAAAACACTATACTTGTCACAACAATATTTTTTTCACAAAATTATGTTGTTTGATTCTTAGTTTAAAATTTCAAATTATTACAAGTTTTACCAACTTAATTACTTGTGGAAATGCAAAAATAGATTGTGGCTTGTGAGAAATTTAGAAAGTAAAATATATTCTGAAAATACTTCTAATCTAAAAAAATACAATTTTTTTGTGTACAAAAGATTGTTAAAATTAATTTATTTTTTTGTTAAAAAATTATACGTTGGATTTTTGGTTAGTTTTCAAACTTGTGTTTGTGATTTCAAAAAAATTTAGACAATCAAAATGTTGCAATTACTATAATATTGATATTGATTTATTAAAGTTTTGAGACTTTTTTTTATTATTGATTAATTATCGAAACAAAAAGACACATTTAATTAATAGCAATATCTTTTTTATATTGAATTTTAACTTTAATAGATCAATATGCCTCATTTGAGGAACTGACGTTTTGTTATTTATTTGAGGAAAAGAGTTTTTGAGGAAAAATATCATTTGAGGAAAAGAGTTTTTGAGGAAAAATATCATTTGAGGAAATGATTATTTGAGGAAAGGATGTGTCGCTTTTGAGGAAAAGATGCCGCCCCAATCCGAGTAATCCTTATCAACTAATTCCACAGTTTTGTACAAAAAATATTACGTATTATGTTTTTGAAATGATACAAAATTTATTCTGTGTTTTGGTAATAATCTTAAAATTATGCCCCCACAAAAATTTTAAACGTGCGAACCCCTTCTTTCAAAATTTCTTGTCGTCGTTTATTTGCTTTATTCTAAGAAAATGTAAAGATAAAAGTTTCTTTGCTTAACTAATTTGAAAAATAAAAAAGTTTTTTTAATTATTTCCAATTACATATCTATAATGATACAGCTATTTTTAAAAGAAATAAGTGCTCAATGATCATAAACATTCAAAGAAATGCCCAAGTTTCAATTAGAAAGAACTCCATATTAAAGCTACCCTGGACTTTTTGAAATCTTACTGCAGAAAATGCTTACCATAAATAAATTTATGTGATTTTTCAAAATTAATAAATGTCTTTTATCCGGCAAATGTTTTTTCAAATTTTTTTAATGTCTAAGAAAAGCAACGTGCAAATATTAACTTATCATTGATATTTATATTCAATTTTTTATACTTCAAAAAAAAAACAATAAAAAAATTCAAAAAAAAACAAGCCGCTGAAATTTGTGCTTTTAAAACCCGGACAAACATTTTTGAAAAAAAATTTGTTCGCTTTTATTGTGACATGTACTGAAGAGAAGAAAAATTGGGAAAGAAAAAAGAAAACATTTATGACACACACTTTCCCTTTTTATATTGTCTAAGGCAGTGTGGAAAATGCATTCATTGCACTATCAATGGATGAAAAAGCGAAAAAAAGAACATTGATTGTTTAAAATATTTCTTTTTTTTTTGAATATTTTTGATTTTACAAAAATAAATTCAACGTTTAATTTTTTATTATACACAATAATGAAAAAAACAATAATTTAAAGTCATAACATATAAATTGTATCTCATTAAATGAAGATACTTCATACATTAATTATGAATATAATAATAATTTGATTTTAAAATAACTCAATCAAAAAGACTTTAAAAAAACTTTTAAATTACATCGAGTTTTAACATTTACTCCGATATTTTAATGAAAGATTTTCTTTTGAACAATATTTATTATACTTTGTCCATATTGTCGAGCGATTGTTAAATTTCAGCGATTGTTAAATTTCATCATACAAAAGCAGAAAATAGCTTCATTCAAAATGCAGACTTTTTCGGGTTTCAGTAAAACGCGGATGCGGTGTATACCTGAAGAGCTGAATCTGAGCAAAACAGTATTTAAAAATTTCATAGCATTTTTCTTATCATTTAGAAAACAATTTCATCAGTTAGTTTTTGTTAACTACTTTTAAGACAGTATTTTATAAAAAATATTTTATAAAAACGTCTAAAATATTGTCGCGTTGGGAAGTTTTATTAAACCTTTGTTTTCTCTTTTGTTATTTTAAAACGTAAAATCACATTTTCTCGAATTGTAAAAGTAAAGTTCGAATTCTCTAAAAAATAATCAAAAATCTTTTCCTTTTTTTCAAATAATGTTGAAATTGCAATAAATGTCTTCCACAGTCTCAGAGTACATTTAAAAGGAAACGTTGTTTTTGCGTTTTCTCAGTTGTAACAAAAAAAAGTGGTCATTGCTTTAGCGAACAATGTGGAAACACAATTTTTTAGCAAAAAGCATGTGTTTTTTTTAAATGTTAGCTCTTTTGAAATATTTGATAAAAGTTTTGAACTTCTTCTTTTAAAACATTTGTTTCGTTAGTGCCTGTAAATTTCAAATTTGAAATTTGAGAAAACTGCATTCATGTTTTCAATCTGGATGGCGCATTAGTTCATTAATATAAGAAAGACAAACTCTTATTCACTTATTTACTGACTGAAACAAAAAATAGAGGAGAAACTGCGGAGGCAGGATTGTTAAAATTTTAAAGAAAGATTAAATATCTTTCCTCAAGTTACAGAAGCAGAAGTCAATAAAGAAAATTACAGAATATTGGTGTTACACCTATGACACGTCAAAAAAAAATTAGTCATACCTCCGTTTAATTTGTTATTAATGTAAAATTCAGAGTTTGTATCAAATTTTAACAATAATCTGTGTCATTTTTTGTTGACAATTAGCTCCTTTTAGAATAAAAAACCTCAAATTTTCCTAAATTTTTATTTAATAACCAAAAATGTTATGAAAAAAAATCAACTTAGAAAATGAAAAGAAAATATCATTTTGTTTTATTTTAAAAACATGTTTTGGAATTGTAAAAGTAATTTGGAAGGAAATAAAGTGTATAAAAAGTTTTGACCTTCTTTTTTTCTGCTAAATTTTGATTTACAACGCTGCAATTACCAAAGTTTTACAACTTTGCTTTATTTTTGGTAATTCAAGTGCAAAAAAATAACTCACAAAAGTGACAGCTTTTTTTACAATATTATTATTAAAAAATGTCAAAAATACAAACCCATTAAAATGAATGACTTTCAGCCGTAAATTTCAAACTCATAATTTTACATAAAAAATTAAATTGGTATCAAAAAAAAGATATTTTAAATTAATAAGTTTCTCAAAAAGTGCCATTAAGTTATTTCTTTGAACATGTTTGAATATCATAAACTTTAAAATGTTTTAAGTGCTATGTTTCTTGTATTTAAATTATAGCACTTGCAGTAATGGAATGGACCGATGTAAAATTATTTTCAAACATTCTGTAATTTTCAAATTCATTTTTCTTTTACAGTGGCCTGGTCAGATTATTTTCCATTTACTGTTTTATTTCATCACATTTTATGCATTGCCTTTGATTGTTTATCTCTAAAATTTGCATCATTTGTATTTTTACGTCGAAAAAAGTATGAAAAAACTTTTAAAATTTTTCCGATTTTAAATTTTTACTTTATTTTTATCATTCTTTGGAGTGCCACAGATTTCATAAATCGCTGTTATTCATTAAATTTTTTGGCGACTTTTTGAAAATATCTATAATGGCATAATTTTATATTGGTTTGGATTTTTTCCATTTATACTTGGATATATGGGACTTGTAATTGAAATTTTTTTTATGTATTGACCGATGTATAACAATTATCTTTCCAATAAAATATACATCAAAACGTCAAAAACATTTTTGCTATTTAACTGTTTTTGGATTAATATTTTATGTTATTGGATTTCTTTTGCTTAATAATATATTTGCTTCAATTCCAGTAAAAGCCGAAACAAAATGCACGATTTTTGGATGCCTTTTATATAAACTTCCATTTTTGGTTGCAACAAAAGTGTCGATAAATATTATAAATGTTTTATTTGGTATTTCATTGCGTTTAATAATTTATAAAAAATCTAAAAAATGGAGACAAAAATAACAATAAAAGAATTGGAAAAACAATTTTTATGATAATTGCATGGTCAACATTTTTTGATCTTTTACCGAATATATCTGCAGAAGCGGCAAATCGAGTAAGTATATTCTTAAAAAAATAAAATGGTCACGTAGCCGAGTGATTTAGTTTTGGATCAGCAGACGGCAGGTCTCAGATTCGAACCCAGAGAGCCTCTTTCGGTTTCGAAAATGACGACATTCGTCTTTGGCGAAGAAGTTAAAAAATACTTGTTTCAGGTATTCCAAATACGATTAAATGATTTTTTTGGACCATGGTCACAAACTTCAATTTCACTTAATATTACAATTTGCTCTTTCCTTTATTCCAGAGCGTTTTATAATTCTTCTGTCCTTTCTTCTTCGACCAACAGTTATTACACCGTATTTGAATCAATCGTAAAAGAATATTTTCCTTGTTAGAATTTGTGTTGTTTATAAAATAAATTTTCTTCGTTAATTAATAAAATTCAAAAATGACATAATTCTAACAGAAAACTTAATAATTAGATAGCAAAAAACAGTCAATTACTTCATTTTATTTTGTTTCTGACAAAAAAACGTTTATCAAGTTTTAAACGTATAACAAGTTTGACATTTTCTTTTATACTTTTTTGTGAATTTATTTTAAAAAATAAATCAAAGAATGTTGAAATATTTTATTTTGCCAAGAAAAAGAAGCTTCGATGGATTTGTTTTTATTTTCTGTCTACTGGTATCAAAACATGAAGAAATGACGATAAAATCTTCAGCAAAAAATAATTTAAACAGAAGGGTTATTGAAAAATATGAATATTCGGAAAAATTTAACCTTAGTAAAAACAGTGGTTGACTGAACTGCAATAAGATTTAAACAAATAGTCTCTCAACGAAAATTGAAGATAAAAAATGACGCTTTTTTGGATCGGAAGCACACTGCTTCGTATGGTCCTGTTTCATTGTATCCAAAATATAAAATGCTTTTTACTTTACATAATAACTAGTGATTACAGCATTTGACACAAAAACAGGTTTAGCAGAAAAAAATATTTTAATTAAATGTAAACAATATTTTCGATATGGAGTTACAAAATATAGCAGAGACAAAAATTCAACAATTGAATGAGTTGAAACAATACAATATTTTAGACAAATAATTGTTGCAGAATTTGGAACTTGAAAAAATATAAGACAAAAACCAAGAAAAAATGGAAAAATTAAAAACGCGCATGTTAATAAAATTTGAACAATGCAACTTATAATCAAAGATCTTTGAAGATTTGATTTTGCATATTTTGAAAAATGTGATTTTACAAGATAAATAAAGTATAAGGTAGTTGCAAGGCAGCCAAAAAGGCTAAAAGCTAGTAAAAAAGTGCCAAATTTTACAAGATGAAATGCTACTGTAGGGGGTGGAAAAAAGAGAGAAAGTTCATGAAAATTTTCAAAAAATGGATCATAACTTTTTGCAGTTTCTTGAGAAGAATTATAATAAACTGCTCCAAAACAAGAAATTGCAATTCCAATAAAATATAGCGCTGAGAACACAACGCCAAAAGCTGTCATATTTTTATAATTACACCATTTTGGAAGTTTATTTGGAAAAATTGTTAAATATCGATTTCCAATTGATGCTTGAACACTTAAAATGCAATTCCCAACTACAACCGTTCCAACAATCCATGCAACTCCAGTTCCAAATGATCCCCCACTTTGTAGAATTCCAATTGAGTACCCTGCCGGAGCAGGGGTTAAAAGTACGGGTTTTGTTAGGCATACAATATTTTCTACAATAAAACACCAAATTGTCTGATTTAAAATATACCATTTAAAAGATTTTAATGTTTTTGACTTTTTTAAGATTAAATATATCAAAAATGGGCCTAAAATCCATGAAATAAAAAGTGTAAAAGATGAATAATAATAATAAATATTTAAAGCCAAAATTGATGGATTAGAAATTGTGGCTTTTGAAGCATTTTCCATTACATTAAAGAAATAACCTTTAAAAATAAAAAAACTTAAAAGACAATTATATTAAATTAAAAGTTTTTCTAAAAAAGAACAGTTGTATCTAAAAAATTAATAAATTTTATTCGATTTCATAAAAAATATTAACTCTTAATCAACCTTTAACTAACTTTTTTTAATAAGCAAAAAATGTCAAAAAAAGCTTTCACATTTGAAAGTTTGACGTCTAATTTTTTTCAAAAAGTTTTATTTCATTTTTAAACCACCTGGTTTCTTTTTGGAAAAATCTTGAATTTATTTCTTTTTTGAGTATTTTATTTTGTAAAGGCTTTTTTAAAAATTTAATGAAAAATGCTTTAAAAGCTTAAAATTAAATAAAACGGTCTTTGCAAAAATAGGAAAAATGTTACATTTTAGAGAACAAAAAATGTAAACGAAACAAGTATTTGCAAGTATATTTCTTAGTTTTGAAGTGATAATTAAGCGTTGTTAAAAAATTTTCAAATGTTTTTAAAAGACAACACGAAGAATGCCAAACAAAAAGTCATTCAACTTTTATTACTATTTGGTGACTTATATTTCGCTTAATTTATTTCGCATATAATTTGTCAAGCTATTCAAATTAAATTTATTTAAAAATGCATCCAGTATCCAGTAGTTTTTGGGAGATAAAAAAATTTTAATGTATGAGCCACAAGAGATTGACAATATTGTATAATTAATATTTGGTTTTTAAACTAAAGTTCAATGTAATTGCTTTGTAATTATTATATAATATTCAAAAAAAGGCATAAAGTCTTTTATTCTTAAAAAATTGATTTTTTTTAAGTGTGCATTTGCAAAGCAAAGGAAAGTGCATAGTAGTTAGTAATGACCGAACAAATGCGAGATTTTGAAATAAAGAAACGTTCGTCGCTTTTTTTAGAAACGTTTTAAACGAAGAAAAAAATATGCATATGTGTGTTTGAAATTGAAAAAAGACAGCAAAGAAAGCGAACGAAAAAATTTTGTGAAACGTTGTCGATTTTATTTTTTTGAAGCTCTGCTTTTTGATTTTTACTAATTTATTTTTTCTTTTGTTGGTTTGAATATTTTATGACAAAAGAATTAAAATTTTATCTTCGGTTTAAAATGTTAAAATTTATATAAAAATCTATTAAAAATGTCAAAAAGTCAATTAAATTATAGAAAAACATCTATAATTGGTTGCAATCCAATATTTAATTATGTTTATTCTCATTCATTCATTTTTACAATCAACGAAATTTTTATGTTACTAAAAAATTCTTTATTTTTGCTAATACTTATTGTAGTAGATTTCACTAATACAATTTAAATTTTTAGATTTTCATTTCCAAATTATAAGTGCAATTAAAGCTGTAAGTGATTCCAGAAAAAGTATTATAAATAATCGGATAATTAAATTTTTCATGTCCAATCGTATTTGTTTTAAATACAGGAATTTTTTAAGTGTTTGAAAATTTTTTAAGGACATCAATAATTTCAGCAGAATCATTACTAAATGTGCCAAATATTATTGCTTTCACATTTTCAAATATTTTAGCTTGCTTCAAATGTGCCAAAGATCGATCAATAATATATGGTTCAACATGGACATCTTCCAAAAATAATATTTTTTTATTGGCATTTATTTGCCATTCTGTTGCAAGTGAAGTTTCAATAACTGCCAAATTTCCACCTGTCAATTGTCCTTTAATTATTTTGCTCAATTTTGCTTCAAAATTAAAAGGAATTAAATCTGAAATTGTCGTTACAGAAGTTTTACGTGAAATAATTTTTGCAATTTTAATAAAATTTTGTTCATCATATTTAACATTAACATCTAAAATTTCTGAAATTCCATTTCCATGTATACTTTTCCAATCCCATTTTTGTGTAAAAAATATATGCAAAGCTGTTATATCACTAAAACCAATAAAATATTTTTCAGTTTTTGGTTTTGGTATCTTTGATAAATATGGAATTATTTTTGCCGAGCCGTATGTATCCACCTCGAAGGGTCCAAATTATGTTAGATTTATCATCAATGATAGCTTTTGCTAAACAATAAAATCTTATTTCATCAGAAGTTTTTGGAAGTTCAGAATCATTTCCACTAAAGCAAGATTTTGGAATGTTTAAATTTAATAAAGTAATATTTTTCAATTCTTCCACTTTTTCTTCACTAATATCAGAAGCAGGTGCAACAACATTTATTTTTATATTTTTTAATAAATTATAAAATTCATTTAAATTTTCGGGATCAGAATTTAAAGATGTTTCGAAATTTGTTGAATCAGGTAAAAAAGTAGTTTTTGAAACTGTTAATTCTTGTTCCTGTTTTTCTTCATTAATGACTTTCTGCGGATTAATTATTTCAGCGCAAATAAAGGGAATAAAAAAGACAAATACATTCAAAGCTAATTTCATTGTATTCAATTCAAAAAAGGCAAAACTGAATCAATAAAAAACAATGTTTTTTTAAAAAAAATCTATTTTATAGTTATTCAAGAGATCAAAAACTAAATCGAAAAAACATAGTTCAATCATTTTTAATTTCAATTTGCATAGGATTATCAGTGTTTTTGTCAGATAAAACAAATGTTAAATATCCATTGTATTTTAATAACCTTTGAACTCTTTATTTATTAATGAAAGCGATGTTTTTTTTTGTTTTTTTAAAAGAAATCTTAGAATTTTTTTTTGAGAAAGAAGCTTTTTGCATTTTTGATTTGCACGACATAAAAAAACAGAACAACAAAGAAATCTTTCGTCTAATTTGCAGCCAACAAATTTGGATGATTCATTAAAAATCGAAATGCCAGGCTTTCTTGTCCAAACTTCTTTTATTTCTTTTCTCTATTTTGCACTTTTTTCAATGTTAGATTTCGTAAAGAGAAAAAAGCGGACAAAAATAGAAAGAATATTTTTGTCGCACCAATGTCACGCTTTCCACCACTTTCAAAACACCTGCACCTTTAAAGGGCAGCAAACAAAGGAGAAAATGGCGCCAACGCATCCCTTTTCTCCCTCTTTTCGATTTCTCTTTTTCTATCTTTTTTATAGTTGAATATTTCCAAGCTTGCGGTCTGCCGACCAAGACTTTATGGAAAATAAATATATTTAAACCAAATAAAAGTAATCTACAGTTACTATAAACGTTTATTTTTAAGGACATTTTACTAAACGTAGTTTGAATATTTTATTAATTATCATCATATTTGCCATACAAAAATGATGAAACTTTTAGTTTTATCGTAAAAGAATTTTCGAAGCCTTTTTAAATCTCTTTTTGCAATTGTATTATTTTGGAGACAATAATAAAAAAACTGTTCCAGTCATTAAAAAAGCCAATAAAAATTTAAATTCAAACATCACTACTCTAATGTACATGAAAATAAAATAAAAAAGAAATATAAATCACTTAATAGAAAAAACTTTTTTATTTCAAAACAAATTTACTGAAGTTTAACTTTTTAAAACATATTTTTTAAAACTTATTTGAAATAAGTTATTTGGTTTATTTGCATAATTTTCGTTCCTCTTTTAGTTTTAAAAAATCTTGAAATATTGTGACAAAAATAAACAAAAAAAGTTGGACTCAATGGTTTCAAAAAAAGTGACAGAGAAAAACGTGAGAGACAGGAAAGACTATTTTTTCTACTTTGGTTATTGATCGTTTTTCAGTCAGCTTACTTTTTTTTTCTCTTCCTTTCATTTTTTCTGTCATATTATTTTTCATATTTTTTGGTTTATTTTTATTTAACTTTGAACAAAAACAAAAATTATTGTAAAAAAAATATGGAACCAATGTTTCTTCCATGGATTTTAAATAATCGAAAGCGACATGGATCTATTGGGCTTCCAGAAATCCAGATTATTAAAAAACCAAGATTATCCAAAAAGCCACAATTTCGATTTATTTCATTTTGTCAAAGAGATTTAGCTGAAATGTGTCGGCTTATATTTGTATATTCTAAAATTCCATATGAAGATATCACAATTCATGATATTGAATTTGATAAAATTACTTCTGGTAAATTGTTGTAAACATTTAACTTTCTTAATTAAAAATAGTTTATAGAAGTTGGTCCAAAAATGTATGGGCCAATGCTTGAATGGAACGGAAAAATGATACATGGCACAGATGCAATTGGAAGAATGTTAGCAAAAATGTATGGTTTAGCTGGAGCAGGAATTTATGAACAAGCTCAAGCGGATACAATTATTGGAATTGTTTCAAACTTAAGTAATTCTGTTATTGAATATACAAAGGGGACATTTGGTTTTGAAAATTTTGATGAGGTTTGTTTTTATAGGGTTTTAACATTTGTTTTTTATGATTTAAACACGGATTTTTTTCTCACAACGAAAATTTTTTTCATTGCTGCTATTGAATAATTTTTATCAACAATGCCCTTTTAGGAAAAATGTTACAATGAAACCTTTGAACCTGCTGTCAAAAAATATTTTGCAATGCTTGAAAAATATGCTTCTCAAGGACCCGATAATGGATTCTTTTTTTCAAGTGGTGTAACATATGCAGATTTTGCAGTTGCAAATATTTTTGAATTAGTTGCAAGTATGCATCCAGAATTACTTATGAAATACAAAAATGTAAATGCCATAACTCAAAGAGTATTTGCAATTCCACAACTCAAAAAATATTTGGCATCTCTTCCATCAATGAAAGAAATAATGGGTAAAAATTTAAAATTAGCAATTAAGAGAAAGTGGTGTTCAGCCAATCAAAAAGAGTTAACCATTTATAAATCAAATAAAATTAATTGTTATAGTGTTTGCAAAAAAAGTCAACAGTTACAAAAGAAATCCATTAATATGCTTTAAATGTCATTCTTTTATTTAAATATTGTATGTTTTTAAAACCGCCATTTATGCAAATAATAGAAAATGCGTTAGTAAAACGTGATAAAATTTTTTTTTGTTTTTAAAATAATTGTTTTTACTGTTAAACAATGTTTTTCTAAAAAACTTCAAAATATTCTAAAATATTGGAACTACAATCGATTGATAGAAAATTTTCTGCAACTGTTTATGGGATGGGGGTGATATTTTATTTTTGCTGTTATAATCGGTGATCTTATACATGTTTGTTCTGGTTGTTGTTGTGCCCCAAGACAGTGAGATTGAATTTCTTCTGGTGTTGAAGGTTGAAGAGGTAACAAACAAAACTTGAATGTCGAAAGAAATCAGATTTGATTTTTAGTACTAAAAAAATTTCTTCTTATTCTAACAAAGGTTCAAGAGCATACAAAAGAATGAAACCTTTATATTTATGTTCTAAATGAATTCCACTCAAATTTATATAACAAGCTAGCAATTGTGGTCTTTGTGCAAACGTAGTCGGTGATATAAATCAAAAGATAAAGAGACGACTCAACAAACGCCGAATCTATATCTGCTACAAAATAAATACTCCCATAAACCCCAAAAAACAAATATAAAATCATCAAGATATTTATGATTATGAAAAATTACAACAAAAAAAACAATTATTTTAAACAAGAGAAGCAGCTTCAAACATTTCTTCAAGAGCACTAGAACAAGCATCGACCATCATATTTATCAGCACCAAGAAGCAATGGACCTATAAAAGATCATATTAGATAAAAACAAAAATACCTTTGATTTCCGTTATCGGCTCCGGCTGCAGCTCCAACAATATCGAGAATTAGAACAGCTAAAAGAGGTAAATTATAAACCTAAAAAAATAAATACAAAACCAATGACGTTTCGTCCTTTAGTTTGGAAGTCATTGGTAAACGAGAAAGATGGCCATATGTGGGGACTGACTGGACTTTTCAACAAACGCCAGTCCCCCGGCCAAACAAACCTATCCCCAACACCTCCATCTATCATCCAAAGCCATCCATCTGGCACCAGCAATACCATCGATCATCATATTTATCAGCACCAAGAAGCAATGGACCTATAAATATATAAAATTAGTACTGTCAAGAACAAAAAAATGGAACTAAACTAACCTGTAATAGCTAAACTTAACTTCTATTCGATGCTCCCAAGATCATTTATGGAGAAAGTAGTCTAAAAAATCTAACAAATATATATGCAAGGAATAAAAACACTTTCTTAGCGACTAAATGATAAACAAACATAATTATTAACATAAATACATGTAATACGCGGTAACATAATACATCAAATCAATAAAGTAAAATAAAACAGTAAAAAATACACGTAATTAAAGCAAAAAATATCAGTAACAATTAGCTCAATGTTAAAAATGCAAAGCAAAAGAAATTTTTTTTTGCAAAAAAAACTTTTTTTGCTCCAACGAATTTTTTGAATTTCGCGCGCTTTACCCTGATAAAACCTGGCAGCTTTTCGTATGAGTCGCAACACATTCCTTTAATAGCTATTTTTGGAGAAAAACACAGTCAAATAAAATATTTAAAAATTTTTCTTTCATTTTAAGAAAACGAATGAATCTTTTTCTTTTTTCGCGCATAAAATTTTACATTCGATTAAAAAGTCCGATATTTCGAAATACATCTGCCGTTTTTCGTCAAAAAATATATCGCACATTTTGTTAAAAATTTTTCTTTCTTCTACTTTTGGAATAAGGAACTTTTTCTATGTAACATTACAAAGATTGAGATAACAACAAACATTTTTCTTTTTCAAAAAGAGTTTTTGAATATTTTGTTTTAAAAAAAGTTTTTTAATTTATTTTTATAAAATCACTATTGTATCGAAAGAAGATATACATAAATATTCAATTTTTTAAATTTTATTGGAAATGAGATATTGATACATTATTAAAACGAAGTTGTGATATATATTTTACCACAAATTATTTTTAGGTTGTTTTCAGTCATATTTTTATTGTTTCCACTAAATTTTTTTCATAATTTTAAAATTTAGGACAGTTGCAAAATCTTTTAGTTATAATCTTAAAGTTCACAAATAGGAGAAAATGATGTTTATTGAATCACAAAGAGTTTTGTAAATCAAATAAGATTAATTGTCAGAGTGTTTGAAAAAAACTTCTACATTTACAAAAGAAATCTATCTATATGCTTTATATTCCATTTTTTTTTTGCAATTGTGAATAGCGGCAAAAGTGTTAAAAATTTTTTGTTATAATTTAAACACAAAATAATATCATATATGTTTCCTCATAAATATTCATATCAGTTTACTTTTTTTATTACAGCAGTTAGCTTTTAAATATTTTTTAAAACATTTCATTTTTATTGAAAAAGTAATATTTTTCACAAGCGAATTACGCGAAGTGTTTTTCGAGTTTTTGCTCGAAAATGGGCTTAAATTAAAGATATGAGACCGAAAACGAATTTGTGAAAGTATTAGCGGCCAACGGTTATCCAAAAAATTATAATCTCTGTGGGAAAGTTTTAAAGATCAAAGGAATTCCACCGAGAACAATCAGCGGCTTCAAACATCAAAGAAATCCTTTGATCTTAAATTTGAGATTATAATTTTTTGGATAACCATTGGGAAGTAATACTTTCACAAATACGTTTTCGGCATCATCATATATTTAATTTAAGCCCATTTTCGAGCAAAAACTCGAAAAACACTTCACGTACTTCCCTTGTCAGTGCAAAAAAACAAAAAAAATACATTTTTTTTGTTTTTTGGATTTAAACTTTTTTTAAAAATAAAAACATTAATTAATTTTTATTATTATACAGTATAATTATTAATTATTACATTCTTTTTTAATTTCAAATCACTTTTTTTTATCATTCCTCCCTTTTCATTTTTGTCATCTTTTTTTATTTCATTTTTTTCTCTTTTTCATATCAGTCACAAAAGAAGAGGCCTTTTCGCTTGGGGTCATACCGCAGTGAAAACACGCCATCCCGTCCGATCTGGCAAGTTAAGCACTGCTGGGCTCGATTAGTACTTGGATGGGAGACCTCCTGGGAATCTCGAGTGCTCCAAGCTTTTTTTCATTTTTAAATAATTATTAATTTAATTTTACATTTTTTTCTGCATGGATTACTGTAAAAACAATCATTTTTGCTTGTTTAAAACATTTAGACTATTTTTTTAAACATCGAAAAAATAAGCAAAAAAAATATTCTTTTTTTAAATGCAAACTTTATAGTGCATTTCTTTTTTTCTCTATCTCTTTTTATAAAAAAGAACGAAACTCGCATTCCAGATGAAAATGTAATACTCATTTATTCTTACTTTTGTGACATTTTTGTTGGTTTTATTACCCTAAAGTCAACCTATTTAAATTGGATTTTCATGTTTGTTTGTTTGTCTGTCAGTAATTAGTTCCCCGTTTTTTGGAATATAATGAAATGTGTCTGATAGAGTTTTTTTATGCTGATTCCGAATATGTAAATTTTGTTTGTCGGAATCAATGTTAAGGGGGTGTTTTGGCACTATAAGTCGCGACGTTTCTTACCACGAAAACACAGATTTAATTTTATTTAAATTCTTAAATTCGTTTTAATTGAATTTAATTAGAAAAAAAAGTGCAGACAAATTTGTTTAATTTTTTAAATATTGTATAAAAAAGGAAATTAAATAAGGAATCAAAAGATACCAGGATCGACAAGATCTGTGAAACACGTGCAGTTTGCGGCAAGATCAAAGATGCTGCACATGTTAGTGTTAAACATAAATTTAATAAACTTTTTTATCTAACTCTAAATGATTGTTTTTATTAATGCTATTTCTTTATTTGGATATGTTAAGTAATTTGTACTCACAGAAAAAATTTCTGTGCATTTTTTTCAGAAAAATTATATGTTTAGTATATTGCTTCGTTTTTTAAAATAATTCAATATTTTTGTTAAGTATTTTTGTTTATTTGGTTCAATTTTTGTTTTTTTTATGCAACATGTCTTTGTATAATGCATAGTCTGCCATTCAAGCAAAAAAATGCAATAAAAACGAATCAATTTTTTGAGTTGTTTCAAGCCTTCTCTTAGGGGAATTATTGTTTTTGCTTTTGATTATTAAGTTATTCTTACTGATTTTGGTTTTTTATAATCATTTGTTGCAACCAGAGAGAAAAATCATTTAGTTATTCCTTTTTGGTGAAAATGGCTCCTCCAACTTCCGCTAAAAAAAAGAAACAAGAAGTTATGCGGGAACACAGGGTTTCAAACGGGAGTCATAGAGTTGATAGCTCTGTTCCTCCTAAAACCCAACCTTGCTCAACAGCCGCATCGTCAAAAACGAAGTAAGTATTTTTTTATAAATTTATATATAAAATAAATAAATATTCACAATTTTAGATCATTCAGTGCTTGGGGCGACTTCTGCAGAAGATAATGATTCATCCTTTTCTGAAACGGAAGAAGAAACAGAAGAGGTAGCAGCTCTGAAAAATTCAAATTTAATTTCAACTGACATTCTCCCTGAACCTACAAATACACCTGTAACTTCTCTTCAAATTCCTACAATGCCTGCATTTCCAACTCATACTCCTCTTAAATCTCGCCAAATTCCTGTATTTCATAGCCAAACTCCTGCATCGTTAAAAAGCCCTGAAGACGCCAGCAAATATACATTTTACAAAAGATTAAAAGCAAATAGAGAACGTGCAAAAAATGAATTGGGTGCTGGATACCGTGTTACTAACTCACCAGAAGGCAAAGTTTCGGTTGAAGAAGCCGCAAGATTCAAAGTTCTTAAACGATTAACTGACGATCAGTATGCGGGTTTGGACAGTAAACATTACCCTGGATTGACGAGTGTTAAAAAGTATTTAAAAGATTTATCAAAAAAACTAGAAGATTTGGAAAAAGATGGCTTGGCACAGGCCATTATAAATCATATTAATTCACTCGAAGCTTTTCCTCGTAATCTTATTAGAATATGTATCGGGATTGATAAAGGTATTTTACTTTTTGTAAACCAATTTTCAAAAAGAAATATAATTTTTTTTAGGATCAGACACCGTCAAAATAGTTTGGTTTCTTGTCGATTTAACAGATCCCTTAAGTCCGAAAAAATTAAAAATTTTTGCATGTGTTCTCGGAGATGAAAAAAGAGAATGCTTGATGCCATATTTGGACTTAATTGATGAAGCTATTGCTTTCTTAGAAAGTGGTTTAATCGAAACCAAACATGGCTTCAAAGAATTTCTTTGGTTAGTTTCTGTAATAAATGATTAAAAAATTAGTAATTAATTTTTGTAGTTTTTTTGTTGGTGATTGTAAAATCAAAGACGAAGTCGGTGGTCTTCAAGGTGGCAGCGCGACATGTCCATGCGTTTATTGTGTTGTTCCAAGTTCGGAATGGGGTAATACTGAATCAATTGATGAATGGATGCTACGATCAATTGATGAACTTTTAATAGCAGGGGAAGAAGTTGAAGAAGCAGAAGCAAGTGGAACTTTGAAAGCTTCACAATTAAGCAATTTGAAAAAAGAAAAAAAGTCCGTAAAAGCCAGACCGATGATGAAAAATATTCCTATCAAACGATTTTGTCCTCCCATCGTTCATATTGGCATAAGTGCAGTTTCGACCACTGTAAAATATTGCAAGCAAAAGTGCACAATGTGAGTATTACAAATGACATTTTATCTGAAATATTTGTTAAAATTTTAAGCATTCAACATGAAATAAACACATTAGGATTAAAAACTCATCAAGGAACTTCCGATTATACAGGGCCAAATTGTCGCAGAATACTGAAACATTTTGTTGATCATCCGGAAACTGATGGGCTTGGAACTGATCTTTTGAGATCATTTGCTACAGTTGAATTCTTTTTTGTAGCACGTGATTTAACTGATGAAGAAATCGAACAATTAGATGTAGCAATTCAAAATTTTTTTGTTTTAATTGATGAAAAATATCCAGATCTCCTAGGTAAAAAAACAAAACTACATATACTCAGACATCATGTTATGCCATTTGTAATTGAATTTGGTTCAATTGGCAAATTTTCCGAGCAAAGTATGTTGCGACAAATCTTGTCATCCTTAATTAAATCACATTTTTAGGTTCGGAAAGCATTCATCGTATTAAAAATCTCTGTGATACACGAATTCCAGGAAAAAGTGAAGCTGCAAAACAAAGAAAAATCCAATATTTTAAGTCACAACAGCGCCTTATTAATCATTTTACCACTGCACGTCTGAATCAAAGAGAGGGAGAGCGGTGATTTTTCTTTTTCTAAGGGCGGGCCGCTTAACTGCCCGCTGCGTGTCTCAGTGGTGAGTGCGCGCAACTGAGGGCCAGAAAATAAAGAGTGGTTCGATCCCGCTGGTGACACAAAAAATACTTATACCGCAGATTTTGAGCAATTAATGTTTGTAAATTGATAACAATTAATGTGTAAGTATTTAAAAATATTAATTGTTGTAAAAATTAATAAATTTTGCTAGCGTTTTCGTTTTTTCTATCGATAGATAGATATATCGTGAAAAAGTCGACTTTGCACAAAAGCAAATCAAATTTTTTGCACACTATGCTTTTTTATTTTAAGTTTTCTTAAGTGGAATATTTATGACAGCTAAACACAAGAAATATTTAAGAAAGAATTAACAAAATAATCTATGGTTTTTCTTCATAACTTTTGCAGTTAACATTATCAAAATAATAATTATTATCAATAGCCCATTTCAATAAAAGAGAATATCTTTTTGGAGATTCTTTACATTTGATTCGTTTTTCCTGATTATTGTGCAGGGGATGGCAACTTTCAATGGCATTGTCGGAAAAGAAAAGCAACCGCTCATTGCTCCCACCCTTTTAAATTTCAACACAAGCTCACTGTATTTATGCAAATTTGTGAATGAAAAAGAAATGGGGGGGGGGACAAACTAAAGAAGTGCCCGAATGGATATAATCCATTTAATAATGATATCTGCAATTAAAAATTGAATACTAATCCGCATTTAGAAAGAATGAATTTACTTTATTTGTATTAACATTCTTCAATTTTTTATATAGATCACTATTGCCACTCTTATCGGAACTTTCAATACAATTTTCATAAGCTGCAATATGAAAATTGATATTATTGATGTTTGAATTATTTAAAGTTGCATCTTGATTTGTTTCACCTTGAAATATTTCCAACGCTTTCTTTGTTAACGAACTCTTTCTACATTCAACCCATGAATTTTTAATGAGACTATCGGGTTCAATATATTTCGAATACGGTATTTCAGAAATTTTCAACTTATTAAAACCATAATCATTTAATCCATTTTGTTAATTAATTTCTTTTTGATTTAAATTTAGATTTAAATACTTATCTTCAGAATTTTCAATAAAGTTTGAACCATTTCGGATTCCTTCACATCCAACAGCTAGCATACGCCATCCCGTGCCTTTTAAGAAGCGAAACGTGGCACAAAATTCTAACCTTTAAATAATATTAACCATTGGAAAAACAAAATGAGACATAAAAAAAGAAATGTTTAAATTTTGAAGCGAAAAGCTCAACAAAAAATATTTATCTGTCTTTTTTTTATAATAGCAAAAATATATGCACAAAATTGTTGTTTTTTAAACGTTTTTTCTCTAACTAACATTTACTAAAACATTATTTTTACAAAAGCAAGCATTTCGTTTTGTAAAAAATTTTGTTAATACCGGTTTTGTAAATTTATCTTTTGTAAACTTTTCCCAAACATTCAATATTTCTTTAAAAAAACAAATTGATAAAACAGAACAATTTCAACTCGTTACATTTTATTTACTTTATCGGTTTTTGCCAGTAATTTTTTGAAGTTAATTAATTTTTTATGCTTTAACGGTGTTTAATAATTATAAACATGTAAATATTAATTTACAAACATTAATTGCTCAAAATCTGCGGTATAAGTATTTTTTGTGTCACCAGCGGGATCGAACCACTCTTTATTTTCTGGCCCTCAGTTGCGCGCACTCACCACTGAGACACGCAGCGGGCAGTTAAGCGGCCCGCCCTTAGAAAAAGAAAAATCACCGCTTGGTTCAGACGTGACTGAAGGTTCCCTATAATTCCATATAGATATATCTTTTTAAGTATTTTGTCATATATTATCTGTTTAATATTAAAAATTGATTTGTTTTTATTAAATTATTTTAAAAAACGAAGCAATATACTAAACATCTAATATTTCTGAAAAAAATGCACAGAAATTTTTTCTGTGAATACAAATTACTTAACATATCCAAATAAAGAAATAGCATTAATAAAAACAATCATTTAGAGTTAGATAAAAAAGTTTATTAAATTTATGTTTAACACTAACATGTGCAGCATCTTTGATCTTGCCGCAAATTGCACGTGTTTCACAGATCTTGTCGATCCTGGTATCTTTTGATTCCTTATTTAATTTCCTATTTTTATAAATGTATTATAACATTCTTAAAACAAAAAATATTAATAATTGTTTCAAAAAATTTTGATATAAAAATAAAAAAGTTTGTGTTTGGCAAAATATCAGCAAACTAAACGACTTATAGTGTTTTGGGGTGGTAAAGTTTTGGTAAAATGCATTTTTCTTAGCACGAATGTTTGTTTTTGGCAATTTGCCAACGAAAATGAAAATGCAAAACTGTGTTTGGCGATGGCAGCATTTTTGTGGAAGGTGTAAATTATACATTATATTTCTTTGTTAACAGTAATTTTTATCTGTGGTAACTTTGTGGTAAAAAGGGAGGGTAAAAATTGTAAAAATTTTTAAAATAGTTTTTTTTTGGTTTTTGAGCTAAAAAATGAAGAATTTGAATTTGTGCTTCCTTTAAATTAAAATTTGGTAATAAGTAATATGACATTTTTAAATTGTGTAATAAGTAATTATGGTAAAGTGGTAAAATAGAGAAAGAATTCTGTAAAAAGTTTTTTTTTGACATTTTAACAAATTTTGAGCAGTAAAAAATGGGGAATTCGAATATTGTAATTATTTTTGCAAATTAATAAGTAATTTTGGTAAAATGGTAAAATGAAGTAATATTGGTAAAGTGGTAAAATAGAGGAGGAGTACTGTAAAAATTTTTTTTGACATATTGGCAAGTTTAGGTGTAGAAATATGCAGATTTCGAATATTTCCATTTTTGTGTTTAGTATAAGTAAAATGTTGTAATATTTGTGGTAAAGAGGTAAAATAGAGAAGGAGTAGTGTAAAAATTCTTTTTGACATTTTGGCAAGCTTTGAGCAGAAAAATATGGGGAATCTAAATATTGTAATTATTGTAGAATGTTAATAAGTAATTTTGGTAAAATCAAGTAATATTGGTAATGAGGTAAAATAGAAAAGGACTACTGTAAAAAATTTTTTCAGACGGTTCTATTGTTTATGGGGTAAAAACATATGCAGATTTCGAATATTTCCATTTTTGTGTTTAGTAATAAGTAATATATTGTAATATTTGTTGTAAATCTTGGAGTACTGTGATATTTGTTTGATTTTTTTGTTGGTTTAAAGATAATGCAAATAATATTGTAAAATTGTGTTATTTTTGCTGTAAAATTTTTGAAAAATGTGTAAATTGTGTGTTTGTGTGAAATGTAATGTAATAATGTAATACTGTGTTGTAATTTTGTGGTAAAAGGGGAGGGGGACTATTGTGGTCTTTTTTTCATTTTGATTTCGTTTTTGTTGCGCGTTTCGTGTTAGCTAAAAATTATGTGTTTTTTTGTGAAAAACAAATATGAGGGACCATATTCATAAAATTTTTATTTCAAAAACAACTTTTACCTCACTTAGTTTGTTGGCTTTTTCTGATTTAACAGCCCCGGTGTACCTCAGTGTTTCTCAGGGTTTTCTGGATTTTTGAAATTGTTTTTGTAGGTTTTGTGAAAATGATTTTTTGAATATGTATTATGTTTCATTGTAAAAATGATGCCTCGGGGCACTAGCGTAGCTAGGGCCCAAATTTGAACTTGTTTAAGGTAAATATTAAATTCCCTTTTTTGCGGAATTAAAAAAATAAATTTTGGAATGCTTTATTCATTGCGCAATAAAGCTCATTTTTTTTAAAAAATACTGAAATTTAATTTATAGAAATTATGTGTTTGAAAAAAAGAGGAAATGATGCTGTTTCTTTATTATGTACAAAACATTAATAAATTATTTAAGGATGATGAGATATAATCTGTATTTACAAGTAATGAAAGAGTTGTTGAATGCTATTATGTGTATATTTGATCTATTTCTTTAAGATTCCTAAAACTCCAAGACCGAGAAGGCCATCTTTTTTGTTTCCATTGCCTCCCAAAAGTCCACCAAGAAGTCCATCAAGAAGACCATTTACAACTCCATTTTCACCAAGAAGTGATCCCAAAAGTCCATCTTTAAGAAGGCCATCTAATTTCAATAATCCTTTAATATTGAGGAGTTTGTTCAAATTAAGGCTTGATAAAAGATCATTAAGAAGACGGTCAAGATCTTGTAAAAGTTGTTGAAGAAGTTTATCAACATTTTTTAATAAATTGCTTAACAAATTTCCAATTGCTTCATCTTCTTGCAATAAGGTTAAAACATCATCTTGAACAATATTCTAAAAATGAATATTGGAATTAATAATTGTTTGTTGCAGTTGATTTAAAGTTATAGTAAACTTACACCAAGTTTTTCAACTAATTCTCCAACTTCAGGGGAAATATCATAGGCAATATTTTTCAAGGTATCAAATGTTGCATCAATTTTGCCATCGAGATCTTTAACAATTGATTGATACAATTTTTGGGTTTGAATTGGTTGCCCTTTAATCCAGTCATCAATTGTTTGAAGGATTTCAGATTTTGTCATATTTTCATTTTTAAGAAGGTCTGTCAATTCATTCAATTGTTCGGTTGAAAGTGATGGAAGTAATTTTTGAAGGATTTGAATGACCTTTTCTAACAATGTTCGAACAAGGGTAATCAAATCACCAACAACGCCATCAATTCCAGCATTTAATGGCAAAACTTTTAGGACACCCAATAATTCTCCATTTAATAAACCTGATAATGGACCATCTCCTCCTCCATTTGATGATGGTGATACTGCTTTTTCACCGCTACCACCTCCAAGAATATTTAATGGTAATGCAAAAACACTTGATGAAAGTAGAAAAGCAAAAAGAATAACCGATTTACTATACATATTTTTTTCTATTTTTGTTAAACGAATACTTCAAAAAATGATGATGCTGAATGAAGGTTTTTGTCTTGCTTATATACCCCTTTTTTTAGTGGTTATTGAACACTGTTTTTTATCAAAACATTGATGATCAAGCTTAAACAAAAAAAATGTTTTCGAAAATGCATAAATTAAAAAAAAGTTTTGACATTTTGCACAATATTATTATTCAAATCCCCTTGTTTTCAAAAAAACAAAAACATGAAAGATGCAATTGACCAAATAACAGTAGCAACAGGCTTAACTGACATAATGCTACATTATCTATTTTTTTATCATCCTAGAAATGAATGATTTTTTTGTTGATTAAATTTGCCTTGCTTCTAAAAAAGAAGCAAAGCTTTCCAAAATTTATTTAAATTCTGCTAAACCACAAGGAGTTTCCTCCAAGAGCAAAGCCGCCGAAATTATTACCTTAAACTTTGGGTAATTAAACCGACGATAAAATGGTGCTTATAATATTTATCTCAAATGAAAAAATTGCACAATGACAAGTTTCACATTTTTCCTTTTCTTTGGCTAGAGAAACAAAGAAAAAGGAATATTTTTCAGTGCAAAAAAACAAAAAAAATACATTTTTTTTGTTTTTTGGATTTAAACTTTTTTAAAAAATAAAAACATTAATTAATTTTTATTATTATACAGTATAATTATTAATTATTACATTCTTTTTTAATTTCAAATCACTTTTTTTTATCATTCCTCCCTTTTCATTTTTGTCATCTTTTTTTATTTCATTTTTTTCTCTTTTTCATATCAGTCACAAAAGAAGAGGCCTTTTCGCTTGGGGTCATACCGCAGTGAAAACACGCCATCCCGTCCGATCTGGCAAGTTAAGCACTGCTGGGCTCGATTAGTACTTGGATGGGAGACCTCCTGGGAATCTCGAGTGCTCCAAGCTTTTTTTCATTTTTAAATAATTATTAATTTAATTTTACATTTTTTTCTGCATGGATTACTGTAAAAACAATCATTTTTGCTTGTTTAAAACATTTAGACTATTTTTTTAAACATCGAAAAAATAAGCAAAAAAAATATTCTTTTTTTAAATGCAAACTTTATAGTGCATTTCTTTTTTTCTCTATCTCTTTTTATAAAAAAGAACGAAACTCGCATTCCAGATGAAAATGTAAAATTCATTTATTCTTACTTTTGTGACATTTTTGTTGGTTTTATTACCCTAAAGTTTAAGGTAAATATTAAATTCCCTTTTTTGCGGAATTAAAAAAATAAATTTTGGAATGCTTTATTCATTGCGCAATAAAGCTCATTTTTTTTAAAAAATACTGAAATTTAATTTATAGAAATTATGTGTTTGAAAAAAAGAGGAAATGATGCTGTTTCTTTATTATGTACAAAACATTAATAAATTATTTAAGGATGATGAGATACAATCTGTATTTACAAGTAATGAAAGAGTTGTTGAATGCTATTATGTGTATATTTGATCTATTTCTTTAAGATTCCTAAAACTCCAAGACCGAGAAGGCCATCTTTTTTGTTTCCATTGCCTCCCAAAAGTCCACCAAGAAGTCCATCAAGAAGACCATTTACAACTCCATTTTCACCAAGAAGTGATCCCAAAAGTCCATCTTTAAGAAGGCCATCTAATTTCAATAATCCTTTAATATTGAGGAGTTTGTTCAAATTAAGGCTTGATAAAAGATCATTAAGAAGACGGTCAAGATCTTGTAAAAGTTGTTGAAGAAGTTTATCAACATTTTTTAATAAATTGCTTAACAAATTTCCAATTGCTTCATCTTCTTGCAATAAGGTTAAAACATCATCTTGAACAATATTCTAAAAATGAATATTGGAATTAATAATTGTTTGTTGCAGTTGATTTAAAGTTATAGTAAACTTACACCAAGTTTTTCAACTAATTCTCCAACTTCAGGGGAAATATCATAGGCAATATTTTTCAAGGTATCAAATGTTGCATCAATTTTGCCATCGAGATCTTTAACAATTGATTGATACAATTTTTGGGTTTGAATTGGTTGCCCTTTAATCCAGTCATCAATTGTTTGAAGGATTTCAGATTTTGTCATATTTTCATTTTTAAGAAGGTCTGTCAATTCATTCAATTGTTCGGTTGAAAGTGATGGAAGTAATTTTTGAAGGATTTGAATGACCTTTTCTAACAATGTTCGAACAAGGGTAATCAAATCACCAACAACGCCATCAATTCCAGCATTTAATGGCAAAACTTTTAGGACACCCAATAATTCTCCATTTAATAAACCTGATAATGGACCATCTCCTCCTCCATTTGATGATGGTGATACTGCTTTTTCACCGCTACCACCTCCAAGAATATTTAATGGTAATGCAAAAACACTTGATGAAAGTAGAAAAGCAAAAAGAATAACCGATTTACTATACATATTTTTTTCTATTTTTGTTAAACGAATACTTCAAAAAATGATGATGCTGAATGAAGGTTTTTGTCTTGCTTATATACCCCTTTTTTTAGTGGTTATTGAACACTGTTTTTTATCAAAACATTGATGATCAAGCTTAAACAAAAAAAATGTTTTCGAAAATGCATAAATTAAAAAAAAGTTTTGACATTTTGCACAATATTATTATTCAAATCCCCTTGTTTTCAAAAAAACAAAAACATGAAAGATGCAATTGACCAAATAACAGTAGCAACAGGCTTAACTGACATAATGCTACATTATCTATTTTTTTATCATCCTAGAAATGAATGATTTTTTTGTTGATTAAATTTGCCTTGCTTCTAAAAAAGAAGCAAAGCTTTCCAAAATTTATTTAAATTCTGCTAAACCACAAGGAGTTTCCTCCAAGAGCAAAGCCGCCGAAATTATTACCTTAAACTTTGGGTAATTAAACCGACGATAAAATGGTGCTTATAATATTTATCTCAAATGAAAAAATTGCACAATGACAAGTTTCACATTTTTCCTTTTCTTTGGCTAGAGAAACAAAGAAAAAGGAATATTTTTCAGTGCAAAAAAACAAAAAAAATACATTTTTTTTGTTTTTTGGATTTAAACTTTTTTAAAAAATAAAAACATTAATTAATTTTTATTATTATACAGTATAATTATTAATTATTACATTCTTTTTTAATTTCAAATCACTTTTTTTTTATCATTCCTCCCTTTTCATTTTTGTCATCTTTTTTTATTTCATTTTTTTCTCTTTTTCATATCAGTCACAAAAGAAGAGGCCTTTTCGCTTGGGGTCATACCGCAGTGAAAACACGCCATCCCGTCCGATCTGGCAAGTTAAGCACTGCTGGGCTCGATTAGTACTTGGATGGGAGACCTCCTGGGAATCTCGAGTGCTCCAAGCTTTTTTTCATTTTTAAATAATTATTAATTTAATTTTACATTTTTTTCTGCATGGATTACTGTAAAAACAATCATTTTTGCTTGTTTAAAACATTTAGACTATTTTTTTAAACATCGAAAAAATAAGCAAAAAAAATATTCTTTTTTTAAATGCAAACTTTATAGTGCATTTCTTTTTTTCTCTATCTCTTTTTATAAAAAAGAACGAAACTCGCATTCCAGATGAAAATGTAAAATTCATTTATTCTTACTTTTGTGACATTTTTGTTGGTTTTATTACCCTAAAGTTTAAGGTAAATATTAAATTCCCTTTTTTGCGGAATTAAAAAAATAAATTTTGGAATGCTTTATTCATTGCGCAATAAAGCTCATTTTTTTTAAAAAATACTGAAATTTAATTTATAGAAATTATGTGTTTGAAAAAAAGAGGAAATGATGCTGTTTCTTTATTATGTACAAAACATTAATAAATTATTTAAGGATGATGAGATACAATCTGTATTTACAAGTAATGAAAGAGTTGTTGAATGCTATTATGTGTATATTTGATCTATTTCTTTAAGATTCCTAAAACTCCAAGACCGAGAAGGCCATCTTTTTTGTTTCCATTGCCTCCCAAAAGTCCACCAAGAAGTCCATCAAGAAGACCATTTACAACTCCATTTTCACCAAGAAGTGATCCCAAAAGTCCATCTTTAAGAAGGCCATCTAATTTCAATAATCCTTTAATATTGAGGAGTTTGTTCAAATTAAGGCTTGATAAAAGATCATTAAGAAGACGGTCAAGATCTTGTAAAAGTTGTTGAAGAAGTTTATCAACATTTTTTAATAAATTGCTTAACAAATTTCCAATTGCTTCATCTTCTTGCAATAAGGTTAAAACATCATCTTGAACAATATTCTAAAAATGAATATTGGAATTAATAATTGTTTGTTGCAGTTGATTTAAAGTTATAGTAAACTTACACCAAGTTTTTCAACTAATTCTCCAACTTCAGGGGAAATATCATAGGCAATATTTTTCAAGGTATCAAATGTTGCATCAATTTTGCCATCGAGATCTTTAACAATTGATTGATACAATTTTTGGGTTTGAATTGGTTGCCCTTTAATCCAGTCATCAATTGTTTGAAGGATTTCAGATTTTGTCATATTTTCATTTTTAAGAAGGTCTGTCAATTCATTCAATTGTTCGGTTGAAAGTGATGGAAGTAATTTTTGAAGGATTTGAATGACCTTTTCTAACAATGTTCGAACAAGGGTAATCAAATCACCAACAACGCCATCAATTCCAGCATTTAATGGCAAAACTTTTAGGACACCCAATAATTCTCCATTTAATAAACCTGATAATGGACCATCTCCTCCTCCATTTGATGATGGTGATACTGCTTTTTCACCGCTACCACCTCCAAGAATATTTAATGGTAATGCAAAAACACTTGATGAAAGTAGAAAAGCAAAAAGAATAACCGATTTACTATACATATTTTTTTCTATTTTTGTTAAACGAATACTTCAAAAAATGATGATGCTGAATGAAGGTTTTTGTCTTGCTTATATACCCCTTTTTTTAGTGGTTATTGAACACTGTTTTTTATCAAAACATTGATGATCAAGCTTAAACAAAAAAAATGTTTTCGAAAATGCATAAATTAAAAAAAAGTTTTGACATTTTGCACAATATTATTATTCAAATCCCCTTGTTTTCAAAAAAACAAAAACATGAAAGATGCAATTGACCAAATAACAGTAGCAACAGGCTTAACTGACATAATGCTACATTATCTATTTTTTTATCATCCTAGAAATGAATGATTTTTTTGTTGATTAAATTTGCCTTGCTTCTAAAAAAGAAGCAAAGCTTTCCAAAATTTATTTAAATTCTGCTAAACCACAAGGAGTTTCCTCCAAGAGCAAAGCCGCCGAAATTATTACCTTAAACTTTGGGTAATTAAACCGACGATAAAATGGTGCTTATAATATTTATCTCAAATGAAAAAATTGCACAATGACAAGTTTCACATTTTTCCTTTTCTTTGGCTAGAGAAACAAAGAAAAAGGAATATTTTTCAGTGCAAAAAAACAAAAAAAATACATTTTTTTTGTTTTTTGGATTTAAACTTTTTTAAAAAATAAAAACATTAATTAATTTTTATTATTATACAGTATAATTATTAATTATTACATTCTTTTTTAATTTCAAATCACTTTTTTTTTATCATTCCTCCCTTTTCATTTTTGTCATCTTTTTTTATTTCATTTTTTTCTCTTTTTCATATCAGTCACAAAAGAAGAGGCCTTTTCGCTTGGGGTCATACCGCAGTGAAAACACGCCATCCCGTCCGATCTGGCAAGTTAAGCACTGCTGGGCTCGATTAGTACTTGGATGGGAGACCTCCTGGGAATCTCGAGTGCTCCAAGCTTTTTTTCATTTTTAAATAATTATTAATTTAATTTTACATTTTTTTCTGCATGGATTACTGTAAAAACAATCATTTTTGCTTGTTTAAAACATTTAGACTATTTTTTTAAACATCGAAAAAATAAGCAAAAAAAATATTCTTTTTTTAAATGCAAACTTTATAGTGCATTTCTTTTTTTCTCTATCTCTTTTTATAAAAAAGAACGAAACTCGCATTCCAGATGAAAATGTAAAATTCATTTATTCTTACTTTTGTGACATTTTTGTTGGTTTTATTACCCTAAAGTTTAAGGTAAATATTAAATTCCCTTTTTTGCGGAATTAAAAAAATAAATTTTGGAATGCTTTATTCATTGCGCAATAAAGCTCATTTTTTTTAAAAAATACTGAAATTTAATTTATAGAAATTATGTGTTTGAAAAAAAGAGGAAATGATGCTGTTTCTTTATTATGTACAAAACATTAATAAATTATTTAAGGATGATGAGATACAATCTGTATTTACAAGTAATGAAAGAGTTGTTGAATGCTATTATGTGTATATTTGATCTATTTCTTTAAGATTCCTAAAACTCCAAGACCGAGAAGGCCATCTTTTTTGTTTCCATTGCCTCCCAAAAGTCCACCAAGAAGTCCATCAAGAAGACCATTTACAACTCCATTTTCACCAAGAAGTGATCCCAAAAGTCCATCTTTAAGAAGGCCATCTAATTTCAATAATCCTTTAATATTGAGGAGTTTGTTCAAATTAAGGCTTGATAAAAGATCATTAAGAAGACGGTCAAGATCTTGTAAAAGTTGTTGAAGAAGTTTATCAACATTTTTTAATAAATTGCTTAACAAATTTCCAATTGCTTCATCTTCTTGCAATAAGGTTAAAACATCATCTTGAACAATATTCTAAAAATGAATATTGGAATTAATAATTGTTTGTTGCAGTTGATTTAAAGTTATAGTAAACTTACACCAAGTTTTTCAACTAATTCTCCAACTTCAGGGGAAATATCATAGGCAATATTTTTCAAGGTATCAAATGTTGCATCAATTTTGCCATCGAGATCTTTAACAATTGATTGATACAATTTTTGGGTTTGAATTGGTTGCCCTTTAATCCAGTCATCAATTGTTTGAAGGATTTCAGATTTTGTCATATTTTCATTTTTAAGAAGGTCTGTCAATTCATTCAATTGTTCGGTTGAAAGTGATGGAAGTAATTTTTGAAGGATTTGAATGACCTTTTCTAACAATGTTCGAACAAGGGTAATCAAATCACCAACAACGCCATCAATTCCAGCATTTAATGGCAAAACTTTTAGGACACCCAATAATTCTCCATTTAATAAACCTGATAATGGACCATCTCCTCCTCCATTTGATGATGGTGATACTGCTTTTTCACCGCTACCACCTCCAAGAATATTTAATGGTAATGCAAAAACACTTGATGAAAGTAGAAAAGCAAAAAGAATAACCGATTTACTATACATATTTTTTTCTATTTTTGTTAAACGAATACTTCAAAAAATGATGATGCTGAATGAAGGTTTTTGTCTTGCTTATATACCCCTTTTTTTAGTGGTTATTGAACACTGTTTTTTATCAAAACATTGATGATCAAGCTTAAACAAAAAAAATGTTTTCGAAAATGCATAAATTAAAAAAAAGTTTTGACATTTTGCACAATATTATTATTCAAATCCCCTTGTTTTCAAAAAAACAAAAACATGAAAGATGCAATTGACCAAATAACAGTAGCAACAGGCTTAACTGACATAATGCTACATTATCTATTTTTTTATCATCCTAGAAATGAATGATTTTTTTGTTGATTAAATTTGCCTTGCTTCTAAAAAAGAAGCAAAGCTTTCCAAAATTTATTTAAATTCTGCTAAACCACAAGGAGTTTCCTCCAAGAGCAAAGCCGCCGAAATTATTACCTTAAACTTTGGGTAATTAAACCGACGATAAAATGGTGCTTATAATATTTATCTCAAATGAAAAAATTGCACAATGACAAGTTTCACATTTTTCCTTTTCTTTGGCTAGAGAAACAAAGAAAAAGGAATATTTTTCAGTGCAAAAAAACAAAAAAAATACATTTTTTTTGTTTTTTGGATTTAAACTTTTTTAAAAAATAAAAACATTAATTAATTTTTATTATTATACAGTATAATTATTAATTATTACATTCTTTTTTAATTTCAAATCACTTTTTTTTTATCATTCCTCCCTTTTCATTTTTGTCATCTTTTTTTATTTCATTTTTTTCTCTTTTTCATATCAGTCACAAAAGAAGAGGCCTTTTCGCTTGGGGTCATACCGCAGTGAAAACACGCCATCCCGTCCGATCTGGCAAGTTAAGCACTGCTGGGCTCGATTAGTACTTGGATGGGAGACCTCCTGGGAATCTCGAGTGCTCCAAGCTTTTTTTCATTTTTAAATAATTATTAATTTAATTTTACATTTTTTTCTGCATGGATTACTGTAAAAACAATCATTTTTGCTTGTTTAAAACATTTAGACTATTTTTTTAAACATCGAAAAAATAAGCAAAAAAAATATTCTTTTTTTAAATGCAAACTTTATAGTGCATTTCTTTTTTTCTCTATCTCTTTTTATAAAAAAGAACGAAACTCGCATTCCAGATGAAAATGTAAAATTCATTTATTCTTACTTTTGTGACATTTTTGTTGGTTTTATTACCCTAAAGTTTAAGGTAAATATTAAATTCCCTTTTTTGCGGAATTAAAAAAATAAATTTTGGAATGCTTTATTCATTGCGCAATAAAGCTCATTTTTTTTAAAAAATACTGAAATTTAATTTATAGAAATTATGTGTTTGAAAAAAAGAGGAAATGATGCTGTTTCTTTATTATGTACAAAACATTAATAAATTATTTAAGGATGATGAGATACAATCTGTATTTACAAGTAATGAAAGAGTTGTTGAATGCTATTATGTGTATATTTGATCTATTTCTTTAAGATTCCTAAAACTCCAAGACCGAGAAGGCCATCTTTTTTGTTTCCATTGCCTCCCAAAAGTCCACCAAGAAGTCCATCAAGAAGACCATTTACAACTCCATTTTCACCAAGAAGTGATCCCAAAAGTCCATCTTTAAGAAGGCCATCTAATTTCAATAATCCTTTAATATTGAGGAGTTTGTTCAAATTAAGGCTTGATAAAAGATCATTAAGAAGACGGTCAAGATCTTGTAAAAGTTGTTGAAGAAGTTTATCAACATTTTTTAATAAATTGCTTAACAAATTTCCAATTGCTTCATCTTCTTGCAATAAGGTTAAAACATCATCTTGAACAATATTCTAAAAATGAATATTGGAATTAATAATTGTTTGTTGCAGTTGATTTAAAGTTATAGTAAACTTACACCAAGTTTTTCAACTAATTCTCCAACTTCAGGGGAAATATCATAGGCAATATTTTTCAAGGTATCAAATGTTGCATCAATTTTGCCATCGAGATCTTTAACAATTGATTGATACAATTTTTGGGTTTGAATTGGTTGCCCTTTAATCCAGTCATCAATTGTTTGAAGGATTTCAGATTTTGTCATATTTTCATTTTTAAGAAGGTCTGTCAATTCATTCAATTGTTCGGTTGAAAGTGATGGAAGTAATTTTTGAAGGATTTGAATGACCTTTTCTAACAATGTTCGAACAAGGGTAATCAAATCACCAACAACGCCATCAATTCCAGCATTTAATGGCAAAACTTTTAGGACACCCAATAATTCTCCATTTAATAAACCTGATAATGGACCATCTCCTCCTCCATTTGATGATGGTGATACTGCTTTTTCACCGCTACCACCTCCAAGAATATTTAATGGTAATGCAAAAACACTTGATGAAAGTAGAAAAGCAAAAAGAATAACCGATTTACTATACATATTTTTTTCTATTTTTGTTAAACGAATACTTCAAAAAATGATGATGCTGAATGAAGGTTTTTGTCTTGCTTATATACCCCTTTTTTTAGTGGTTATTGAACACTGTTTTTTATCAAAACATTGATGATCAAGCTTAAACAAAAAAAATGTTTTCGAAAATGCATAAATTAAAAAAAAGTTTTGACATTTTGCACAATATTATTATTCAAATCCCCTTGTTTTCAAAAAAACAAAAACATGAAAGATGCAATTGACCAAATAACAGTAGCAACAGGCTTAACTGACATAATGCTACATTATCTATTTTTTTATCATCCTAGAAATGAATGATTTTTTTGTTGATTAAATTTGCCTTGCTTCTAAAAAAGAAGCAAAGCTTTCCAAAATTTATTTAAATTCTGCTAAACCACAAGGAGTTTCCTCCAAGAGCAAAGCCGCCGAAATTATTACCTTAAACTTTGGGTAATTAAACCGACGATAAAATGGTGCTTATAATATTTATCTCAAATGAAAAAATTGCACAATGACAAGTTTCACATTTTTCCTTTTCTTTGGCTAGAGAAACAAAGAAAAAGGAATATTTTTCAGTGCAAAAAAACAAAAAAAATACATTTTTTTTGTTTTTTGGATTTAAACTTTTTTAAAAAATAAAAACATTAATTAATTTTTATTATTATACAGTATAATTATTAATTATTACATTCTTTTTTAATTTCAAATCACTTTTTTTTTATCATTCCTCCCTTTTCATTTTTGTCATCTTTTTTTATTTCATTTTTTTCTCTTTTTCATATCAGTCACAAAAGAAGAGGCCTTTTCGCTTGGGGTCATACCGCAGTGAAAACACGCCATCCCGTCCGATCTGGCAAGTTAAGCACTGCTGGGCTCGATTAGTACTTGGATGGGAGACCTCCTGGGAATCTCGAGTGCTCCAAGCTTTTTTTCATTTTTAAATAATTATTAATTTAATTTTACATTTTTTTCTGCATGGATTACTGTAAAAACAATCATTTTTGCTTGTTTAAAACATTTAGACTATTTTTTTAAACATCGAAAAAATAAGCAAAAAAAATATTCTTTTTTTAAATGCAAACTTTATAGTGCATTTCTTTTTTTCTCTATCTCTTTTTATAAAAAAGAACGAAACTCGCATTCCAGATGAAAATGTAAAATTCATTTATTCTTACTTTTGTGACATTTTTGTTGGTTTTATTACCCTAAAGTTTAAGGTAAATATTAAATTCCCTTTTTTGCGGAATTAAAAAAATAAATTTTGGAATGCTTTATTCATTGCGCAATAAAGCTCATTTTTTTTAAAAAATACTGAAATTTAATTTATAGAAATTATGTGTTTGAAAAAAAGAGGAAATGATGCTGTTTCTTTATTATGTACAAAACATTAATAAATTATTTAAGGATGATGAGATACAATCTGTATTTACAAGTAATGAAAGAGTTGTTGAATGCTATTATGTGTATATTTGATCTATTTCTTTAAGATTCCTAAAACTCCAAGACCGAGAAGGCCATCTTTTTTGTTTCCATTGCCTCCCAAAAGTCCACCAAGAAGTCCATCAAGAAGACCATTTACAACTCCATTTTCACCAAGAAGTGATCCCAAAAGTCCATCTTTAAGAAGGCCATCTAATTTCAATAATCCTTTAATATTGAGGAGTTTGTTCAAATTAAGGCTTGATAAAAGATCATTAAGAAGACGGTCAAGATCTTGTAAAAGTTGTTGAAGAAGTTTATCAACATTTTTTAATAAATTGCTTAACAAATTTCCAATTGCTTCATCTTCTTGCAATAAGGTTAAAACATCATCTTGAACAATATTCTAAAAATGAATATTGGAATTAATAATTGTTTGTTGCAGTTGATTTAAAGTTATAGTAAACTTAATGAATAAACAGAATATTTTTCACCTTCCAAAGAGAGTATAAAAATTTTCACCCTGCAGAGAGAATAGTTATCTAATTAAGAAAAGAACAATAAGTGAAAAACAATAAGAGGTCACACAATTATTGAAATAGAAACTAAAAAAGAGAAAACTTTCATTTGCATATAAAAATTTTTTCAAAACCCAGTACGTATAATCAACTACTGATGAGCCTATTATTTAATAAAACTGATTTTTAACAAAAAGATTTACAGCTGTCTAGTTGTAACCAAGGCGAAACAGCACTTTTTTTCTTATGTTTATTTTGTTTTTTACACAAATTACACCTTTTTTTTTATGTCCTTTTTTCTTTATTTGACAGACATAACATGTTACATTATTGAGATCTTTTTATATAAGGTCCATTCTTGTAACCTCTGTTATGATTTTCAGGAATATTTAAATCACTATATTATTATAACTTATAATTGTCCTCCTTTTGTTTATAATTAAATGTTATTTATTTGCCGTACAACGCTGTATTTTCTTTAATGGCTCTAAATCTTCTTTTATTATTTTAATGTTTTCCATTACGAGTTGGTACTCCGACCTGTGGAAAATATCTCCTTTTTTTTTTTTTTTTTTTTCTCTTTTATTTTATTTTGTTTTTTAGTTTTCCATTACGTGTTGGTGAATTCAACACGTGGAGAACTCTTTAATTCTCTTTTATTTTAATTTAATTTTAAAATTTTTTTGGTTTTCCATTACGTGTTGGTGAATTCAACACGGGGAGAACTCTTTAATTCTCTTTTATTTTAATTTAATTTTAAAATTTTTTTGGTTTTCCATTACGTGTTGGTGAATTCAACACGTGGAGAACTCTTTAATTCTCTCTTATTTTTTATTTTTTATTTCAAAAATTTTGGTTTTCCATTACGTGTTGGTGAATTCAACACGTGGAGAACTCTTTAACTCTCTTTTAATTTAATTTTATTACAAAATCTTTGGTTTTCCATTACGTGTTGGTGAATTCAACACGTGGAGAACTCTTTAACTCTCTTTTAATTTAATTTTATTACAAAATCTTTGGTTTTCCATTACGTGTTGGTGAATTCAACACGTGGAGAACTCTTTAACTTTCTTTTAATTTAATTTTATTACAAAATCTTTGGTTTTCCATTACGTGTTGGTGAATTCAACACGTGGAGAACTCTTTAACTCTCTTTTAATTTAATTTTTTTACAAAATCTTTGGTTTTCCATTACGTGTTGGTGAATTCAACACGTGGAGAACTCTTTAACTCTCTTTTAATTTAATTTTATTACAAAATCTTTGGTTTTCCATTACGTGTTGGTGAATTCAACACGTGGAGAACTCTTTAATTCTCTTTTATTTTAATTTAATTTTAAATTTTTGGTTTTCCATTACGTGTTGGTGAATTCAACACGTGGAGAACTCATTAATTCTCTTTTATTTTAATTTTATTACAAAATCTTTGGTTTTCCATTACGTGTTATTTAAAAAATGGCACGTGGAGAACTCTATAATTCCTTTTATTTCGATTTATTTTATTCCCTAAAAAATTTAAGTTTTCCGTTACGGGCTGGTGATACCAGCAAGTGGGTAACTCTTTTATAATTCTATATTTTATTTTCAAAAAATTTTTTTTAACTGAAAAATAAAAATATAAGTCATAAACTTAATTCCAAATAAATTTATCTTTAAATTGTCGATATAAATAATTTCTTTTACACCTTTTGTGGAAAAAGAATAAAAAAGCAGGACATTGCAATCTGCTTTTTCCTTTTCTCATTTAAAAAAAATTTTTTTTTTCCATTAGTTCAAATTAATTCATTTTAAATAAACAACGTTTCTCAAAATTTGACTGAATTCTATTTACTTCTATTCAAATATTATTATAAAAACTCAATCTGAACTACCATATTTTAACTTTATTAACTGATTTGATATCGTCATCAAAACCGCAAAGATCATCGTAATCGCATTCAAAAGCTAAAGAAGCATCATAAAAATAGTAAGTGACATTTATTTAAATTTTATCTTAACTTAAAAAAATTTTTTTTGATTTCAACAGAAATAATAGAAATGTCTCCCGAAAAAATGGATACAAACAGTAAAACTACGACATCAAATAATCGAAAACGACAAAATGGAGATAATCAACAAAATGATAATAAAAGAATGAAATATACAGCAACATTAATACCAGAATTAAAATTATCTGATAAACCAACAACAGCTGAAGAACAAATTCAACAATTACAAAATGTCACCAAAGCTCTCATTGGTAGTCATAATGAATTGATCAAGCAAAATCGAACTCTAACTGAAACTGTCAACCGAAACGTTAACGAAATAAAAACCATTGCAAAAGATGTCAATAATTTACACCATATTATTCATCGTGATTGTGTTGTTATTAAACATCTTGGTATTAATCTTACAAATATGGATGAAGCAAAAAAAGAAGTTGGCAGACTTACAGCATTTATTATGAATGATTCAAATACTACAAAAATTACTTCATTTATTAATGAAATTACCAGCTTGGATAAAGAGTCTAATAAGATTTCAAAAACAAATGAAAAAAATAAGAAAAACAATGTCCCACTTTTACCAAATGTTCCTTTATCAATTAAAGTCAAGTATTTAAATATCAATATTGCACAAACAATGTTAAAAAATGCAAGTTTATCAAATAATTTCGTTCGAAAAAATACAACGATCACAAATAAAATATGGATAAGTGAATGTAAAAGTCGAGAAGATGCTAATTTGGATTCAAAAATTGGAAAAGCAACTCAATTACTTCATGAATATTTTAAATTACGTAAAACTGACAATGAAGATTTTGTAACCCCCACAATTAAACGGCATTTCCGAAAATTAAAAATAAATGGAGAAACCAAAACTCATACTGAAGCACTTCAAAGTTGGGCTGGAATTACAATAGAAGAATTTGAAGAATTCATTAAATTTTTTAAAACTAATAATGCTACATCTGAAGAAGTTCAAAAATGGATTAAACAACACAAACCTCATGCTTTTTCAAAATCTGATTAAAATGTTTCTTATTTTTGTATAAAATTTTTCTTTTTTTTGTTCTCTATATATTATTTTTTATACAATTTGTTACAAATTTATTTTTACAATTTTTATTGTTTTTATTCTTTGTACTTTTTATGCTAAAAATCACAAATTATTATCACACAACTTAAAATGATGAAAAACCATATAACTCTCTCACAATAAGCATAGGGCACATACAAAAATTTCTGAAGTGATTTAACACAAAAATTCTCAATTTCACCGAAATTATCATAAACGAAACCTTTTCTAAGTTATATTAAAATATAAAGAATATAATTATTTGTCAACCACCATAAAAAACGAATCCACTAAAAATAAATTTTAGAACTAGGGGGATAGTTTTCTTCCTTCCATTCAGCTTGGTTAATGCAGTATTCCAGGATTTACTGTATTAATTAGACGGGATGGTAAAGCGGGGTATTAGGTTACCTAAATCTTGGGTTCGGGATGGTCTTAGTCGGCCATTTCTGATACTATTTTTTCGGCTAAGCAACTCTTTTTTTTCTCAACATTTTCTTCCAAAAAATTCTCCCTCTTGCCCTCCTATGGTTTTTCAATCAAAAAGAACAAAACAAGGTAGATTAATAATTATAGAAAATTCAACTAAAAATTCAAGTACAAATTGTACCAAACACAACTGTGATATATGTAAAATTACTGTTAAAGACACCAAAGTTAAAAGCACTGTAACTAATTGTTATTATGCAACAAAAATTAAACCACAAACATCCTGCCAAACTACAAATCTTATTTATTTATTAACATGTGACACATGTAAAAAACAATATGTTGGAGAAACAGGTAGAACATTAAAGGTAAGAGCAAAAGAACATGACAACAACGTAAAAAATCCTATAAAAAAATGCTATGTTTATCAACATTTTAGAACTAATTGCTGTAAAACATTTAATGTCCAAATTATTGAAACACTCGAAGACTGTACTGAAAAAGAAAGGAAAAACCGTGAAGATATGTGGATAAGATTACTGATGACACCGTATCCTTATGGTTTAAATGATAACATCTCAGGAATAGGCAACTTACTAAATCCAAATACGATCATTACCTCTAAAAACACACCATATTTCAATTTTAAATTTCCAAGAGTCAAAAAGACAAGAGGCAAGAAAAATAAAAAGAACAATAATAACAAAACACTACAAAACTTTGATCTTAATAAAAGTATCTTTGAATTCAAAAGACTATATTTTGGAAGCTCTAAAAATTTCAAAGCTCTTAAAACAATGGTACCAAAGAATCTTGAACAAAAAAGAAAAATTGAAAGTTTAGTTTCTAAAATTAAAGAACCCGAAAAACCAAAAATTGTTTGTATAAAGCAAGATTTCATCGATGAAATGCAAACAAAAATTTCATATCATTCTATTTTTCAACAAGTCTTTAAAAGCTACAAACTCAAATTTCCTAATATTAAAATAGTTACAGTATTCAAACAAGATGCTCCAATAAGTACAAAAATAATAAATTCCAAAAAGTTTCTACTAAATTTAACAAAAGAAGAAATGCTTAAACTGTCACAAAATGAATGTCGATGTCAAGCAATTTTGAATACAAGAACAGATTTTAAAAACTTAAACACGGAACATATATTAACAGGAGATTTTAATTTCGTCGAGGATAATAATTTACGTAAAATATTAAGCAAAGGTATGAAATACAGAATTACACCAAAACCGGTCGAAAAATCGATAATATTACAGAATATAAAGGAATCAATACAAAAAGTAATGAAAAATAATAGCTTAAAAAAACTTATGATCAGGGACGTACAAAGTGATATCATGGAAAAAATCAAAAGCAAAATTAATCGATTAAAATGCTGTAACAAAACTAAAAGCAATGAACATATAAACTTTAAAAAGCTGAATTATTTACAAAAGAATTTTATCATAAGCAATACAGACAAAGCTACAAATAATTACACTTTCACATGTAAAAAACTTTACATTGAAATTATGAACAAAGAAATGGGTGTAACAAAAAATGAAAACAATATATTTGTTGCATACGGTAACAACACATATAAACCAACAGAAGAAACCTTGGAAAGCATTATTAACAGACACAACAAAATGGAACAGCGTTTTTTCACAAAAACAAATGAAGAAAACAATAAATTACCAATTATATACGGTATTCCCAAACTACATAAAAATCCAGTTAAGTACAGGTTCATAACAGCAGCTAATGAATGTTCTATGAAAAATTTGGCATGTTTATTACAAACTATACTTAAACATATGGCTACACAGTTTAAAAACTATTGTGAAAAAGCATTAAATCGATCCAACAAGACTTTGTACTGGTCAATCAATGGAAGCTATGAATTCATAAATAAAGTGAAATACATTAAAAATAAAAACCTTAAAATATATACAGCAGATTTTTCAAGTTTATTTACAAATCTGTCACACAATGAAGTGTTAATAGAAATGGGAGAATTTATTGGAAAAATGTTTTCAAACGCTAATAGACGCTACATTAATGTCAAAGGCGACAAATGTTGGTACAGTGATAAAAAAGATGGAATTAGTCTTGATAAATACGACGTTTATGAGCTTGTAAAATTTGTTTTGAAAGAAAGTTACACAGTTTATGGAAATATGATATTTCAACAAGTAAACGGTATCCCCCAAGGTGGCAACGCCTCTCCACAAATAGCTGATAATACGCTTGCTTGGAAAGAATTTAAATATTTACTAAAAAATGATATGAAAACTTTGGGAATTCATTTGGGATCCAGGTACATGGACGATCTAAATATATTACACAATAACAAGTTTAAACCAACTAAATTAAAAGAGATTTATGGCGAACAATTGCAATTTGAACAAACAAATCAAAATTCAACGTCATCTAATTATCTCGATTTAAATCTGGAAGTCAACCAACAAGGTATTATTACAACAAAATTGTATAATAAAACAGACGATTATAACTTTAAAGTAATACGGATAACAGACTATTCATCATATATGCCAGCTAACATTAAAAACGCAATAATTTTTGGAGAAATCCTAAGAATCAAAAGGGCGTCTTCCGACGCAATCAATTTTGAAGAGAGAATTAAAACTTTACAAAAAGAGTTACAAGAAGTTAACTATCCAAATATATTATTTGATAAAATGTTTACAAAAGTAAGTCAAAAATATTTTTAAAGAGTAAAAGATATCCCCTTCGGGGATAAATGAATAAACAGAATATTTTTCACCTTCCAAAGAGAGTATAAAAATTTTCACCCTGCAGAGAGAATAGTTATCTAATTAAGAAAAGAACAATAAGTGAAAAACAATAAGAGGTCACACAATTATTGAAATAGAAACTAAAAAAGAGAAAACTTTCATTTGCATATAAAAATTTTTTCAAAACCCAGTACGTATAATCAACTACTGATGAGCCTATTATTTAATAAAACTGATTTTTAACAAAAAGATTTACAGCTGTCTAGTTGTAACCAAGGCGAAACAGCACTTTTTTTCTTATGTTTATTTTGTTTTTTACACAAATTACACCTTTTTTTTTATGTCCTTTTTTCTTTATTACACCAAGTTTTTCAACTAATTCTCCAACTTCAGGGGAAATATCATAGGCAATATTTTTCAAGGTATCAAATGTTGCATCAATTTTGCCATCGAGATCTTTAACAATTGATTGATACAATTTTTGGGTTTGAATTGGTTGCCCTTTAATCCAGTCATCAATTGTTTGAAGGATTTCAGATTTTGTCATATTTTCATTTTTAAGAAGGTCTGTCAATTCATTCAATTGTTCGGTTGAAAGTGATGGAAGTAATTTTTGAAGGATTTGAATGACCTTTTCTAACAATGTTCGAACAAGGGTAATCAAATCACCAACAACGCCATCAATTCCAGCATTTAATGGCAAAACTTTTAGGACACCCAATAATTCTCCATTTAATAAACCTGATAATGGACCATCTCCTCCTCCATTTGATGATGGTGATACTGCTTTTTCACCGCTACCACCTCCAAGAATATTTAATGGTAATGCAAAAACACTTGATGAAAGTAGAAAAGCAAAAAGAATAACCGATTTACTATACATATTTTTTTCTATTTTTGTTAAACGAATACTTCAAAAAATGATGATGCTGAATGAAGGTTTTTGTCTTGCTTATATACCCCTTTTTTTAGTGGTTATTGAACACTGTTTTTTATCAAAACATTGATGATCAAGCTTAAACAAAAAAAATGTTTTCGAAAATGCATAAATTAAAAAAAAGTTTTGACATTTTGCACAATATTATTATTCAAATCCCCTTGTTTTCAAAAAAACAAAAACATGAAAGATGCAATTGACCAAATAACAGTAGCAACAGGCTTAACTGACATAATGCTACATTATCTATTTTTTTATCATCCTAGAAATGAATGATTTTTTTGTTGATTAAATTTGCCTTGCTTCTAAAAAAGAAGCAAAGCTTTCCAAAATTTATTTAAATTCTGCTAAACCACAAGGAGTTTCCTCCAAGAGCAAAGCCGCCGAAATTATTACCTTAAACTTTGGGTAATTAAACCGACGATAAAATGGTGCTTATAATATTTATCTCAAATGAAAAAATTGCACAATGACAAGTTTCACATTTTTCCTTTTCTTTGGCTAGAGAAACAAAGAAAAAGGAATATTTTTCAGTGCAAAAAAACAAAAAAAATACATTTTTTTTGTTTTTTGGATTTAAACTTTTTTAAAAAATAAAAACATTAATTAATTTTTATTATTATACAGTATAATTATTAATTATTACATTCTTTTTTAATTTCAAATCACTTTTTTTTTATCATTCCTCCCTTTTCATTTTTGTCATCTTTTTTTATTTCATTTTTTTCTCTTTTTCATATCAGTCACAAAAGAAGAGGCCTTTTCGCTTGGGGTCATACCGCAGTGAAAACACGCCATCCCGTCCGATCTGGCAAGTTAAGCACTGCTGGGCTCGATTAGTACTTGGATGGGAGACCTCCTGGGAATCTCGAGTGCTCCAAGCTTTTTTTCATTTTTAAATAATTATTAATTTAATTTTACATTTTTTTCTGCATGGGTAAAAACAATCATTTTTGCTTGTTTAAAACATTTAGACTATTTTTTTAAACATCGAAAAAATAAGCAAAAAAAATATTCTTTTTTTAAATGCAAACTTTATAGTGCATTTCTTTTTTTCTCTATCTCTTTTTATAAAAAAGAACGAAACTCGCATTCCAGATGAAAATGTAAAATTCATTTATTCTTACTTTTGTGACATTTTTGTTGGTTTTATTACCCTAAAGTTTAAGGTAAATATTAAATTCCCTTTTTTGCGGAATTAAAAAAATAAATTTTGGAATGCTTTATTCATTGCGCAATAAAGCTCATTTTTTTTAAAAAATACTGAAATTTAATTTATAGAAATTATGTGTTTGAAAAAAAGAGGAAATGATGCTGTTTCTTTATTATGTACAAAACATTAATAAATTATTTAAGGATGATGAGATACAATCTGTATTTACAAGTAATGAAAGAGTTGTTGAATGCTATTATGTGTATATTTGATCTATTTCTTTAAGATTCCTAAAACTCCAAGACCGAGAAGGCCATCTTTTTTGTTTCCATTGCCTCCCAAAAGTCCACCAAGAAGTCCATCAAGAAGACCATTTACAACTCCATTTTCACCAAGAAGTGATCCCAAAAGTCCATCTTTAAGAAGGCCATCTAATTTCAATAATCCTTTAATATTGAGGAGTTTGTTCAAATTAAGGCTTGATAAAAGATCATTAAGAAGACGGTCAAGATCTTGTAAAAGTTGTTGAAGAAGTTTATCAACATTTTTTAATAAATTGCTTAACAAATTTCCAATTGCTTCATCTTCTTGCAATAAGGTTAAAACATCATCTTGAACAATATTCTAAAAATGAATATTGGAATTAATAATTGTTTGTTGCAGTTGATTTAAAGTTATAGTAAACTTACACCAAGTTTTTCAACTAATTCTCCAACTTCAGGGGAAATATCATAGGCAATATTTTTCAAGGTATCAAATGTTGCATCAATTTTGCCATCGAGATCTTTAACAATTGATTGATACAATTTTTGGGTTTGAATTGGTTGCCCTTTAATCCAGTCATCAATTGTTTGAAGGATTTCAGATTTTGTCATATTTTCATTTTTAAGAAGGTCTGTCAATTCATTCAATTGTTCGGTTGAAAGTGATGGAAGTAATTTTTGAAGGATTTGAATGACCTTTTCTAACAATGTTCGAACAAGGGTAATCAAATCACCAACAACGCCATCAATTCCAGCATTTAATGGCAAAACTTTTAGGACACCCAATAATTCTCCATTTAATAAACCTGATAATGGACCATCTCCTCCTCCATTTGATGATGGTGATACTGCTTTTTCACCGCTACCACCTCCAAGAATATTTAATGGTAATGCAAAAACACTTGATGAAAGTAGAAAAGCAAAAAGAATAACCGATTTACTATACATATTTTTTTCTATTTTTGTTAAACGAATACTTCAAAAAATGATGATGCTGAATGAAGGTTTTTGTCTTGCTTATATACCCCTTTTTTTAGTGGTTATTGAACACTGTTTTTTATCAAAACATTGATGATCAAGCTTAAACAAAAAAAATGTTTTCGAAAATGCATAAATTAAAAAAAAGTTTTGACATTTTGCACAATATTATTATTCAAATCCCCTTGTTTTCAAAAAAACAAAAACATGAAAGATGCAATTGACCAAATAACAGTAGCAACAGGCTTAACTGACATAATGCTACATTATCTATTTTTTTATCATCCTAGAAATGAATGATTTTTTTGTTGATTAAATTTGCCTTGCTTCTAAAAAAGAAGCAAAGCTTTCCAAAATTTATTTAAATTCTGCTAAACCACAAGGAGTTTCCTCCAAGAGCAAAGCCGCCGAAATTATTACCTTAAACTTTGGGTAATTAAACCGACGATAAAATGGTGCTTATAATATTTATCTCAAATGAAAAAATTGCACAATGACAAGTTTCACATTTTTCCTTTTCTTTGGCTAGAGAAACAAAGAAAAAGGAATATTTTTCAGTGCAAAAAAACAAAAAAAATACATTTTTTTTGTTTTTTGGATTTAAACTTTTTTAAAAAATAAAAACATTAATTAATTTTTATTATTATACAGTATAATTATTAATTATTACATTCTTTTTTAATTTCAAATCACTTTTTTTTATCATTCCTCCCTTTTCATTTTTGTCATCTTTTTTTATTTCATTTTTTTCTCTTTTTCATATCAGTCACAAAAGAAGAGGCCTTTTCGCTTGGGGTCATACCGCAGTGAAAACACGCCATCCCGTCCGATCTGGCAAGTTAAGCACTGCTGGGCTCGATTAGTACTTGGATGGGAGACCTCCTGGGAATCTCGAGTGCTCCAAGCTTTTTTTCATTTTTAAATAATTATTAATTTAATTTTACATTTTTTTCTGCATGGATTACTGTAAAAACAATCATTTTTGCTTGTTTAAAACATTTAGACTATTTTTTTAAACATCGAAAAAATAAGCAAAAAAAATATTCTTTTTTTAAATGCAAACTTTATAGTGCATTTCTTTTTTTCTCTATCTCTTTTTATAAAAAAGAACGAAACTCGCATTCCAGATGAAAATGTAAAATTCATTTATTCTTACTTTTGTGACATTTTTGTTGGTTTTATTACCCTAAAGTTTAAGGTAAATATTAAATTCCCTTTTTTGCGGAATTAAAAAAATAAATTTTGGAATGCTTTATTCATTGCGCAATAAAGCTCATTTTTTTTAAAAAATACTGAAATTTAATTTATAGAAATTATGTGTTTGAAAAAAAGAGGAAATGATGCTGTTTCTTTATTATGTACAAAACATTAATAAATTATTTAAGGATGATGAGATACAATCTGTATTTACAAGTAATGAAAGAGTTGTTGAATGCTATTATGTGTATATTTGATCTATTTCTTTAAGATTCCTAAAACTCCAAGACCGAGAAGGCCATCTTTTTTGTTTCCATTGCCTCCCAAAAGTCCACCAAGAAGTCCATCAAGAAGACCATTTACAACTCCATTTTCACCAAGAAGTGATCCCAAAAGTCCATCTTTAAGAAGGCCATCTAATTTCAATAATCCTTTAATATTGAGGAGTTTGTTCAAATTAAGGCTTGATAAAAGATCATTAAGAAGACGGTCAAGATCTTGTAAAAGTTGTTGAAGAAGTTTATCAACATTTTTTAATAAATTGCTTAACAAATTTCCAATTGCTTCATCTTCTTGCAATAAGGTTAAAACATCATCTTGAACAATATTCTAAAAATGAATATTGGAATTAATAATTGTTTGTTGCAGTTGATTTAAAGTTATAGTAAACTTACACCAAGTTTTTCAACTAATTCTCCAACTTCAGGGGAAATATCATAGGCAATATTTTTCAAGGTATCAAATGTTGCATCAATTTTGCCATCGAGATCTTTAACAATTGATTGATACAATTTTTGGGTTTGAATTGGTTGCCCTTTAATCCAGTCATCAATTGTTTGAAGGATTTCAGATTTTGTCATATTTTCATTTTTAAGAAGGTCTGTCAATTCATTCAATTGTTCGGTTGAAAGTGATGGAAGTAATTTTTGAAGGATTTGAATGACCTTTTCTAACAATGTTCGAACAAGGGTAATCAAATCACCAACAACGCCATCAATTCCAGCATTTAATGGCAAAACTTTTAGGACACCCAATAATTCTCCATTTAATAAACCTGATAATGGACCATCTCCTCCTCCATTTGATGATGGTGATACTGCTTTTTCACCGCTACCACCTCCAAGAATATTTAATGGTAATGCAAAAACACTTGATGAAAGTAGAAAAGCAAAAAGAATAACCGATTTACTATACATATTTTTTTCTATTTTTGTTAAACGAATACTTCAAAAAATGATGATGCTGAATGAAGGTTTTTGTCTTGCTTATATACCCCTTTTTTTAGTGGTTATTGAACACTGTTTTTTATCAAAACATTGATGATCAAGCTTAAACAAAAAAAATGTTTTCGAAAATGCATAAATTAAAAAAAAGTTTTGACATTTTGCACAATATTATTATTCAAATCCCCTTGTTTTCAAAAAAACAAAAACATGAAAGATGCAATTGACCAAATAACAGTAGCAACAGGCTTAACTGACATAATGCTACATTATCTATTTTTTTATCATCCTAGAAATGAATGATTTTTTTGTTGATTAAATTTGCCTTGCTTCTAAAAAAGAAGCAAAGCTTTCCAAAATTTATTTAAATTCTGCTAAACCACAAGGAGTTTCCTCCAAGAGCAAAGCCGCCGAAATTATTACCTTAAACTTTGGGTAATTAAACCGACGATAAAATGGTGCTTATAATATTTATCTCAAATGAAAAAATTGCACAATGACAAGTTTCACATTTTTCCTTTTCTTTGGCTAGAGAAACAAAGAAAAAGGAATATTTTTCAGTGCAAAAAAACAAAAAAAATACATTTTTTTTGTTTTTTGGATTTAAACTTTTTTAAAAAATAAAAACATTAATTAATTTTTATTATTATACAGTATAATTATTAATTATTACATTCTTTTTTAATTTCAAATCACTTTTTTTTATCATTCCTCCCTTTTCATTTTTGTCATCTTTTTTTATTTCATTTTTTAAGTGGGTCAATGGCTCGGACGTGTGTCGGACACGCTTTGTTTTCGTGATAGAAGAAACGAAAATAAAAGAAGAAATTGAAAAAAAGTTCTGCTGTTTTCACCGGTTGCCGACATTATTTTTCTGGGTTTTTTCTTTAGTTTTGTAATCGTTGTCTTTTTTTTTGGTTTTTTTCTATTGTTTTTGTGGAATTAGCAACAATCCGTATTTTTGCTTTTTTGATATATTTTGTTTAATTTACCGGTAAATGAGCAACCTTACATCCACCATTTAATGTGCCCCAACCCTCTTTGTTTTTCATTTTTTATGCTAAAATATTGAATTTATTTTGACGTTGAAATCCGCACACAGAGCAAAATCAAAAAAAATTTGAAAAATTAGTTTTTCTTGTTTTGTTTGAAATGTGCAAATAATATCGTTAAAACATAATTGTGTTACTTTACCATTTTTTACCTTTTTAATGCTCTCACAATATCGATATGTTAGATTATATTCATCTCATATATCATTGCAAGAATGACTGAGTATCTTTTTTCTTAAATCACTAATTATTATCGCATATTCTTTACATAAACTGTTGCATACGAAGATGACAGAAAAGCAATACCAAATAAACAAATTTAATAAAATATAAATGCCCCATATGCTCTATATACAGTTTTGGCATCATCTTCGTCACTAATGTTGCATTTACACAAAGAAAATGGAGGTTTACCCAATTTTTAGCGGCATCAACGGCACAGTATTGTTTGCCATTGATTGAATTTTTTTCTAGCACAAATAGACATTTTTCAAATTTTGTAGTTCGATTCTTCCAACAATGGTATTTTTTTTTCTTAATATTTTCACTGCCAAATGATTACTTGAAAATGGTTGTAAAAATTTTTTTTTTACTCAATTTGTTTATTAATAATCTTTTGTTTGTTTTACATATTATTTAGTAATGCATTAAAATAAAATCTACATTTATTTAGGTTTGATATGGTTTTTTGTTTATAAAGAATAATATAAGTTAGTTTTGTTAATTCCACACGTTTTGGAGTTGCGAAAAATAAAGATTTCGTTCTTGATCAGCTGTAAAAATTATTTGTCCTCCATCAAAGCCTCTCAAATTTAACGCTTCTTGATTTCTTATATCGGAAGATGGAGTCGGAGTGACTTTTGCCGTTGCATATAATCTTGGTTTTAGTCTAAAATTGCATTTCTTAAATTTTAAATAAAAAATATAAATTTACCGCCTAAACAGTTCACCAATGTTCGAATTTGATTTAAGCCCAAAAAGCGGGAAAGTAAATCCATAAAAAAGAATAAAATAATGCAAAACAATATAAACAAGTTTTTTGACATCTTCTGATTTTGTAAAATATTTAGACATTGACATTCCAGAGGCTATGAAAGCATTGAGAATAAAAAGAATAAGGCTAACATATTGAATGCTTTTAGAAGTTTGCAAATTTTCTCGTATTTGCAGTCTCTCTGATAAAGTATATTTTCCTGCTCTATTGATTGAACTTTTATATCTTTTTGCATTAAACCAGTGAAGGAAGACAAGATAAAAATAACCAGTAATATTGGCGACAAAAATTAGAACTCCATAAATCAAGAAATCTAATAATTCTGAAATAAATTTTTAAGTTAATGCTTGAGTTTAAATTGTTTTTAAAAAATACAGTAAAAAATTGTCATGCATTTTTGGATTAATTTGTAACATTATTAAATTTACTTCCGCTTACTAAAAATAATAACAACAAATATGTGCACATGCATGTATTATTTTTCTAAGTAGGGTTGTAAAAAATGTAATAAGTTTATTTTAGTACTCTTTTATAAAAAGAATTTTTATATTTAGTTTTTCTCAGAGGTCGTCATCTGTTTTTCTTAAAATATTTGAATGGGAAAGAAAACTTGCAAGGAAAAATAACAAGTTTTAGTAATATTTGTTTAACACGTTTTGTAGTTGTTATTCTAAAGCGTGAGTACAAATTAAAAACTTATTTTAGAAATTTTGACAGCGATTAAAGCGCAGGAAAAAATTGTGATTGTGAGAAATAAAAGTATGTAAATTCACACAAAAGTAAGTTTATTGAATGTCAAAAATAAAAGAAATTAAAAATAACGAACATTTAGTAAATATGTCATTTACCAAATATTTATTGAATCATTATGAAAAATTTCTACATATTCAAAACATTTTGATCTCACACTTTCGAAAAAATGTGAAAAATATTATTGGAAAAAACGATGATAAACAAATTTTTAAAAGTTCATGGACAAAAATCTTACCCAAATAAACGATAAAAGTTGATATTGCTGGTGCAATCAAAAATAATACCAAACATAATCCACAAAATTTATTTGAAATACGCTTTTCATATGTCTCTAATTGAATTGTTGCCAATGTTCTTTCTATCAGAGATACAAAAAAGCCAGTAAACATAGAAGTTATAAAATACAACCTTAAAGTTGTTAAAACAGTGAGTAAAAGTGTGCTTTTATTGAGGAGATAATAATTGTATGCATCTCTATCTTCAACATTAGATGCTAATCGAGCAATAACAATTCCGAGCCTCATAAGCTGTGACAAAAAATATGTCAAAAGCATCCATTTATAAATTCTTATAAGATGAACATGAAAAATGAGGTTTTTTTGTAGCACCCAAAAACAAAATCCAGTAACACAGTAAGCAAAAAAATGGAAAAATATTTCCAAATTATGTAAATTATGAACAATAATATCAACAACTTCCGATCCCATTATCTTTAAATGTTCATTGAAATTTTGAGCAATTTTTTTAGTTGTTTACATTCTTTTGAAAAATTGTAATGGGATATATATTTAATTTTCTTTAAATTTCATTATTTTAGCAACCAAAATAAAATTTAGCAACGACAGTGAAATGGTACGAACTTATTTTTCCAGAAACACATGAGAGTAAAACACCTGGAAATTTTTAAAAAAAGATAATCACAGCTGCTTTTTTTTAAACAAACAAATTTTTTTGACGTCGAAAAAATACGGTGGGAATATTTTGCACCTGAAACAAGCTGTTTCAAAGATTAGATGCTTTGCATAAAAATTTAAATATATTTCTTATTTGTGGTTTTTTTTCAAAAAGGATTTAAGAACCATTTTTAATTGAACAAAAAAGAACGGGTTACCCGTTACGGGTATTATTTTGAAGACATTTTTTTAAATCTGCTTCTTTTTTTGTTTTTCAATGTTTCGTGCACTCTTTCTTTGTTTTGACTAAAAACCCGTAAACGATATTTTGAATATTTTGCATAATTTTTTTAAATGCATTTAATCAATAGAAATATCAAATAAACAGATAAATAAAAAATAATTATGTATTATATAATATATAAATGTAATTAAAAAAAATTGTCATGAAGTCATTATTTATTTGTCTAAATTTAGCAAAGATTCAATCAATAAATGAACATATTTTTAATCGTTTATTTCGAAATATGTATAAACCTTAAAAACAATTTTCTTTTTTTTCCGTTGTTTCAAAAATAATAGAAAAATTTGATTTATTATAAAGATGCTTTAGCATGTATTGCAAAAGTTCAACATAAAAGCGATGCCGTTTTGCACAATGAATTTTTAGCACATCGTGGATGCTTAGAATTAACATGTAAGTTATTTATACGCTTTTTGAACGATATATCTAACCTCCATCTTTTTTTAGATGATGAACCTCAATCTAAAATATTGGAAGCTCTTAATTCTTTTAAGGAATATGGCAAACGTTTAAAAGATCCAAGTCATAAACAGATTGTCTCCCATGTTACTTCTTATACATATCAAAAACATTTAAAATGTGAAGAAAATTACTTGGAAAAGGTAAAGATTTGTTTATTATTTCTTTTTTAAATCTGCTTCGTTTTTAGGCTAAACGTTCTGCACTTGATTCGTTGGAAATGTTAAAACAAGATGGAGCAAAGATCGACAAAATTCTCATGAATCGTTATAAAAATGCAAAAAAACTTGAAGATGACGATACAAAACGTCGCTTAGCTGGTGCATATCAATTGTTGGCAAGTATCTGTGATGAAGAAGGTGATAAAAAGGCTGCTGAAAGTTTTATCAATAAAGCATTAGAATTTGAACGGTTTGTGCTTTTATATTTTTCATCAAACGTGAATAAAAACAACTTTTAGATTAGAAAGTGATCACATTTTTTATCACACAATTCTTTCGTTAGAAAGAAAATATGTTTCTCGTGAACAAAAATATGAAATTTCATTAAAGATGTTGCAATTGTTGGAAGTGATGTTTGAAAAATCAAAAGCTGAAAAATGTACGAATAAATATTACGAGGTAAACCTTTTGGAAACTCAAAGTTTCCTTGCTGTTGACTGTCTTGCTCAAAAGGATCTTGAAAATGCTGGAAAAATTACTGGAAAATTTACAACAACAAAGTGAATATTGATCGTGGAGATTTCAAAAAGAAGCAAAAGACCAACTTATAAAATGTAGGTTTACTGTAGTTTACTTATATCTTATTTAATATATTTTTTAGTATACAAAATCAAAGAACGAACAAAAGAAGTTACAAAGTTTGAAGAAATTCAACAAAAAGATTATCGAAAGTTTTCAAAGATGTATGAAAAAATTGCTGATCAAATGTTTGGATCACATGCTTTGGAATGCGCACTTGATTATTACAAGAAAATGTATCAGTAAGTTTGCTTTAAAATTGTTAATGTTTTTTATGTCCTAGTTTTCAGTGCTGGACGAGTTCTTCCTGGTGACCCTGAATATGGTGATCTTGAAATTGCACGTGCTGCATTGATATCTATTGCGGATACATACAACGATTTGTCACAGTATGACAAAGCAATCAAATATTTTGAAAAATTGCACATTGTTGAAAGAAGATTGGGTCGTCCTAATACCGTTTTGGCTGACACTCGATTAAACATTGCAATTGCTAAATTTTATTGTGAATCGTCAACATTTGAACAGCAAAAATATGCGTTTGAAAATGTAAAAATGCCAAATGAAAGTACTGTTTTATACGTGAGTTTTTCGTTGGGATACTGTAGCTTTTAATCGTGGAATGATTTTAGATTAAATATTTGGAAATATACATTGAATTTCTTGCAAAACAAAAGAATGAAGAAAATGTTTCTCCTTTGTTAAATGATCTCAAAATTGAACTTAAAAATTACAAACAAATTCTAATTGATTCACAAGATATTCTTGAAGAACCATTGACTAAAACTTCTCAAAATGACAAATATGATCTTTTATCCGATGATGAAACCTTCGAAAAAGTTAAAAAACTGTACGAGTGCATGGATTCTATTGAGGAGAAGAAAAAAATATTGGCCAAAAAAATCAATATGGTAGAAATTTTTTGCACAAAGCTGCAGCTGTTAACTTGCAAAAAGTCAAATTTTTGATTGAACGCTGTGGATATGAATCTGTAATTAATACAAGAGATTATGGTGGTTGGACTCCTTTATCTGAAGCTGTTAGTCATGGACATGCTGATATTGTTGCTTATTTAATTGATCATGGTGCTGATATGGATATCCTTTCAATGGCTGAATTAACTACTAATGGTGAAAAATGTGTAAGTTATCTTCTTACAAAAAAACAACCGTTTTAAAAAATTACATTTTTTAAAACTCGAAATCGAATGCGACTCTAGTTTTATATGCTATTATAATTTATATTAGTATTTATCGTTTTTTTTAGTCTGGTGGACAATGATCACCTTTAATGGAAGCATGTACTTGTGGATTTTTTGACGTTATTTGTAAACTTATTGGACGAAGAGAGAATCCTCTTTTAAGAAATCAAAATGGTTGGACAGCCGCTGATTATTTGGAAGAATTTATACAGCAAGCAAATTTGGCTCCAAAAGACTGATAAATTCTTCTTTGTTTTAAAATCTTTAAGAGATATGGAAGAAAAGGGTATGTTTTTATTTCATTGAAATATTTTGTATACTGTATTTTTATTTCTTGCGAAACCAATATTATGCTTTTAGCTGGAATTAAGAATCATGAAAGAAAAGCTGATCTTCCGAAAGAACGTCCAAAAAAATATATTCCAAAATTAAATGCACTTCAACGTCAAAAATCTGAAGAAGGTGGTGTTGAAATGTTCAGAGAAGCTCTTGTGGCAATTGGAAGAAAACCAAATATCAATCATACTATTCTCAAACCTCGAGATTTTAATGATTACGATGATGAAGAAAAAATGTTGAAAGATTTTGATGATTTTTTTGCTCCCGAATCTGATGTAGAACATGTCAATATGAGTGAAGATGATTTGGATGAAGCTATGGAAATCAATGATAAAAATTTATGTCAAAAAAATGGAATATCTCGACAATCAAATGAAGTTAAAAAAAGAAAGCGAAAAACTGATACAATGAAAAGACAAATCTCAAACCTATCCTTTGAATCTTCCTCTTCCAAGTTTGTTTTATTTTTTCATTTTATGACTACTATAATTCGACTTGTTACAGGAAGACAATACGAAGTCAAAGTATTTCAAAAACGACTGATGTTTCAAACTCTTCAAGTAATATGTTTGTTACTGGATGTATTGATTCCAGTGTTCTGCGGTGCTGGCGCGACGCGCCGCGCTGCAGTCGCGCCGGCTACATTTAAACTTCTATTAGATTACAGATTTTCCTACAACTTTGGTAAAAGATATTCAGCTATAAAGGCTATCACGTGAAATTATTACTTTAAGTTTAAACTTAATTTCTAGTAGCCGGCGCGACTGCGGCGCGGCGCGTCGCGCCAGCACCGCAGAACACTGATTGATTCTTTATCGCTCTCACGAAAGCTTCCCCCACGATTAAATCTTGATGAAATAAAGAAGTTTAATATTATGCTAAAAGTCTTAAATCGTGGTGGAAATAAAATTGAATTTTTTGTGACCTGTCACCCGATTTTTTTTGCTCATTTCCAAAGTTTTTGCTTGGGCAATTTTATTATGGTTTTACTTTAATTTTTCTTTTCTTTTTTAAAATTATTTTTTATATATTTTAGTTGCATATTTCTGTCAGTATTTTGTTAACAAAGAAAAATAGATTCATCAAATCTTTCAATTTTATGAAATCAAAACAATAGAAAATTCAAAAATGGTGGCGTCAAACAAATCGAAATTCCTTTGAACATTTCAACGTCAAAATTTTTCTTTATCAGATATCAATTAGACATTATATTTCAAAGAAACTTTTAACTTTGCCGGAATTGTAAGAAAAATTGATTCATACATGCGATTAATTTTATAAAGAATTCAATTTTTACTATGCGACGTTTAAAATAAATATTATGATGACAAACGGAGAATCATTGTATTGATTTTTTAAAGATTACATGCAAAATTTAGATTACTGAAAAGCTTAAAGTTCATTTTTTAAATTGAATCTGTATTAAAAGTCCTGAACGACATGTTTTTTCTTCTATTCTTCCAACTGATAAAGAAAAAATAAAAATACCGTAATTTTTTTTCCGAATTTTTTGCCCCTTCAATGGAGGACCTCCATTCCCCAATTTGAAATTGTACCTATCAGATGCAGAATTTTTTTCTAAAGCAGATAAAATAAAAAATAAATGTGCGAAATTGAGCGGTCAATATAATATTATAGAAAAACAAAAAGTTGAAAATTGTCGCTGCACACGTCTGTAGCTTAATTTTAAAAAAGAAAAAATTTATACTTCTGTAACAAAAACATTCACCAACAGGTACAGCATGCCGAAAAACAATTGATGAAATTATCAAAGAACAATTTCGACGGTAATCAAAAAATATAAAATTATTGTTTCTTTAAAAATCAATTTTTTAGACTTTTTTTACTAAAAATTACTGGTAAATCTCCACAACTAACAAAGGAAATGGTTGATGATTTTCAAGTTCAATTTAAAAATTAAAAAAAAAAATACTCAATGTCCCCTAACGTCAATCATACATTTATGATACATTATATACTAAACAAGTTTAAAATAAATTGCAAAATACAAAAAAAGTGTTAAAAACATACTGATATAAATAAATAAAAAACATAACTAAATGCTTCTTTCATAAAAGTGCTTCAATATCTTTGATAATACTTCTTGGTTCAGTTGTTGGTGCAAACCGTTTAACAACTTTTCCTTGACGATCAACCAAAAATTTTGTGAAATTCCATTTAATTGCATCAATAAGTGTACCACCTTGTTCTTTCTTCAAAAATTGATAAAGTGGATCAGCATTTGCACCGTTGACATTAATCTTTCCAAAAAGATCAGGTTCAAAATTGAATTTTTCATTAACAAAATTTTTGATATCGATTTCACATGCAGGTTCCTAAAATATTATAGAGTTAATGACTGTTAAAACTATCATACCGACAGTAAAAATGACTATCACATGGTATACCGTACTTTTCACTTAATCTCTGTAGTAGCTCTATTTAAATCTTTTGCTAAATTAAACGTTACAAGCTTCATAGTTCCAACAATAAGAACAATGAAAGATTATATTTGCTCATTATCCACATATAACATTCTTTAAGGAGTATCTATGGAGATTGCATCAAGAAAGTAGGGGAAAAATGGTAGCGCAAAACACAAACAACTTTGCAAAACTATAAAATGTACACCTATAAAAGAACAAAGCTGTCCACCAAATTGATTGCATGGAAATGCAGCAACTTCAAATCCACGATCATGATATTTATCCAAAAGTTCTTTCATCTGAGTATAATTTGAATTGGTAAAACCACATTGAGATGCAACATTAACAATCAGCAAAACTTTTCCCCTGAAAACTATTATATAAAAAAATTAGTTAAAAGATATAATAATGCTCTTACTTGTATTTATCAAGTGAAACATCTTTTCCATCAGCATCTTTAACAGTAAAATCATAAATGCTTGACATTTTTAGTTGTTTAGCTAAAAAACAATGAGTAAAAAGTTATAAATGCAATAACAAAAGCACGACTACAGCGTTAAAAGCAAAAAATGGGTAAAAATGAACAAAAGAAAAAGAGGTAAACGATGATAAAAAAGGCCTAATGAAAAAATCATCAACTACGAGAATTGTGTTATTATTTTTTGCTTCAACAGAGTAACGGTCAAAAGGTTGAAGCAAAAAAAAAGAAAAGCGAAGCTATGATAATGATAAAAACAAGAAAAAGAAATGAAAGAACAAAAATAGAAAAATATTCAACATTGGAATGAAGCGGGGGGAAAAACAGGTCCGTCTACACTTACAGGAATGTGCGAATTCGCACAAGGTTTGTGCGAATTCTTACAAGGATACACAGGCGCACTTCCTGGATGTACGCACACTGAAAGAGTGACTGCATTTGCTTGCATTTTTTTTATGAAGAATTGTTTAAATTTTTATTTAACAGTAAATTACTGCTAAAATGTTTATGTCATAATAAAAATGAACAAAAATAAAGTAATAAAATATAATAGTTTTATTTACTTAAACAAAACTTATAAACTTTTATAGTTTTTAAGTCAAATATCTGAAATATTAATATATTTTTCAGTGTTAGACTAGTTGGATTAGATAGTTTAACGCTAATAATGTTTTTATTATTGTTAAAAACAATACACAGTATTCTTAGAAAGCTTAAAAGCATATTTTATCATTGAATGATGATAAAATTGATAGATTTTTGGTCAAATGTGTAAAAAAGAAGAAAGTAGAGGACTTTGTCATCAAGGTATGTATTTTTTTCACCATTTTAAAGCACACTTGGGAGTTTGTGATATGTTTTATCATGTTTAAGTTCCTGTAGGTTATTGTGAAGCAAATTCAGATATATTGTAATGGTGTCTGAACTATAATTTACGTTTTTAGGCTGTGGATATAATCAATGGAAGGAAAAGGTGGCTTAGCTGTCCAAGGTATGTTCTTTTGGAGTTATTTATTGGTGTTTAAGATCGTTAATGACTTGCATTAGCTTGTATAGGTTCTTGTAGAACTAAATTTATTAGTCTGCAACTCGTAGTTGATCCTTTTTATATATCTTTTTTAGAATGTGAATATATATACCTTATTAAGGTAAGATTATTGGATTCATCGTGATATGTATTTTATGGATTTTTATTTAAAGTACCATCTTATTCATGCGGTGCTAATATTTCGTGAGCTGCTCTGCCTTCCATCCAGTATTACTCTTGGTTTTTGGTTATCCACATATGCAACCGAACATTGTGCTGATGCTGTTAATCAAGGTATGTCTTTTCGGGGTTATTTGGGAAACTTTAAGGTTACTGGTAGCTTATTTTTGGGTTAAGGTTGTAATATTTGATTTTTTAAGCAATGGAAGAAAAGATGTGATGGTATATATTTTTGAAACATTGGAGTTGCTTGTTGAATATGTGGAAATGAATTGATTGATTTGAATTTGGTATGTTTGACTTTCATTTAAAAGATATTTTACATTATCTTTGGATAGATAAATGTTTATTATTTTCTTGGGAAGTAATAAGGTCTACTGTAGATTTTATTGCTTTCCATTTGAAGGCCTTGCAGACGCTTTCCTGAAGATGACCCATCTGCAGGGCCTCTAAATTTTTTTTTCATTGAAGCATGTAAATCGTCGGAAGATTAAAGGGTCGAAACGTATTGCCTTTTTAGCTTTCTAAATGGAACATAAAAATAACCATGATATTTGATTCATGATGAAACGGTTATTTTTATGTTCATACAAACTATCATTTTTGTTGTGTAAATTTATTTGTTTTATGATATATGTTTGTTGAAATAAATATTTTTATGATAAAATTTTTTTCTTTTGCTAAAGGTTTTTGTGAAGAGGATACTGTAAGCTTTTACAATCGAATATGTAACCAAAAAGAAACTTGCTTTCGATATTATCGTTAACAGATGCGAAGGGTATCATTTGTGATACTGTAATCTATAGACATGCATAAAATTTATCTCAAAATGTTTAAAAGGTTTTTGCATACTGTATTTCATTGATAATTTGTTTTGGCATACGCTAGGTTTTGTATGTGTCTTTAAGTTACTTTTATTCTGGTTTCCTCTATTTTTAAGTAATTCTGGATAATAAAATATGGAGAACCTGATGAAATATTTCTTGTCGACCGGTAATAAGTAATTTGTGATAAATGTTGGATTACAGTAACCCAAAAATTATTTTTTGTTTCGGGGTAAACAATGGGATATGCTTTTTCGTATCTTTCTTACCGTATCAAAAAATTAAACCTTTTTGTACACTACTTTTTGAAGGCTTTTTTAAAATTTGCGGCTTTTACTTTATTGTTACTTCCACCGTAATATGTTCATGAAGGCAAAATTGCCCAAAATTCTCTTTAATGATTTTTGTTTGCGAGCTTTCTTATTTTACTTTTACAGCGCTCCATGGTAACTTTTATAATGCAATACAGATTTTTGTGCGCAACTCCAATGTTAATAATAATAATTGTGGCAATGAGGTAAAAGAGGGCGAAGTTAAAATGCGTTTACGTTAGCGTGAATGTTATGTAGATAAATATGAACAAACATGCGAAAAATGCATTTTTGTGCAGTTAAATGCATATAATGTTTTGTGAATGTTAATATTTTCTGGGTAATTTTTGGTAAAAGGGGAAGATACAGTAAGAACTTTTTTAAAATTTTTTATGGGTTTGGTGCAGTGAAATATGAGAAATGTGAAAAGTTTTGTGTTGGTGTTGAAATGTTTTTGTAATTTCTGTGAGTAATTTATTGATCACGAGTAATAACATTGTTTGCAATTAATAAGCATATTGTTTAATACTGATTTTCTTTTACACCCATAACAGAATCATTCGAATGAAATATTTTCAGATGCCAACAACGGATTTTATATCCTCCAACAAACATCGACCTGTTTGTCACAATCCCAATGATTCTTTATACAACAATCTAAATTTAAAAAGCGGACATGGATGCCCGGTGACAAATTTTGCAAAGAACAATGTTACATCAGATAATAAAAAAAGAGCATACGGTAAGAATTCAGCTTTAATAAAACAAATATTGTTAAGAAATTTTTCGAAAAATAGAACTTATTTTGAATCTAAAGTTGTAAAAAGTAATAATAAAATCTCTCTGAGTTTAGTTATGAAGATTTAGGTTATACTGAGGATTACGGTATTCGTCCGTCCCAAAATGAATCAGAAACAATCTTGGGTTCATGGTATAGTTTTGGTAAAGAATTATGCTCAGCAGCTACACCATTCCTTTCACATTATGATAAGGACAATATTGATAAAAAAGAAAAATCAATTGGTGATACTTCTACAACACTTGAATTTTTTATTTCGGCATATGAAAACGCGATTCCAACTTCAGAAGCCCGCCCTAAGATAATGGCAAGAAGAATAACACAGGTAACAAATTTTCTTGATCGGTTCTGAAATTCACAGGGAAGCTTTTCGGCGCAGAAACCATTATTTTTTGTTTTCACATAATTTAAGTTTCGGGGAATACAGTAAGACATGGAAATATTCGTAGTCATTCTTGCTTAAGGAAAATTAAAGGGAAACGCTTACCTTATAGTTTAAAAGATAGTAATAAGTATAAATTTGTAGCCAAATCATTGGAATTTTTTTGAAACTCTATTAGAGAAGCAGCTTTTGTTGAATTAAAAGAATATGCAAATTTTCTCCGTAAGTATTTAAAGGGTCTGTTTCTAAATACATTTTTAATTTTTAGATGGTATCAAAGATCCGGAAGTCCAAGCTGAATATGCTATCAAATATATTGAACTTGGATGTTTGACTAAAGGAGGAGTTGATAAAGATTACTGGGGTGGGACAACTGAATTATTGGGACTTGCAAATGTGCTTTTAATTAATATTGTTGTTTTAAATCCAAGTATAAATTTGTAGCCATGGCTTTCCTTCCATCTTCTTATTCACAACTCCAGGACATTACCAAGCAATTGTTGGAATAAAGACTCCCGAAAGTTTGTAATTATTCAATATCACTGTTTTCAACTTTTTTTGTTTAAACTTTTACTTTTGATTTAATAAAAATTCTCCAAATATTTATATGCTATTTGAATATTCAAGTCGTTATTGTATTAAATAATTGGCATCTGAATTGCTAAAATAGTTGAAAAAGATCTAAAGAACAAATAAGTTTATTTAGTAAATCAAACGAATTTTTACCAACAAACAACTAAAAAAGGATAGCTTTATGTTTGTAAAAATTAGGATTAAACACTACTAAATTAGAGTGGGGCTTTTTTTATATTACTGATATAAAACTATAATAAAAATGGAAGATAATATTTATTTTGTAAATCAAACAAATTTTTTACTGCTAGAAAAAAAAACAAGGCTTTGCTTTTTTACAGCAGGATTGGCATTCGCCAGCATTTTGCCCCTTTCCTGTAAGTGTAGACAACATTCCTGCAAGTGTAGACATTCATTTGACCCCATTCCTGTAAGTGTCCACTGACCGAAAAACAGTAGGTAACAATCAGAGTTAATGCAATCTTTAAAAACTTAAACATGTCCGATGCTAGGAATATTTGACTTAATTATCATCATTTTTATTGATCCTTTCATTCATAAAAATGATGATATTGGATGCCACCATAAAAACTGTTCAATGAAACTGAAGAAAAAACGGTCCTTTTCGTTAAACGTCTGTTATCTCTTTTTTTTAACTATGCAAGTTTTGCAGAAACAACGAAAGACTAACATTGTTTAACCAAAAACCATTTGGATTTTGTTGAAACAAAAATGTTAAAGTAAAAAGAAAGAATAAAATACAAAATGGAAATAAAAGACCCTGGAGCCTTATAAAGTAAAATACGCTTAAGAATTGTACAAACAAATGTAAAAAAGCAAAAAAAAATGCACCTGCAACTTTTTTTTTCAAAAAAGTACAACACCAAAAAATGAATTTTTGCGCAAAAAAGACCAAAGAACAAATTTTGTACTTTGATTTTGCAACTTTTTTGGAAAACACAAAAAATGACGTTTCCTTTTTTTAACGATTATTTTTTTATCTGTCGTGGTTTAACATTTTTTTATCGGTTAATTTTATTATTTTTTTAATACCACACACACATTTTAAGGGCCCAACAACCATGTCATCCTCCCATACATCCCCCGAAATTTGGCTTATCTCTGTACCTGGAGATTCAACCCCACAAGAAGCATATGATAAACTGAATTCTTCAACTTCTTCTCTTTCAACGAATAATAAATTTTCTATCCCAGATTTAAAGGTTGGAACTTTGGATCAACTTGTTGGATTATCAGAAGAGTTGACAAAGTTGGATGTTTCTGCTGAACAAGTTACCCGAAAGCTCGTACAATATTTTGGTGAAATATTAGAGCAAAAAGAAAAGTTACAAGAGAATTTGGTTATTGGAAATCGAGATATGCATTCATATTTAACAAAATTTCAATGGGAATCTTCAAAATATCCTTTAAAACAATCGTTGAAAGTTTTATCAGAAATTATTGGAAAACAAATTACCCAAATTGATAATGATTTTAAGACAAAAGCTGCACATTATAATAATTTAAAGAATACAATTGCTACAATTGATCGAAAATCTACTGGTTCTTTGGTAACAAAAGATATTTCTGATCTTGTAAAAGCAGAAGATTTTGTACAAGATTCTGAATATCTTCAAACTGTTGTGGTTGTTGTACCAAAATTGCAAGTAAAAGAATGGGAAGCAAAATATTCAACATTTGCAGATATGGTTGTACCAGGTGTGTTGTTTATACTTTATATCTGATAATTAATTTATGCAATTTTTTAGGATCTGCAAAGCGAATCACTGGCGATAATGATTTTGTTCTATATACAGTAACGCTGTTCAAGAAAGTTCTCGATGAATATCGAACAAATTGTCGAGACAACAAAATTATTGTTCGAGATTTTGTTTATAATGAAGAAAATTTAAAGACTGGAAAAAATGAAAGAGATAAAATGGTTCAAGAAAAGCAAAAACAATACGCACAAATAATTCGATGGCTAAAAGTTAATTTTGGTGAAATATTTTCTGCGTATATCCATATTAAAGCTTTACGAACTTTTGTTGAATCTGTTTTAAGATATGGGCTACCTGTAAATTTTCAAGCTGTTGTAATGGAACCAAATAAAAATGCAATTCGTAAACTTCAAGCTGAACTCAATAAACGTTATGGACATCTTGATGGTGGAAATCTTAATGGTCCAATGGGGGATAATTTTGATGATCTTCCAAGTTTAGCTTCACTTGGAATTCATGATTATCATCCATATGTCTTTGTTAAAGTTTTTACTGATTTTGCTGAACGTCGTTAAATGATTTCTTAAGATGACATAATTACTTACAATTCCATGCACGAGATTAATACAAGATGCAAATATTTTTTCCTAAATTTAAAAATTAATGTAGTTTATTTTTTCACCTTATTTATTGCATATTATTTATTCAATGATAAATTTTTTTTTCCCAGTGCTAAATTTTTATTTTTTGTTAGTCACAATAATTTAAATTGTATTATTTTTGACATTTTTTATTTAAACTTTTTCTATGCAATAAAAATAAACGACCTTCAAATAACCATTTTTTTTTATTTTTATCACATTGTTGTTCGAAAAAAAGAAAGGAAAAAATGGTCAGATTTTTTCGGACTCATTTCTTCTTTCTAACTTTCAAGTCTTGAAATTTTTTTTATTTTCAAGAAAATTTTCTTACACAAGTTTTTTGAATTTTTTATTTCTTTGTTCCCCACAACCTTCCAAGGTGATCCATGAAGAAATTAATATTTGAAACAGAAAATTTAATCACAAATGCTGTTACAAATCCATAATGTTGATAAACCATCCATTTTTTGCATATTATAGGATTATTACATGAACACAGTAACAATAAAATTTATTTTATCTAATTTAACGTTTTTGTTTTTAAAAAAATTTTCATTTCACAAATTATGACATAATATTTAAAGAAGTAAATTTTTCTTTTTAAAGCTAAACAAATATAGAACTATGTGAACGCCTCTCACTCTCGTCATTCACCATATTTTTGGAGATAAAAAATATAGGGTTGTTTGTTATTTAAACAGGCAACAAAAAAGTTTAACAAATAAAAAACAGATATTATTGGTAAATGTTTGTTAAAATTTGAAAAAAAAGTCAAAAAAGGTGGTAATCAAAATTTCATCCCACATATTTTTGGTAATTTTTTCTAAAAAAAAAGTGTTAAAAAACAAATAAACAGTTTTAACACACGAAAAAAATGAGTATATAAAGAAACATGGCTATTCACAAAAATTGTGGTATTTGATTAATTAATCTCTAAAAATGAGTCATTTCAGGGACGGAAAATATGAGTGATAGAAAATGATTCATTTTTAATTTGTAATTGTTTTATTTTTGTCGTGTAAAAGTGTTTTCTCTCAACATCTTAAATATCCCCTTTTTCCTACCAGTTTTTTGACAACAAATTGTTTCAAACAAAAATAAACTTAATTTAAAATTATATACTTTTAAAATACGTCTTCCGCCTATTTTGTGTTATAACCTGTAATAACGTGTTTACTTTCTTCTTTTTTTCATATAAAATACTTGTCATTTTCAGTCATGCTTTTTCAACAAACTCTTGTCTGTGCTTTTCTTTTCTTCTTTGCTGTTCCATTCATTTCTGCTGAAATGAAACTTGTATGGGAAGAAAATTTTGATGGAGGTTCAATTGATCGATCAAAATTTACTTTCGATATTGGCAGAGGCGAAAATGGCTGGGGAAATGCCGAACTTCAACATTACACTGATCGTTCAGAAAATGCTCGAGTTGAAGGCGGTAATTTAATTATTGAAGCTCGAAGAGAAGATTTTGAAGGAAGTGCTTTTACATCTGCCAGAATTAAAACAAAAGGATTAATGGAATTTAAATTTGGCACCCTTGAAGCAAGAATTAAACTTCCCTCACAAAGAAAAGGACTTTGGCCTGCATTTTGGACTCTTGGAGCTGATATTGATACAGTTGGATGGCCAAATTGTGGTGAAATTGATATCCTTGAAACCGGTTCAGCTGATGCCATTTCCAAAAATGCCGTCAATAATCAAGTTGGCGGTGCAACACATTGGGAAAATCAAGCAATGTATAATACCGTTTATAAAGCAGATTTTGATTTATCTGCTGATTTTCATAATTATAAACTTTCATGGACCCCTGATGTTATCAGTCTTTTACTCGATGATAAAGAATATTTTCGAATGAATATTCCAACTGAAACTTTTCGAAAACCACATTTTGTCCTTCTTAATTTAGCTATCGGTGGAAACTACCCTAACATTCATGATCAAAATCAAATTGATGCACAATTTCCTGCACAAATGCAAATTGATTACATTAAATTATTCCAAAATGACGGAGATGAATTACGTGTAAATGGAAAATAATTAAATTCCAAACATTTATATAAATTATATTTACTCACGAATGTTTAAAACACTTTTTTATAAAAATAAACTCAACTGAAAAGATGATGTGCATTTTCCATTCCTATAAAATTGTAAAACATAATATTTACATTAACACTTTAATTATAAGTTTTTTATAAAGAAATCAAATATATAACTTTTTTTGTCGAAAAAATATAAAAAGATTCCCTTGGAAATCCATTTTAAAATGCTACGGGAAGAGTTAAAATTTAATCTCATACCAGATATTATTATCATTGTTTACTGCAGAAAAATTTCTGCTTTTGCATTTTTACCTTTTTTGGACAAAACAAAGATAAAATATGTAAAAACTCTTTCAAGTGTTTGTCACAAAATAGGAAAATCATGCTTTTTTTTCCTTTAAAGTGATTAGCTGCTGTTCAATATCCATTTATTATTTTGTTTTTACATTCAGTTTTTGTCATTCGTTTCCTTTTTAAAAGTATAGAATTAAAAATTATTTTGCATTCATTAAACACTCAAAATAATTTAAAAACGCTTTTTTCGATCGATAACTTCTTGCATTTTAAAATCTCCTGTAAAAATGTGTAAAAAGATTCAAACAAAAAAATGCATAATTACTTTAATGAAATTTTTTCCATTTTTTTGTCGCGTCAGCAAAAATTTATAACTTTGCAATGGTTTATTTTTCAAATTTTTTAGTTTATGAGACGCTATTTATAATCTTCGAAGTAAAAATATTAAATTAAAAACGTCTTCATTCATAACAATGTATTCAAGCCTTGTTTAAAATGTTGATCTTCATTCACATAAAAGCACTTGTAATTCGTGTGTAAAAAACACAGATAAAATATTAAAAAGGGACGCAGTATAACGAATAAAATCTTTTTCAACACCAAAATTACTATTTTGCCTTTAAAAAATGAAGATTATAGTTAAATTTTTAAAATTGATAAATAACATATAAAAACCAACAAACAACTGTTTTTTTTTTTTTTTAAAAAGAAATAAAAAAAAAACATTTGTATTTCGAAAGCTGACATTTTCTCAGAGATTAAAAGCATTTTGAGCGACATTAGAAAGAAAAGAAAGTCAATGCACGTTAATCAATTGCAGACAAAAAAAGACTGTTTTTTAATATTTTGATATCTTTAAAAAAAGTTAAACTAAATATTTGTAAAATGTGAATTTTTTTAAATGTATTACAAGAAGATTGTCCCGAAAAAAATATCCCAATCGAACTTTATTAATAAAAATAAAAGAAACACAACTTAACAAATTTTATTTAAAAAATTTAAGTAAACAAAACATGCAAAGTTTCTCCTTTAACAATAATAATTTTTGGTTATTGATGTTTAATCTTTGCAACATAATTTTTAAAAAAGCTTTTTACGTTAATATATTGCTTAACAGAATGCAAATTTTATAAAACATTCAAAACAAAAAAAACTGTTTTTCGACTTTTTTTAAAGGATGATTCATCTAAATGGGGATGTTATAAAAAATAAAAGGGAAAGAATTGCTGACATGTATTTTTGCATTTTTTGCAAAAGGTGTATTTCTCGCTGGGTACATTCCAACTGTTTTCGAAGGTTGCGTTGTTGATATAAATGTTAACGGCAAAGCTATTGAATTTGTGACATGGGACACAGCATGTTCCAAAGACTACAAACGTTTTCGCCCACTAAGCTATCCCGATTCAGATGTTGTAATTATATGTTTTTCTATTGATTCACATGACTCTTTAAAGAATGTCAAAGATAAATTTATTCATGAAGTCAGTTAAAAATTTTATTTAAGAATTTTTTTTAACATATTAAAACGCTGACTTTAAAAATATTTTGAACTTTCAAGAAACATGAAAAAAACAGAGATTTTTACTCATTTTTTTATCAGGTTCAAAAATTAATATTTTTCCTCATTTTTTTTAAATTTGAAGAGATTTTGTTAAATTTAAACTGAATTTTTTTATTTAAATTTTGAGGCATTTTTAACACAACTGCGATTTTTGCCTCAATTTAAATATTGATTTTTTCGTAAAATTGAGGCAAAATTTTTTTGCCTCAAATTGAGGCAATTTTTTTTTGCCTCAAATTGAGGCAATTTTTTTTTGCCTCAAATTGAGGCAATTTTTTTTTGCCTCAAACTTTGATGAGGAATCGAACTCGCGACCGATTGGTTCAAACGAAAAAACGTTACGCCACTCGGCCATTCAGACATTAGACAAAGAGTGACAAAACTGAACCAAAAGAAAAGGATAACTTTTTTTGTTATATTTTTTGCTTCAAGGCATTTTGCTCAGAAAAAATAAAATACTTGTTAAATTTTATTCCAATATTAATAGCAGTAAAAAAATTAAGATATTTAAATTTTTCTTCAAAGAATAACAGAAAAAAAAACAAAAAAATGCACAAAATATAACAAAAAAAGTTATCCTTTTCTTTTGGTTCAGTTTTGTCACTCTTTGTCTAATGTCTGAATGGCCGAGTGGCGTAACGTTTTTTCGTTTGAACCAATCGGTCGCGAGTTCGATTCCTCATCAAAGTTTGAGGCAAAAAAAAATTGCCTCAATTTGAGGCAAAAAAAATTGCCTCAATTTGAGGCAAAAAAAAATTGCCTCAATTTGAGGCAAAAAAAATTGCCTCAATTTGAGGCAAAAAAAAATTGCCTCAATTTGAGGCAAAAAAAAATTGCCTCAATTTGAGGCAAAAAAAAATTGCCTCAATTTGAGGCAAAAAAATTTTGCCTCAATTTTACGAAAAAATCAATATTTAAATTGAGGCAAAAATGGCAGTTGTGTATAAAATGCCTCAAAATTTAAATAAAAAAGCAAAAAACAAATAATTATAAAAAAATCCTCATTTTAAAACAATAAGAGTTAATTTAACTAAAAAAGACATTTTTTTTGTTTTGTTGAGTAAAAATCTCTGTTCTTTTCATTTTTATTGAAAGTTCAAAATATTTTTAAAGTCAGCGTTTTATATAAATATTCTAGTCTTATTAATTTTTAGATTCGCGAGCATCTTCCAAAAATCCCGATTATTTTAGCGGGAAATAAAATAGATTTGAGAGAAGATGATATGAATCAAGAACAATTAATTACAAAAGAAGAAGGAAAGTCAGTTGCTGAACAAATTGGAGCTTATGCATATGTTGAATGTTCTGCAAAAACTGGAAAAGTAAATAATATTCGATTGCTGTTATTATTTATATATTATATCCCTCAATTTAGGGTATCCGAGAAATCTTCGAGAAAGCTGGTGAAGCTTTTTTAATAAAACTGAAACGAGCAAAGAGATTCGTCTGCAATTTGATCTGACATTTGTTAATTTAAAAAAGTATGTATTTTGAAGTTACATAACCTTCGTCTTACTGTAGTTTATGCAAATAAAATTTATGTGATTTTTACCATTTTATTGTCTAGTAATTTTAATCAGTCAATCACTTGAAACTTTTTTAAATTACAGTACAAATGAAACTTGCAATAATATAATGCCCAAAATATTTAACATAAGGATCGAAACAAAAAATGAAATTAAGAAGTTTAATATCAAGACTTTTTTTATTTCTATTTGTCATTCTGTATTGTGGCTACAGTTGGGTCAAACGACAATTCTAAGAGGATTGGATCAGCAGCAGAAAGATGGGAATGGAAATCTGTTGGTTGTTCTAAACGTGCATTTTAATACAATTAATTTTTGTTAATAAAATTACCATTAATTTTAATATTTTGAGGGTTTACAATGTGAAATTCACTTGTTTCATAATCAATTTATTTTTTTGACGTATCATGTGCATTTTAAGTTATCATATTTAGGGAAAATGACATCTTTTTTAAAACATTGATTTGGTACCAACGGAGAAAGAGATTAAAGGGAAATTTGAATATAGTGTGGATTTTTGCTAACATTTGCTGAAAATTACATATTTTGAATAGATTATGTGGTAACCGGCAGAACATACAGACACCGGCAGAACGTTACCATAGATTATTTGAAAAAGAACAAAAACTTTTCAACAACATTTTAAAACAAATTTTATTAGAAAAAAATTAAATGCCCACAAAAATGAAAAAAAGAGTGATGCAGCATCAATAATCAAAACAAAAACAATAATTTCGGTATAATTGCCGAATAGCCAAACAAATAGTGGAACAATTTCTTTTTTTTTTCCTGTTAACCTCCGCATCTGAAGTAGGATCTTAAAAGTTTTTTGAATTATTAACGGTGTCATGAGAGAACCCTTCATTACACCGTTAATAATTCCACAATCACTAAATATCGTTATTCCATGTTTAATCCGTCGCCTTACAGTTCTTTAATCACGAGTTTTTCGATGTTTAAAAACGACCGAAAGATCGTTCAATGGCTTCCCAAACCCAGATTCCTTCTACCAAATACCCCCTCTATAATATTTACGGCGGCCAAATTTTGTGTCATCTATTTCTGCTACAACATAAAGAATTGTTCCACTATTTGTTTCGCTATTCGGCAATCGCTCCATAATTTCTTATCAAGTGTGTTTATTTGTGTTTGACCAAGCCAAAAAGAAGAAAACATAAATTTGCTTAAAATATTGTAAGTTTTTTGATTTTTGATAGATCAATCTTTGCAATAAATTGACTATTGTTGGATTTATTCTTTAGGATCATAATTAATGTGATTCCCGATATGTTCTAACGTCTTTCATCAACTTTTTGATGGTCCATATTGAAAATGAAAAATAATTACACATACAAAAAATAATTTTATATCCGTAATAAAACAATAAACACATTTTTTTTCATTCCCACAAAAATCTACCCCGCAACAAAAAATTTTTTTCTTTGGCACATATTTGAAGCATCCATACTTTTAATCATGTTTTCTTTTTTTAAATGTTTTACCATTCCCCAAATCCTCTTTAAAGATAAAACAAATAGAGAATCAAAAAATGCCCAAATTTTTCGAAGGCATTTCATTGAAGAACTCCTAAGCAAACAATGAAACCGAAGCGACAAAGAACTTTCATTACATCTTTATGTTTACCGATGTGTTTGACAATATGTGTAAAAATATTAGAAATTATTTATTTTTTCCTTAAAAATTAAGAAAGGCTATACTCTTTGACCTTGGTTATCAAGGAGGGCAGTTTCAATTCCATTTTTTCGATTTACTGCAACACAACATCTTGTTGTTCCAAGATCAATTCCAACAACATTAATATTTTCATTGTTTGTAAAAATACGTTTTGGTATCCTGAAACCTTTGTTGGAATCTGGAGAAGATTGAATTTTAGGATTTTGAGTACCGTAGAAAACTTCGAGAAATTCATCAATGCTAGGAAAGTCTTCAGGTGATGTTTCTTTAATGTTAACTGTAAAGATTCCATTAATATCAATATCAAATATTATGATCAAACTATCATATGGGGAAGTGGAATTTCTTCCGTTAAATCTCTAAGGATATCAGCTTCAAATAGAATATGGTGTACGAAAGATGGCGGACTGAAACCCGGGTACGAACTCTCCTGAAAATTCATATATATATATATATATTAATGCATTTTACTGACGAACAACTAACGATTATTATTTTGCTGTGATCTCTTCTTTTCTTTTATAAAATTTTACATTGAAGTGGCAACTGCTCAGTATTTTTAAGAGTAACAATTTTGTTTACGACGTTTTTCAATTCTTTATTTTTGGTGTCGCTGAATTTTACTATCAAATGTCTGTCTAAAATTCGTTCAGATTGATATTCGAATAAAACAGGGTCGTTCCCAATTAATCGAGAATGAACAAGTGGTCCCATTGATGCTGCAAAATTTTGATCAGACGATGAATATGAAATTGGATATATTTGGAATTGAAAATATGGTATGACAAATTTCCAAAGCCGTATTTTTTCATCATCATATAAAATCACATTAGGAATAAGGAATTCTTGAGCTATATCTTCAGTATTGTCAGCACCAGATAAAAGAGCATTTAAATTTTGATAATCACATTCCGTAGATTAAATATGTTTTGCTTTATTATTCAATTTTTGCCAGACATGACAACACCCATTAAAAATTATCCAAATTGTATCACCATCTACTGGAATATAATGTGAATAAAACGTTGCGTGCAAATACAGTGCTGTTTTAGGATCTATGATTTCAACTTTTTTAAATCCAGCTTCTAATCCACATCTGATGAATGTTTTTTTGATTTTGTTATCAGATATTTCAAATATAATCGAAACACATCCCAGTTCTCCACAAATATAATGCTGTATGACATCAAAAATTGTTTTTAAACGAGTCACAATAAGTTGACAATAATTCGATAGAGATTTTACAACCACATTTGAAATGGTACAAACATCTCGACCATCAACATTAACTTTGCTGGATTCATTAGTTAAAGTGTTATATAAGAAAGCACAATTTACTGAAGGGTAAATTCCAACATCAAACGACATAATTTTTAATATATTTTTTTGACAAACAAAAAATTAATTTGTCAAAGAAATCAATATGTATCAAAAATAAAGTTCCCTCTCTTCTTCTTTACCCCCTATCAAAAGAAAAAAAACTGTTGTGCATGTGAAGGCAATATTCAACAAACTATAAACAGAAATTATTTGTGCTAACATGTTTTGTGAAAGCAATCATTTTTTAAGTTACATGTAAAAAATTAAAGAGAAAAAGAAAAGAAGAAAAAATGTGTAGCAGGAAAATTAAAGAATACAGTTTCAAAAATTTAAAATACTTGGAATTCTTTTAATCAGAAAACAAAAAAAATCAAATGCAAGTACCAATAATTTTGTTTCTTGAGTATTATTTCAAAATGCACTATTATTTATTTTTTCAAATAACAAAAACGAGACTTTCTAAGATTTCTGAATTTTAATTACTTTTTTTTTCCAAAATACAATTTGTAAAAACGAAATAATTACTCATGCTTAAGCTAAATTCTTAGCCTTCTTTTTTCTGTTGTTTTTGCCCTTTTATTATGAAACAATTAATTAAAACTTCAGAGAAAGAAATTCAAAAAATTAATTAAAAGATGAAATTACATTTTTGCTAATACATAAATTCCACGTAAGTATGTAAATCTTCTGAGAAATATTTTATAAAATAAGAGAACAAATATATCTCAAAAGATACTATAGATAGTTAAAAATAATTTGGTCATTTTTTTAATTGCTAAAATATCTTTATATTTAACAGATATTTTAAAACGCATTCTTATCTTTTCCTTTAATGGCAACAATTTTTAGAATTTCAAAATATTTAATTGTCCTTTTATAAATATAATCTGTATTAATGAATTAATTACTCATGACAAAGTTAAACTTGTACTTTGTTGCACTTTTAATTAAAGTGCAATACAGTACAAGTCTAAATTAATGCTCAAGCATCAAATTTATTAGAGCATTAATTTGAAAGAAAAATAATAATTAAAATAAAAAGTTTTATTTTCTCGTAAAATTGAATCATATGTAGCATCTTCAATTAGAAAAAGAGTGACCTCTAAATTTGTTTAAAAGCAAATTAAGCTTTTTCTTTTTTTTAAAAACATTTATTATTTAATAAAAAAAAATTGACGATGGCACTGTCTCCATATTTAATATTTTGTTATGACCTCATTTGTTTAGTTTTAACAGTTTTTTCTATAATTTTATCAATTTATGGTTTAAAACATCAAAATAAAATTCAATCAAAAGATCTTTCTCCGATAATTACAGTATTCTTTTATTTTATGCTAATTTATTCCATCACTTGGCTTTTTTATGTTGGATATTTGACTGTATTTTGGAGAGCGAATGAGAATATTTATGATGTAAAAATATTTTGGGCTGTTAGCATGTTGCGGGCATGCTTTAGTTATTTGCCATCTGTCATTGAAACATTTTTGGCATTTGATCGATGTTTAATAATTATTTTTCCAACAAAATATACAAAACCTCTAAAAAAGCTATTTGCATATTTTTCTGTTGCAACAACAGTTTTTACATTTTTATTTGTTATTTGGATTACAGCAACAATAGAATCTCTTCCAACATTTTCGACCACAGAATGTTATTATGTTGATTGTTTAAATACTTTTATTAAACGAAAAAATACATATGAAACAAAATGTGCGTTGGTTGGAATAAATGTTGGAGCTGGAATTATTCTACTTTTGTTATTTGTGTTTTATAATAAAAGTAACACAAATAAATCTGTCAAACGTGTCACAAAAACTTTAATCATTATTATTTTTTCGTCAATTTTATTTGATTTTGCACCAGTTTTTTTAAATCAAATTTTAACTATGGTAAGTATTTTTTTTACAGTAATTTTGCTCATTTTGTAAAATTTTATTCAACTATAAGGATTTAATTTATGACGTTTTTCACTTTGGTGACGCAATTAAATGATGACATAATTGTTAATAGAAAAAGTTTAATTAAATAATACTGTAAATATTTTAGTATAAAGTAATTAATCAATCTTTGGGACTTTCATATGGTCCATTTCAAGCTACTTTGGCATTATTCAATAATACTGTATGTATTTGGATATATTATCGAGCAATTAAAAAATCTTCAATGACAAAACTTTCATTACATGGTGTTACAACTTATTAAAATGACACATTATAAATGATGAAATGTTATTTTGCTTTTGTAATAGGTCAATTTTATGTATTTAAAAATTTGTTTTTTCTTGAATATTTCGTTTTTTAGTTTATTAAACATTTTAACTAAAAATAGATAACAAAAAAGAAGCAAAAAATATTTACAAAATAAAATCAATAAATCTTTTAAGGAATATAATTATTTAGAGAATTTTCAATTGAGGTTATATTATTTACAAACATAGATATGAATGAACAGGAGACGCTTTTTTGCAAATATTAATTAAAAATGTTAAAAACATCATCAATGAAAAGATCTTTGACAACAAAGATCTATTCATACAAGTGAACAATAAACGATTGCTTGTTTCAATATTTTAAGGACATTACTTACAATTTTTAATTGAGATAGTGCTGACTGCCTTTCTTCCTTCTACTAAAATTTGTTTACATTTGTGGCAAAAAATGCTACATACAATTTTTTTTCAAAGACAAAATGCATTTTAAAATGCGCGATTATTTTTTATCGCAATTCATTTGCTTTAAAAATAAAAGGTTGATCATAACTTCCAAATGACATATTTGTTTCATTTTTGGAAAAACGGCAAGAAAAAAAATTGTTTCTTTTTTTGAATATTTTATATACAATATATCTTTTTAAATGAAAGAATAATAACTGTTGCAACCACTAACAAAAAAAGTTTGAAGTTTGAAAACGATTGTATTCAATTTATTTAAATACTAAAAAAGATGAATTCATTAAAAATGTAACTTATCCCATGTTTCACAATAATCGATAAATAAAACAATTTAAATGATATTTTAACAGAAATCACCGATGCATCGATTGGCAATCAGAAGTTACAGAAGATGTTGTCTGTATTTTTCTTTACAATAAAAATATCGTTTTTGGAAGACAATTTCGTGTTTGCACAATAAACTGAAATTGAAAAGCATGGTTTGGTAAAAATATGCTGCAAGTGATTATTATCAAAAATAATGACTAATAATATTTTTTGCAAAAAACAAACGAAAGAAATATACAACAATTGAATTTTTTCAAGACAAATGAATACATAGGGGCTGTCCAGATCTGACGTCGGTGTTTTTAGGGGGGGAGGGGTTTAAGCTAAATCTGACGAAATCTGACGGGCAGGGGTGGGGGGTTTTTCCAAAATCTGACGTCGGCATAAACTGGTATTAAAGGTACAGAAAAATATTATTAAATTTTTTGCACCTTTTTTTCGTTTGCTTTTTTGTTTTGCCGCCCACAACAAAATATGAATAGAAAAAGAACAATGCATTTTTCCCGATTTTCAGTATTGAGCATAATAAAAAAATTGTTAGAAATGCGATTCCCCTTTTAAAAAAGTCGTTTCAAACAATCAACAAATAGAGTTTAAACTAACCTCGGGCATTATCAACAAATGCAAAAAAAAATATGTTAAATGATTTATTTTTTAAAACTTAGTATTTATCACATTTTTAAAGAATCTGACGATTTTCCTGACGCAGGGGGTGGGGGGTGTTTACCTGAATCTGACGCTATCCGATTTCGGGGGTGGGTGGGTGCAGAATTTCCGATTTTTTCCCGACGTCAGATCTGGACAGTCCCTAAAAGGATTTTACAAACATGTATAAAAACGGATTTTTTTAATAATAAAAATGTTTATTTAAATTTTAACGCTAAAATATTCAAAAAATACTAATATTGCTTTGCTTATTTACTGCAAAAATTTTATTTTGCTGTCTTTGACTTTTTTTATTGAAGTATTTCGCGAAAGACAATTTTTTATTGCAAAAACGACATATTTTTTTACCAACGCAGGCACAAAAAGCAAATGCATCTTTCTCGTTTATTAAGAGAAACAACTTTTTTCTCCCTTTTCATCCGTTTACACTATTGCAACTATTGCAACAGATGATTCATTCAAAATGTTTTTCAAAAGGAAAGACCGAAACATCCTGCGTATATGTGTACAGAAAACATTAGACATTACTCATTGAAATTTGATTTTTCTATTTTTTGCACGAAAAGAAAAAAATAAGGTTTTCATTTTTTAAATATTTTATTTTCAACTTTTATAATAATGGAATAATAAATTTATAAATTATAAAGATTCGAAAATAAGCAGAAATTTTTTATTTCTCAGTTAATAAAGAGGAAACTACAATGCAAGAAGACAATACACAATAATAATTTTTTAATGTGGATAATGTTTAATACTGAAAATTATTTTAATATACTTCTTACAATTAATTTATATATCGGCATAATTATTTCTTTTATCTTTACAAATCAAGTTATTTTTTTTAATCGGCTACTTTCATTTATATTGGTAAACTTGGTTTTGATGTTGAAGAATAAAAGTGGCATCTTTAAATAATAAAAGATTTTTCCCTTTTGTATTCAAAGAAATGTTTTTAAAATTTTTAGCACTTAAATATTCAAAAAAATTCACTTTGCTAAAAAAAATGTAGAACAAGTCTTTACCAATTTTTTTCTTTGTTTGTTTTAGAAATGATGAAAAACCTTTTCACCCTTTAACACAGAAAACGCATTTCTTCATCATTTCAGAAAGCGCTGACTGCCTTTCTTCCTTCTACTAAAATTTGTTTGTGGCAAAAAATGCTACCTTCAAAACAAAACATGCGATTATTTTAGCGCAATTTATTTGCTTTAAAAATAAATGTTTGATCATAGTTTCCAAGTGAAGTTGATGAAACAGGTTATATCGATAAATGAAATACTTTTTTTAAAATTCAAAATCTTTTTTTAAATTTTAACGCTTAAATTTAAAAAAAAATACTAATTTGGCTTTACTTATAAAAAAGACAAAAATGGCTGTGCCTTTGTTCAGGCCCAATATTTCAGATCTAATATTTACTGTGATTTTCGTTGAGAATTATTTTTTCAGAACAATAAATTTCTGTTATTCATATTTATGAACACTTTTTTTTAGATTTTTTTATTTTGGACTTTTTTCTCAGAACGAATAATTTGTGCGTTAATTGTTTGAGTTTTATTTTTTTCAGAATGTATCATTTGAGAGCAATTGAGTTTAAATGATTTTTGTAAAATAAAAGATATATGAAACTTTCAGGGAATATTAATTAGGACATGGGGAAGCTGTTAGATCAACAGTTTGACATGTTTTATATTATATAAACATTTGCATTTTTTTTGAACCTTTGTTCAGGATTTTTTGAAGACTTTCAATGTTTTGTGCAAGAAAAACAATATTTACTCTTTTTTTAGCAAGCGCGCTATTTTAACAAGAAACAAGAACAACTTTAATAGTAAAATGTTTCAACCATATTATAACAACATCAAATATTATTCTACATTAACTTTGTGGTTAAGAATATTATGGAAGATACACGAGGTTGTCGATTTGCAAATAAATAATTTAAATGATAAAAATTTGATAAATGCGTTCTTAAAGTTGGCCTAAAATTTGCATTTCACAATAAAATAGTAATGAAAAAAACTTACGAAAATATTAAAAGTGAAACAAAAGATGAATAATGAAATGACATATAAAACATATTTTGTAGAAATATAACAGTATTAAAAATAACAAAATTTGTAGGTGAGTCATAACTATGTGACAAAAAATATGGAAAAACAGCCATAGAAATGCAAAAGCTTCCATATAAAACAGAAGAGATAAAAGACTGGGCTAATAAATTTCTTTCAATTTTTGAATGCTTTATTTGCATAATCGAAGTTGAATATTGTTTATGTTTTTGTGACAAAATTATGAATGTTGCAACTCCTGAAAATTGTGGAGATTAAGCTGATTTGAAAATTTGTCTCTTTAAAAAACGGGATAAGCTCAAAATAGCCTTTTTTTATTTTTAGAAAAAAACTTTTTCATCGTTTGATGGCCTAATGGTTAATGCAAGAAGTGGGTAGGTCATTGGTTCGAGTCCTTATTATTTACCTAATATAAGTGAAATTGAAGCACAAATTCCATTACAAATCGAAACCAAATAAAATTGTTGTTCAACAAAGTCATAACATTTTTCATCTTCAGATGCCGTACTCATACATTCCAAATTAAAAATTCCAAATCCGTTAATAATAAAAGGAAAAAATAACAAAAAAATAAACAAAATATAAAAATTTCTTGTTGACCATAAACTTTGGTGTTTATTATCCAATAAAATAGAAGTTAATCGATTAAAGCACAATGCAATATTCCATGGACCAACAAAAAATAACATATATCCTTCACATAATTTTTTAATAAAAATTGTAATTGGAGTATCTTCGTGTGATAAAATTGTTTTGAAAATAAATGGTATGAAACAAAATAAATCCAAAAAATATCCGATTGAAAGGAGATGAAAATATGAAGATGAGAAAATTGAAGTTTTGGTTTTAAAACTGTTAAAAAAAAAATTAGAACGGTTAATTCTACAAATGCACCAATGAAAGACGAATAAATTATAATTGCATCAAAAATGCCTTGAAGATATGCTAATTTTTGTATTTCGATTAAGTTTTGATCGGAATTAGAAGAATTTTCCATGGTTTTATGAGGTATCTAAAAACATCGAATTTTTTTATTTTAATATATTAATATTGTAAATTCAAAATTTAGAAAAACATAAAAATCATTTCAGCCGAATACTTTTTGTACAAAAAATTAGAAAAATGAGAGAGTTTTTTGATTTCAAAAGTGACTCTTAAAAAGTAAAAAAAAAGATTTTCATCACTTTTATTTGAAAGTTTTTACTTTTAAAAAACTATTGAAAGCATTTGTACTTTTTTTTATTTTTTATATTTTCATTGTTTCTTTTTTTCAGGACAAAATACAAAAAATCAAAAACAAAAATTAAAGGTTATTTTTGGAAGTAAAACAAAAGAAAATTTTTGGAAAACTGAAAAAATAAGAAAATTTTTAATTTAAATCTTTGGCAACAAATTTTTGAAGCTCCAAGGTTAAACATTAAATATGGAAATATTTGTATGTAATTTCGGTGCCAAATGCCAAAATTACAGTATACCTGTTTTTACTAATGCAACAAAAAATAATTCATTAGTTTTATTTTTTTTAGCATTTATGCTTTTACAGATGATATTTCTCTCTCTGTAATTCTGACGTCTTCTTTGGAGATTTCCGAACCCTAATTAAATTAAATATAAAAAAAGGAAAATGTCAAAAAACTTATTGAAAAATTTTTTAAATATTAATATTATCATGAGGTTAAAAATGAAGCTTTAATCGTCTTTTTATAGTTTAAACATTTTTACAGTAAAAAGATAAAAATTAAACTTAAGAAAGACAACATCATTTATGGAATAAAAGAATGCAAAAAAAGATATAACCACAAAATAAAACTTTAATTCTTCCTTGTTTTAACAAAGTTAAGCGTGTTTTAATTTTAATTATCAAATTTAAATTTTACGAGAAATTTATTTTATTACAGCAATTTTATTTATAACTTTTTTTCATGTACAATCCGTTACAATGGAATTCGAAAAAAATAGCCCTAGAAAGTTGAAAAAAGTTGAAGCCACTTTGCCAGAAAAAGAGTGGAAGAAAAAAAAGAAGTTCAATTTATAAATTTTGCGGTTGTTATGGTGCTTCAATTCTTTCAACTCTTTCTTTTCGAATTCCATTATAACGGATTGTATGTTCTTTCATCACACATATCCTTCATTACTTCCCTTTTTTATAAGTAATAATTCATAGTATTACTCATTCAGTGATTTCATTTTATTAATTTAAGTGAATTAAAGTATGAAAAAGCATAAATTTTATTACCTAAAATATAAAGTTTTCTGTAAAAAAGAAGCCAGCATATGTCTGTCATTTTTCTTACCCCCTCATTAAGTTTTGTCAGGGTAGCTTAAAAAACATGCCAATTTTTTAGGCCTTTAATTTTCATCAATGTAGTAATTTAATTTTTTAAAAAAGTTAAAGTAATATTATTATAATCACTGATTTTCAAAAAGAAGAATAAATGTTGCCTTTTTTAAAGCAAAATCATATATTTCTTAAAATATTAAAATGTGATGTTTGTAGTAAAACACAAAAAAAAGAGTATGTAGTACGGTTTAAAATTGTGGAAAAGAAAAACTTCTTTTGTCGAGCAGGGATGCGCGGAAGTACAGTATGACTTTTACGGAAGTAATTCCAAATCTGAATTCCGGAAGGTTCTTTTGACAATTAATTTCGCCTATGCAGATTATTGGGTCAAAGCGGATTGTATAGAATCTCGGTCAAAAATCTCAAACTCTTTCTGAATTTGAGATTTGGAATTTCTTCCGTAAAAGCCATACTGTACTTCCGTACATCCCTGTTGTCGAGCCAAAACTAAATAAAAATCTAAGTAAAGCACTTGGCTACAAAATTATGGATAAACTAATAAAACAGCTAAAAATCTAATAAGAAATCAATTTCTAAATATACGAGAATTCAACTAGGAAACGAGTAAAACTTTAATAAAATCAAAAAATTATGCATAGTTCTGTTTTATTTCTTTAGAATCATCTATCATATCCTTGTGGAGTATGGTATCATTTTTGATCCTCTCATATACTGCTTTTTGATCTAATTCATCGTTATCTTTGAAAATTTTATTAACAAATTTTGTAGAAGCCGGAGTTGCCACTGGTCCAATTATGGTTTTTGTTATTCAAACATTGTAAAAAAACATAAATATTCAAATAATTTCGAGAAAATAAAAGACAATAAAATATTAAAAAAAGTGAGCAAAGAGAAATGAGAGACAGATGCATTTTTTTCGTTTTGCAACATTTTGAGAAAAGAAATTTTTTTCTCAGTAAAATGTTGACTCTATTGATTGATTTTAAAGGCATCCATTGAGAAAACCATAAAAGTCATAAAATTGATGTTACTGGGGGCATCTGTTGTTTTATCGTATAGTATTTGATTTTCGTCTTCTTACAGTGGGGATAATTATGATAATCCTTTTGTCAATCTTCAGGTACTTAACAAATGAATAGAATTTTTTTTTTGTAAATTTTTTTCATATAAATAAATACTCGACAAAAGACTTTCTTATATGTTGATTTTGGGTTGTTAATAAGAAAAGTTAACAAAGCTTCCAAACGATGATTCCCATCAATAACAAGGCATTGCTCACTAACTTTATTTACGTTGAATTTAATATTATTAAACCCTTAAAAACATTTATAATCGTTTGTAGAAAAACTAAAATATTCAAAAGCAGTTATAAAAGAATGCAGGAAAACAAAAATGTATAAAATCTGGAAAAAAATTGCTTAAGACAAATGAAAGATGGACGCACTTTGCTGAAGTAATTTTATAAATAATATTATTTTTTCAAGGTCAACTATATTGATCGGCTATAAAAGGTTTTCACCAAAAAATAATTCGTTCCTTATTCAAAGATTTTTATTGAAAAATAATTCTTTTGGGACCCTTTTAATGGAAAAAAATTTAAATTTTTTTTTAATTGGGTTTAATTTTATAAGGTTTCTAAAAAACTTGTGTAAACTAATAGATAAAAAATATATTAAACTTTTTTTTTTAAATGAGAATCTTATTATAAGATATTGTAAAAGCTTTCAATCATGTGAAAATTTATGTCACAACGACCTCAAAGAAGCAAATTTATAAAAAGAACGCTTTCGTTGATTTTCTTTCTCTGTATCTTTTTTGGGGTAAAAAACATTTTAAAATTTTTAAAATGTTTTATTTACTTTAGCATTAGTTAATTACATAAAATTGAAAACATAGCTTGTTTAAAACAATGTTTTTAATAAGTCTTTATTTGCAAAATTGAGCATAAAAATTTGAAAGCTTTTTTATTCGCCGCTGAAATGACACATTGTTAAAATTTGCATATTTTCATTTGTATGCAACTATTTTTAAATTTCGTTTATTAATATTATAAATATCTATTAATTTGAAATATATATTTTCTGGTTAAGAAAAAATAAACCGAATTTTAAAATGTTGAGCTTTTAAGAAAGCTTCAAAATTCATTTTTATTTATTGCTGAATTTGCCACCATTCTTTCGTTAGATTTGCATTTTTGGTTGTTTTTCGTCTGGCAAAAATTTCTTTTCTGGCATTCCAAATTTCTTCTGAGTTTATCTCATCTTTGCATTTTCAACATTTTGCCCAAGATTTTTCTTTACCAAAACACTTGAGTCAGTTTGTTGTTGAAATTTTGTTCAACAAAGGATAGTCAAAAATTTATTTTACGTTAAATACGTATTTCCACAATAATAATTTATACAATAATATACATTTTCTCATTCAAAAACGCATTCAAAAGAGTTTTATCGTCCACAACGGCAATGATGATCAGCAGTACAGGCAGCAGGGACGCCTCGAGGACACCAATCAATGCATTCTTGTTGGGAATTGCAATCTTTGGCATAAACGACGGCATTTGAAATGAATGTCAATAAAAAGACAATGAAAAGAATTTTTACGAGCATTAAAGTTGGAGACATTTTTTTTCGCTATAAGTCACAAATAAAACAATGATTTTAAAAAAAAACATGTTTGTCTTTTATATTAAATTAAAACCATTAATTTGCATAAGCTTTTTTTAAGGATTTACTTTTGTCAAACAGAAAAACATAATAATAAAAAGATTAATCACATTTTATTGTTCATTTAGTTACAATGACTAAAGTTTAAGAACTTTTTGGACTGAATGATTCAATAAAATCGGATTAAAAGTGTTGTTTCAAAACTATTTTTGTTTTTGTGAATTTTGTAACTATCAAATTATCATTTGGTTTTAAATGATAAACACTTATCAAATATTTTCCAACAAAAAAATGTGTTTTTAAAAATGAGAGAAACAAAAAAACCTTTGATAATCCTTGAATTTTAGTTTGCGATAGGAAATCCAACTTTTTTTTTGCAGTTTGAGAAAAAACAGCTTACAAAATAAAAAAACTGAAACTGCAATTTACACGTTTTTAACTGAATACCAGAAATCCTTCCGACAGTTTTTGCAATAAAAAAATTTATTATGGGATATTAAAAAAACAAAAATAATTTTTTATCGCTTTTTATACATACAGTGCTGGCAGAAAATGGACAAACCGTGTCCAGTTGACTGGACAAATATTTTTTTTCATTTTTTTGTTAAAAATAATTCGTAAATGCTCAAAAACGATTCTGCTGATATTTTTAAGTTATTAAATTCATTTTAAAGCTTGTTCAGTCAACTGGACATTATTGTTTTACTGACTTTAACATTATTTATTGTTAAAAAAGTCTCTATTTTGACAGTTTTTTTCATAAATCTCAGGTTTAACAACTTTTTCAAGTTCAAAATGAATCGAAAAAACGAATTTTAATTAAATGGCATTTTAAGTTGTTCACACACATTTGTAAAAATTATATAAAAGTATGAATCATGCATTTATAAGGAGAAAAAGAAATTTTCCCACATACAATTAGTACCTTAATTAAATACAAATATTCGTTTTCATTAAAAATTAATTAATTTCAAAGTAATTTCATTTAACAAAATATTTACTTTTCTTTCACAGAAATGTCGTCGTCTGCCACTTTTACAGATATTTTGAAAATTGTCAGCTCTTTTGTATCACATAGTAGTCGGATTCTAGAACTTTCTGTGGCAATTTTTCTGACATTCCAATACTTTAAACCAAATTCAAATTATAAATCGGCATATTTTATAATTTTAAATGTTGGATATATTGTTGATTTATTTCTTGGACTTAACGGTATACTTCCTTTAAGTACAGAAATGTACGGGTATACAATAATATTTCATAGTTGGCATAATATTTATTTTTTAACAATTTGGAATACTGTTCTTTGCTTAAATCGTTGCACAGCATTGGCATTTTCATTAAAGCATGAAAAGGTAGGGATTTCTGTAAGCTTTTAAAATTTGCATAATTAAAATATTTTTCAGATTTGGACACCAAATTTCATGTTTTTCGTTGTAATTTTTATGCTAATTTTTCCATTCATTATTGATGGACACAATATTTTTTCCACCGAATGTTCCATTTCTAATCTTTCAACGTGTGCTGATTTAAGAAAAAGTTATTATTTTAAAGGTTCAATTGTTAATGCAATTTCGGATGCAATTTTAATTTCCTTTATTTTATTTGCAATTTTTTGGTCTTCGAAAGATAAATCACAAGTTCATTCACTTTATGCAAAAATTGAAAGGCGACTAATTTATCAAGCAATTTTTTCATCACTTTTTCAATTGCTTTTTTGCGTTTTAAATTTTTGTTCTGCAATTGTTGTTGAAAAGAATACTTTATATATTTTGGCATATTCTGCAACAATTGGATATCATTTACAGCATTATGCTGTAATTTTAACACATTTCATTTTTTCACCAACTTTTAAAATGGCATATTTAAATTTTTATCGATTTCCACTTTTGTCAAGAACTGGCAGAAATATTAAAATTTTAGCTTTTTCGAAGGCTGCATTGACAAATGCTTCGGGACCTCGAATTACAATATAATAAAAAAATTGTTGCGGGTGTATTATTCTTGAATTCTAATAAAAATTTATGTTTTTTAAAAATGTCTCTTTAATCAAATATTTTCACTCTTTCGAAAATTAAAATACAATTTATTATTTCCACTTAGTTTTCTTTCATCGTATAAAACTACAATTTTTTCGTTATTACTTGTAAATTAATTTTAAAAAACGTGAGAAAGTAAAATTTTTTGCTTCCCTTTTTATAAACGGTAAATATACTTTGTGTGCCAAATTTTTTCAATAGTAAATTTGAGTCTTAAAAATCAGTTTTCGAAATTAATGAACTTTTCCAATTTTTTTCATATAAACCTTTGAAACAAATGATAAAATTTTATTAAATAATATCCGGAAATCCAATATTTTCCACGGATGGAAGCACAAACAATGTACCATTTTCTTCATAGAATACATAATAAAATTTTTGAAGATTTTTTTAGTCCGTTTTTTAAGACAAAAAGCGGCAACTGCGTTAGTTTTTTTCCCCATTTGTACTTTTGAAAAAAATTGATTTTTAGATGTTTGCAAAGAGTGTGTTATTTCCAAAATGCTAATGCTTTTTTACCGAAGAAAATGTTCTTCAAATGAAATTATTTTGCAAAAAAATGTTACAAATTTACATAACAGAATGAAACTATTTGCATTGGTTTATTATATTTAAAAAAATTATAACATGTAAAATATATAGTTTTTATTAAATTTTTAATGTTTTCAACACCTTTTTGATGTTTTATAAAACAATAAGCAAAACATTGATTTTATATTCAATTTAATTTTAAAATATTCCAAAAAAGTTATATTTATTTCCATTTGGTTAAACGAAATAAAAAACCACAAAAAAATTTCATCATAAATAAATCGTGAATCAAAGAAAAACATATGTGTTTTTTCAATGTTTTTGTCTGCATTTTTTTGACTGAAAACCTGAAATAGAGCTTTCAAAAAAATTTCGAAAGGGCAAAAAAAGAAATAAAGTGTGAGATTATTTCGTAAGAAAAAAAAACATTTGTCATAAAAAATGTTAATCTTTTTTGGCTCTTAAAATTCATTTTTTTGTCTTTTTTTTTCTGTACATTATTTAAATGTTTCATTGAAATTTTGCTTACATTTTAAATATTTTTAGTATGGTTTGTAAAAGCTTTTTTAGGTTTTGTTTATGAGTTAATAAGAACGCTTAATAAGCATTTCAACATTAAATAAAAAGGAAAGCAAAATGTATTTTCATAAATAACAAATGAAAAAGCAGATTTGTTATAATAGTATGTTTACATAATTTTTAAGAACTAAATACATTGTATGTACAAAAGAATTCAGAGTTTTTAAAGTGTCTCTTATAAATAATTGTTTTAAAATCCACCGCCCCCACCACCGCAACCTCCTCCACCACCGCCGCCACCACCACCGCAGCCTCCAGCGGCACCAACAGCACCTCCACTAAAACCACCACCACCAGAATAATGTTTTCCACTTTCTGAAGATTTATCACACGCATTTCTACGGCACAAACAAATACAACAGCAAACACAAAAAAGTACAGCAAAAATGCATCCCAAAACTATTCCAATTATCGCGAGTGTCGATAAACCATTTGAAGAATCTGTGGCAGCAGATTCAACAGAATCAATAATGTTCAGAATTGCTTGAACATAATTTCCGCTTTGGAACAAAGATTTCTAGAACTGAAATTATATATTTTTCTTTTAATTAGATTCAAACTTGATCTTGAAAAATTTGAGAATATTTTTTACATTTAATTCCAACTTCAGAATCTCCATCAATCCAAACTTGTCGATCATCAGACGCAAGTGCAATAATAATTAATTTTTTGCAATAACTGTTTGGTCTCCATTTTAAAATTAAATCATTTGTTATTGCTTTTAAACTCTAAAAAATTGTGACAAAGTTAGAGATAAAAATAGATCAAAAAGATTATCCAAATTTCAGAAATCGATTTAAACAACTTACATCAGAATTACCCCCTTGAAAATTTTTTCCTATAATTGTAACAGCAAATAATCCCTTTCCATTACAATCACCTGAATCATTTTTGTCGGTTTTAATTTCAAGAGTTTTCAATTTATTATTAATTAAAATTCGATCATCCGTTGAAAAAACCATATCCGGATCACAAATTTGTGATGAAATATTCATTTCACATTTTTGAAAATCTACAACGGGATTCGGATAATTGTTTGACTCCCATATAATTCCAATTCCTTCTTTTATTAAAAAAATTGAAAAAAATAGTATTTTCAAAAATTTCATATTTAAGTTTTAATGAAAAATATGATTAAAATGTTTGCTTAAATAGGCAGGGTTTTTTTTTGATTGTATTTCGTAAGATAAATAAACAATTTTGAATGACGTAAATCATCACCTTTGATGATGCAAAAAAAAATTGTTTTTTCTGCTATATTTTTATCACCAAATGTTTTTTTTTATTTTTTACATCTTTGACTTTTTTTAACGAACGGTTGATGACTTACATATGCTCCAGTCTTTTGTGTTCACAAAAAATTAATTTTTTTTTATCATTCTTTCTGTAATCTATGAAAGTTTACTGCGAATAACAAAACCTTCATATATTGAAAATGTTTTTAAAATTATATCTTCAAAAAAGTTTATTGTACACGTTGGAATCAAATGGTCAATAGAAAAATTCCATACGAGACAATTTTTCTCGAGGAAAAAGAGAAAATTTTTCAATTTTTATTGACGATTTTTAACAACTTTTTTAGATATACTTTTTAACGTTTTATGTTTTTTTACAATTATAGTTTTAATCAGCGAAAAAAACTGAGTCGGGTAGCAGAGAGCTTTTTTTAAAAAAGTATCTGAAAAACGAAATCAATAATTGCATGGTAAAGAAGATATGAACTTTTTCGAGTTGTAAGTACTCTGCGTTGATACCACTGCTTTATAAAGCATAATTAAAGCCTTTTAAAGGTAAAGAAATCAGTATATGGTTGTAAAAATGAAGTTTTTGACAGATATATGGTTATGAAGTAGCAGACGATCAAGGTTGGTTTTTTGGATGACGTAGGTGTTTTTCTTTGTTTTAAACGTTCTTTTTAATAATTATATCTTTTAGATATCACTTATGGATGCTCAAGAATGGAGTGGTTATTTTATTTTTGATTGTTTTCATATATTACATCAACACCGTGATCCGTGGATATATATTTTTCAAGCTTTTATGCTTCATTTTTCATTATCCATTACCAAATATAGGTTATTTATACAAAAAATATAATGTGTATGGTTGAAAAAGCATTTAAATGTCTTCAGAAACAAGGATTTTGGCATCATCATATATATCCACGGATCACGGTAAGCAGTGGTATCAACGCAGAGTACTAAAAATAAAATAACCACTCATTCTTGAGCATCCATAAGTGATATATAAAAGATATAATTATTAAAAGAACGTTTAAAACAAAGAAAAACACCTACGTCATCCAAAAAACCAACCTTGATCGTCTGCTACTTCATAACCATATATCTGTCAAAAACTTCATTTTACAACCATATACTGATTTCTTTACCTTTAAAAGGCTTTAATTATGCTTTATAATGCATTTTAAATAAATATAATGTCATACAACTCGAAAAAGTTCATATCTTCTTTACCATGCAATTATTGATTTCGTTTTTTCAGATACTTTTTTAAAAAAAGCTCTCTGCTACCCGACTCAGTTTTTTTCGCTGATTAAAACTATAATTGTAAAAAAACATAAAACGTTTAAAAAGTATATCTAAAAAAGTTGTTAAAGATCGTCAATAAAAATTGAAAAATTTTCTCTTTTTCCTCGAGAAAAATTGTCTCGTATGGAATTTTCTATTGACCAAAAAACCCGTGGTTGATTCCAACGTGTGTAATAGATAATTTGAGAGTAAATCTCTTAAAACTGTTAAGAGAGCAAAATTGAATTTTGCAAAAAGGCACGAGTTTCTTTTTTATACTTTCGAAAGAGAGGTAACGTGAATTTTCCCATGTTCCCATGTTATCAGTCATCATTCATTGGATTCATCAAAAATATTGTTTTTGACGTTTTACCGGATGTTTATCTATGTTATTAAGTGTTTGTCTTGAAAAATATATTTTTTTCTCTAAAAAAGGGAGAGAATTCAACGATTTGTTTTATATTAAAGGAGATTCGTAACTTGTTCATTTTTTTTATTCGTAAAAAAATTATGAAAGCGTAATAGATTGAAAATCAGGGTTTTCGCTTCAAGAGCATTACGCTTTTTCTTTGCTCAAAAAGCAAAAAAAAATCGATGCTTTGACTTTTTTATATATTTTTCGGTATTTTTTTAACATCTTTAAACATAAAATTACTAAAAAATAAACAAAAAAAAGTAGTAAATTAAAAAAATACGAAAAATATATAAAAAAGCAAAGCATCGATGTCTTTTTTGCTTTTTGGGCAAAGAAAAAAAGCGTAATGCTCTTGAAGCGAAAACCCTGATTTTCAATCTATTACGCTTTCAAAATTTTTTTACAAGATAATAAAAATGAACAAGTTACGAATCTCCTTTAATCCTTATTTACCACGTGTGGTTTCAATACTTGCGAACGGCAACCACACTGAATTTTTCCCCATTGAATTGTTAAACGTTTGTATTTCTGAATAATTTTTGTATAAAAAGAGAGAATAAAATAATTTTTTTATCACAATGAAGGTTGTCAACGTTGTTGCAACTTTTTCACTTTGGAAAAATATTAGTCTTATTGGAATTTCTAGAAGATTTTGGAATGTTGAATACAAAAAGTTTGGAACTGAAGTTTTGAGACAAAGAGAGCCATTTTCAGTTTTTTTAATTTTCAACAAAGGAAAAATTGTTTGTACTAGCTCAGAATCAATTATCGATTGTTTTGTGTCTTGCAAAAAACTTGTGAGAAAAATGAAACAACTTTTTCATGTCCTATTAAAAATGTTAGACTGAAAAGTACAAAATGTAGTGGCTTCTTTTATGCTACCAAAAAAACTAAATCCTTTGAGCGTTCAAGAAAATATATTTTAAACAAGTCAATCAATTTAAAAAATGTTGAAACGTGTTATTACAATCCCGAATCATTTTCAGCTTTGCAAGTGAAAATGCCACACAAATCAATTTTAAAAAGAAAGGAATTAATTAAAAGAAGAATCTTATATTTCAAGAAAAGTGTTGAAATAATAATTGTTATCAATGGAAATTCTATTGCACCGATTCCTTGATAAACGTTGCCGTAAACAGTCTTGGGCACAAAAGAAAGACGGAAACACTGAAAAGATAAAAAAAATTTTTGTTTGTTCAGCATTGTATTTTAATATATATTAAAAATTCAAAATGAGTTGCATTTGCCACTTGGAAAAATGAACGAAAAATGTTTATTTTTTGTAAAATAAAAAGAAAAGCATTTTTTATTACACATATTTATTTTAATAGTTTTTCGAAGTTTAATTTATTTTCTTGATCTCATTTTTTTTATAAAGTTTTTATATATTTTAAACACCTGGTGAAATACAATCAATATTTGAATCAGAAAAAATAAATATACATTTATTGATCAACTTTTAAAATGCTTCACAAAAAATGATAAAAGAGAAAAGAAATTGATTGTTTTGAGATTGCTTGCTTCTGCAAAAAAAGGATGAGAAAAAAATTGAAAGAAAGTGAAAAACCTTGAATAAACGTGTATATTTTTGACCCCTCTGAAAATGAACAGAAAAAAAGTGATCGTGAAAAAAATAGAACATTTTTTCGTTTAAAAAAATATAGTTTGTGTCAAGCAGCTGGAGAGAGGATGCAAGAAGAGAAAAGAGAGAAAGGGAAGAAGAGATAAGTGACAAAAAAAAATTGCATGGTTTGGTTTTTTTTAAAGTTACTTTTTTTGAAAATGCACAATTTGCAGGGATCATACTCTTCTGACAGGTGTGTAATATTGTTTCACTTTGGTATTTATGTGAATATCTAGAATCTTATTCATTAAAAATGGTTCGATTAACATTTTTAGATTCAGAAAATTACATAATTATATTAAAAGGTCATTTTTTTTCTTAAATTTTACATTGACTGTAAAAATAAAAGCATACAATACAATTTGAAATAAAATATTTAAACACATTTATTAAATAAAAAACAATGACCTAATTTTTTTGTCATTTTTTAAAGAAAAAGGAAACAACTGCTAGAAAAATTTTATTGCTGAAAAGAAATTTGTTTGGTCAGATCAGAAATAAAAACAGTGCGTTGCAATAAATTTTATCATTCTTACGTCAACAGCAATCAATTTTTACAAAAACAATAAAAAATAATTCATTTATATATTTTCTGTTTCTTCTTCATGAAATAAAAGGCGTGGATTAAATTTTTCATTTTTGATACTTTCAAGGTAATTCTTTATCAAGTTCTTGTAATCTTGTGAAACTGAATTTCGAAATCGAAGTCGAAAAATAATATGTTTGTTCTCCTAAAAAATGTTACAGTATTTTTAATAAAAAATTAACTAAAAACTTGCATTCATAAAATTAACAAATTTATAAAAATCAAAGATTTCAGGAATTCCGCTTATATCAATTTCAGTAAGGGTTTTAAAATGATCAATATTGATAAGATTTTGAGTTGTTTCAATTGAAATATCAGAACTATCAATTAAGAAAGTGCTGAAAAATATTAAAGAGTTTAAAAATTCCGCCAAAAAAATTTTAAACTAAATTCCAAAGATTTGAAATTCTATGAGATTAAAATATCATGTCTATGTTTAAAATCATGAAAACTGATTTTTTTCAGCAAATGCCATAAAATTTCACTTACTAAAGTAAAGATTTAAGCTTTGGAAGGTTTTCAACAATTTCTTCCATTGGCACAACACTTGCATTTTTCTTTTTAATAATTGTTTCAACGAAATAAATTTGTCGAACAAATGGAGTCAAAAATAAAAATTCATCAAAAGTAATAATTTGATTTGAGATTTGCAGATTAGTTATATCAGAATAATATAGCTTTGGGATTAATGAAGATAAAATATTTGTAGGTCCTTGATAATATCCATAAACTTGAAGAGAATGTGTCAACCATATTTTTGGTTTTATCTTTTTTATATCAATTTCAAAATGCAATAAATAACATTTTCCAAATGGTGAACATGACCATTCTCTGATATGTTTATTATGATGTAAACATAAAATTAGAATTGGTTTTGAGGCATAAAAATATTTGCAAGTTTTAATTAATTTTTTAAATGTTTTTGTTGAAGCAATAATTATATAATCAAGAATTGGTTTTGGAAATGGAAAATTTTGAAATTTACAGGTACTTTTATCAAAAAAGATATTACAATTCGATAGAGATTGAATTTGTTGCTGTAAATCAGCCATTTTAATAGATTTTTACACAAATATAATTCTATTTTCTTTAATAAAAAACAATGAAAAGAAGAGAATGATAGTTAAAAACAAATCAACTGAAAAATAAGAAAAGGGATTTCAAATCAATATCCGCGTTCAACATACTTTGTGTTCATGGGAGAGAAATCTAACAAGCAAGCAAGAAAAAAATAATGATCACAGCTGTTTGTTCCTGAAATATGTAAAAACATACGTGAGTTAAACGGAGTTCGCAAAAAAAGGGAAAGGTGAATGGGAATAAACAAAATATCCAGCGAATATATAAGTTAATGATGAATAAACAATTTTCTCAATAGCCCAAGCCATCACAGAATCAGATGTGATAAAGTTAGTTTGAAAAAATTTTTATTGTCAAAAGCATACAGTTACAGGTAGAGCAAGAAAAAACTGGATGCGTAACTTTTATTTTTTTTTTGTTTTCGTTGCAAGAAAATAAAAAATGTTACGAAAGAATGAAAAAAAATAGGAATGGCTGTTTTTGCTAGTAAAGGGTATAATTACTAGCAAAGACAGCCATAATTTTCTTCAACTGCAACTTATTCAACAAATATTTAAAAGTAAAAGTAGTTGTTTACAAATAGGTTGCAAAAGTTAAATTTGAAGAAACAATTTAATTTTTATTTATAGTTACTTTTAAATTTACATAGAAACTTAACTTTTAACAAAAAAATATTACTACAATCACGTTGAAACTGATATCAAATCATTTAATGGCGTAACAGTTGCCCTTTTTCCAAAAAATTGTTTAACAAACTCAATAAAATCTATCCTTACAAATTTGCATACAAATAACAATGAAAAAGGAGTCACTAAAGATCGATAATCTTCAACATATCGAAAATATAATACTGCAAAAACTGTTAGATTTTCGCTGTTCTTTAAATTAGCGATAATCAGCATGATGTAATATGCTGCCACTAGCAATTCAAAACACAACATTACAATCCCTTGTCCAAATAAATACATTTCTCTTCTCATAAAAGGTGAAGTATTACCATATTTTTTGAATAAACGACGATATTGAAATACCGTAATCAAGGTTAAAATAAAGGTAATAGAACATGATGTCAATACAATTGCAGGGGAAGCAAATCTGTGATACTAAAAATATTTTTATTCAAAAACAATTTTAAAATTATACGTACAGTTTTTGCTAATGATTCTACATAACGTGATCCACAATTTCCTTCAGGAGTACAAAAATATTCTGCATGTCCAATTAAACGGATATTCATCAATAAAATAGGGATCAGAGGCAAAAACCAGATAAATTTTTTTCCAATTCTTCCAGCCTTTGTTGAACCAGAGAATAATAAAAAAGCTGCCCAGCATCGATTTATTGCAACAGCAACTGGAAAAATTGCATGAGAATAAACAAAATATCCAGAAAATATATATGTTATTGATGGATAAATTGGATGCTTTCTAAGCCAATCCGTTATTTCTTCAAGATCACTAAATTTAGTTTGAAAGAAATTATTTATTACAGTACCAATGTCAATGAATGATAGTTGTAAATATAGCAAATAAAATGGTGCAGTGTAGTTTTTGTTTTTATGACGACGTTGTTGAAAGATAAAAAATGTTACAAAACAATGAAAAAGAAATAAGAAAAAATTGATGAACCAAAGAATATAGTCTGTAATAAGGACGGCCATAAATTTCAACCGTGATTTTTTTTACATGTGTATGTATTTTTACTCATTTAATTTTTTTAAAACATTTCGACTTTGCAATATGTAATCACCTATTTTAAATTTATGGGTGCTTATTAATGGGGCATAATAGTTATGTTTAAATGTCTTATTTGAGGTTTTTTCTTAAACAGTGTTGTACTTTCGGATTTGAAATGACTCCGGCTGTGACTCCGACTCCGGAGTCTTTTTTTTCAAGGTATAAAAAACTTTTCAAAAAATTTTATTGTTATAATTTAGAAGCCCAGACACGTTTTAAGTGTTAGTTTTAACATAACAATGTCACAATAGCTTGATACTTATTACGTTAAATAACAAAATTAGAAAAATAAAATTTTAAAATTTAAAGTTTCCTTTTCTTAACGTACTCCGGAGTCGGAGTCGCAACAACACTGTTCTTAAATTACAAATTATAGGAGTTGGAATTTCAAGAAAATAGCACTCACATGCATTTATTTCGAGTGTTCACAAAATACAATTAAAAAGAATATAAATATATTTTAACAGTTGTGCTAAAAAAGAAAGAACATGTATGCAAGATATATGTATGTTAAATTCCAATTTTTGTTATCAAATTTTTTATTTCTTAAATTATTTAAAATACAAAGCTAAAACATGGGGAAAAAAATCGAAGAATAAGAAAGTTACGTCTAAATATTAATTTAAACCTTCCAAAGCCCTAGGGCAGGTGCTGTTAAAAATGAAAAGTAGCAAAAAAAATTGTTTTGTCAAAGAGATAAATCTTAATATGATATTTTTTTTTTAAAAATTTTTAAACATTTTTGGACACGATTACTTGTTACATCCAGTATCAGCGTGGTGAACGTATTGAATGACGAGCTGTTTGATTATGTTGTTGGGTAATAGTACTGATCACAATGACATCACTCTTTTGACGTAAAATATATTTGAAATAATCCTGCCGGATAAATTTGCATACGGTTAATAATGCAACAGGATTGCATAAACTCGATGCATCAGTTATATATCCAAAATATACGATTGAGAAAGCTTGTAAACCAGGTAAATTTTGTGTTCGACCAATTATTCCCATTAAATAATATCCTGTTAAAAGAATTTGAAAAAAAAGAACAACAAATGCTTGAAAAAATAATAAAATATCATGTTTAATTGATGAACGAAGTTGATCACTTTGAAATTGTTTAAATAATTGCCGATACCGTAATATTGTGATAATTGCAAAGATAAAACATATGCAGGAAGTGGATATTACTAAGATAGGGCCCGCAATAGATTGATACTATAAAATTAATCAATATTGTTTGCATTAATGTTTTTCGCTAATTTTTAATAAACAATTATTTACTGTTGCAAAAAGCTTTAAGGGACCCTTCTGAATAGTTTTGTTGCAATTACGGTTGAAGTCAGAGCCGAACAATCGAAAAGAAGAAAGAATAAGTGCCGCTTATTGAATTTTTTGATCTCGAGCCTGTTTTTTTTACCCGGCCGGAGCTGGAGCCGATAAACGACACCGGTCCCAAAGGGAAGGGGCAACCTTTAGTGATTAAAAATAAAACACATACATTTTTGGTAAAATCATCTTCATATGATAATGCCAATTCATTTTCAATTGTAATAACGTATTTAAAACGTCCAAAAATTCTTGGTGCAACAATTGCAAATGCAATAAACGGCAAAAACCAAATTATAATATTTCCAATTTTGCCTTCAACAGAATTATTCGCTTTTAGATTAAATGCCGTCCATAATCTATTAATTGCAATTGCACCATGTAAAAGACATTGAAAAAATATCCAATATCCCGATATTAGCCATACAATGGCACTGTATTCCGGATGTGCCAAAAACCATCCCTTCCATGATTCAATTAAAAAAGCTTTTGGACAAAGAAAATTTGTAATTAATAATGCAATATCAGCAACTGATAAGATAAGATATAAAAGAAAATATGCTGAATTATATGATTTATTTTTTTGAATTTTCACCATCAAAAATATGAACCATGTTACAGAGCAATGAAAGATCAGCAAAATGATAATTATCACACTTCGAATTATATCTACCATAGATACAGCCATTTTTTTAGTAAGCCTTTACCACCAAATTATTATTGTATAAAACAGAGTAGTTTCTCACGCTCTTTTATAGAAGCCATTTAGATCCAAGACCAATGTTAAAGATTTATTTATAAAACAAATTTTTTTAATTAATTTTTTTCATTGTTAAAATGTGATATTTAAATATTTGTATTCAAGTTTTCTTTTAACTTACAATGTAAAATAAGCGGAGGCCCGGCTAAAGCAGGTCCCGCTTGACATTTTACAAACAAAAAAATTTAAAAAAATTAACTTACAATGAAAAATTTGTATTTATGCGTGTCATAGAAGAAAAGGTTATAGAAAAATTTCTTTGAAAAAAGCAGCTTGATAATTTTTTTTATTAAACTGATTTCCGTGTATGTAAAATTTAACCCATATTTTTTGTGTTGGATATATGCCGCTTTTTTAATTTACACAATGTAAAATTGCGTGAAATTATTTAAACAAAAATTTAAAAAACTTTTTTAGAATTTTTGCGAAACCACTTGAAAAATTTAAAGAAATTTGCAAAATTGCGTGTGTGAAAATCCTTTTTTAGAGGAAACGGTCGAAACGCCTCTAAAGGTAAGTATAATACAAAACTTTTACAGATTTTAACATTCTCTTCTTATTTATTTTAAATTTCTAAAATTTAATTTTATCGCTTCATTTCTACAACAATGAATATCTTTAATTCAGTAATAGAATAAGCATTAGCAAATTGAAGTAATTTACTGGCATTTTCCAAAAAAAAAAAAAAAAAAAAAAAAAAAGTGTTCCACAGAATTACTTATCCTTAAGTAGTATATGCTTAGCTTTATAAAATGATAAACCAATTAAAAGCTAAAAAAAACTGAAAATGACAAATATGCAAAATAAAAATAATTCTGTCTTGATTTTTGCTTGATTTTTAAAATTTAAGTCAATTTGCTAATATTATTTGCTGTTTTTATAAATAAAACCCATTTGCAAATTTCTACGCTAATTTTTAACACAGGCACCATAAAGACTCCAATATAACCCTTTCAAATGTTTTTATTCCTGTTTCAAATGGAATACTGAAAATATTTCAAAGAAAAAATGCTGTTTTATTTTTGTACCAGATTTGACATTGTTCCTTTTGCAACAAAGTTTGCCTAAAAGTGCACTTTAAAGAAAAGACTTTTTGCAATGACAAAAAAAAACGTGTAAAACTATTTAATCGCCTTTTTTTTATACAACGAAAATTCAGATTCAGAATCTTTCACCGCCGTCATTTGACTAAAATCTTTAACACATATCAAGGAAATGATAACGTCTTGTGCATTGATTGTAGTATTAATGCTTATTAAAAGCAAACAAGAAAAAAAATACAAGTTAATCCTTTACGCTTTTAAATGAAGTTTAACATTTTGTGAAAAAAAGAAGAAGATTTGTAGTTAGTTTTTATGCAGTGCAACGATGTTGTGTTGCTGGAAAATTATTGGAACAGAATTGTTTTTTCTATGGAATTTGTTTTTAATTGTCTACTCAAAATATGAATGTTCTTCAAATTTATCTACCATATATTTGCAAACTGATGAAATAGCATTCTTTAGTAGTGTTATACCCGGAAGTGGAACCCATTTATGTAGTACAGTTTTTGTGTTCAATAGTACATATAATGAGGTGAGATATGTTTAGTATTTTTGTTTTTGGAAAGTTATAAGTACCGAAATAGCTCAGTCAGAATTTTCGAAATTCTGGAATTAATTCTCATTGAATGCTAAAGCTCAATCCGTTTAGAATGTTTCTTCGTATTTATTCCTTTTCTGAGGGAAGTGGTAATTTAAGGGAGGGGACTTTTTTTCGCTGTACAGAATTTTATTAAACACATCTTACAATAAAACCATCCAAAAAATTTCCAAAAAGTGGTAAAGCATTTTTAAAAAATCTCCTCCCTCAATTTACCACTTCCCCTTTTCGCAAAATACAAAAATATGATCAAAAAACATATGAAACCACTTTTTTAAAAAACAGCAAAAATTTTATATCACAAAATGAGCAAAATTAAGTAAAAAATCGCCTGAATCTGTCTTTTTACAGAGAAGTGTACAAGACTTTAAGCTCACAAAATTTATGCAAAGAATCAAAACATTTTTAAAAAATATTGCAATTTTTTAGGATATCAGATGCGTTGCAGCGTTCAGGCAATTTGATCAATGGAATAACAACTATCCTTCTACGATGGTTGGTATTTTTAATACAACAACATTTTTGCCTGTTGCTGATGATGGCAGTGCATATTACTTGGAGGGATATGTTATATTTGAGAATCAGAGCATCAACAAATGTGCCCTTGAATCAATAAGCAAAAAGGAACCCTTTAAATTTACGGATGAAAATCAAGTTTTATATCTTTCCAACACTAATTCAAATTTAACAAACACAAGTGTCACATTTCCATGTAAATGGCAATTTATGTCTCCTGTAGGTTATGGATTCAAAATTGTTGTTGAAATATTTGAAGCTGATATTTCAACGCATCTGTTAATTGAAAATCGGACGGATATATTGATAAAGTAAGTAGGTGAGATTATATAAAAATAGAGTAGATTTTGCGGCCAAAAAATGTTTTTTTTATTTTTAAAGTTGACTCTGTCAATTATGCCAAAAATGACCAAAATAAATTTAAAGAAAGCAAAACTTTTTTGAGTAATAAAAAAAATTGCGGATGGTGGAAAGTCATCTTCTGGAAAGACCTGAAAATCTCCAAGGTGTTAAATCATTTATAAAGAAATCTTTAACATCTTGTTTTTATTTTATTTTCATGCTTGATCTCATGCCAAACGACAAAAAACATAGAAATAATACAGTAAAAAAATATTTTAGTCAAAAATCATTGAAAATTAAACATCCTATTTACAACAGCGACACATTTATTCAAATTCATTTAAATAATACTAAACCAAATTTACCATTTCAAGCTTATATATCTATTGTTAAAAATAATGCCACTCATAAAAAGATACATTGTAACGTAAATGAAACTCAAAGAAGCTGGGGTAATTATGGTATGGTTATGTATGGTAATAACCAACAATGCGAATATAACCTTGTTATTGAATCAGAAACGGAAATACTTGTTTTCTTTCAGAATTATGCTCTAGAAGATTCAGATTTTGTCGCATATTACGATGAAAGTAATACTATGACAAAGTATAGTCCAGAAATTAGTGAAAATATGAACTCACCTTTAATATTTTCCCCTTATAAAAATGGGACTAAAAAAACTATTAAATGGATATTTGAAAGTGATGGAAGTGTAACAGGCTTTGGATTTAATATTGAATTTGAAACAGCAAGTAACTTTTTTCAGCTAAATAATTCTTCTTTTTTCAACAATAAAGATCCCCTACTAACAAATTTGGGCTAGATATTTATTTCATATATTCACATATTCACCACAAAGTGGAAAAGTTAAAGGAGAAATCTTTGCGGGTTTGACTTCACACGATGCGTCGAACGCTACCAAAACTGTCCCTTTTGAAATTTTGAGAGAACTCTTTTGGCCACAGTTTTTCCATATTAAACAAAAAAACTTAAATTGTGAGAGACTGAATTAATTTAAACGTTTTCTGTAAAAAGCGAAACAAAGGTTAGCCTGATGGTAAAAAGGTGGTGCACAGACGAAAAAATATGGATTCTGAATCCGACGGATTCAGAATCCATAAAAAATATTCTAGTATTCTGAAATTAATTAACGTTTGATGCGCCTGTATGTAAATTTATTTGTTGTTTTAGAATCAGAAAAAAAATTATTCAGAATTACAAAAAATATGTTTCCGATTTCTCTTTTTGTATGTTCGGGTTGTGAATCCACAAATACAGAAAAAATTACATTCATTGTAATTTACTCATCAAGGCGCATCGAATGATGGTATTTTCAAGTTGTTGGAGGGAATTCACATGTTGGGAAAACAGCAGTATGGGGGTCAAGCAGCTAGAATTTTTTCCCTAATTTTTTTCACTCTGCATTGAAATCTGAAATTTTACGGTAATTTATTTTTCTAGAATGCAATTGTTCAAAAAAGAATATTCCATGTGGCCAAGTAAGCACAATCATGAATGTATCAATTCCAGATCCTAGATATTTTTGTGGTAATTTGCAATGTGAATTTATTGTAAATTTTGTAATTTTATTGTTGGCTTTGTATTTTAAAAATTTTTGTAGCTTGAACCCTGCCTTAGCAAAGTTACTGCGTTATATTTGGAAGTGTGGCCATATCCAACTTTTAGCACTTCAGATATTTTTCAAGTTTTATCTAATGGTTCATTAATATATGAAATGTACTACTCAAATATTAAACAAACGTAGGACAATTTTAACTTTTATAAAAATAATATTAGTCTCTAAACCCTCTTTCTTCAATTTTATGATGAAATTCATTCTTCCCCGGAATCTTTTTTCAAAATTTTTTATGTTTTGGGTGTAACAAAGTGTTAAAAGAAGGACGATCATTGAAGCGCCGCCTACTTTCATCTCTTCACCCTTTTATATTAGTTCGTGTACACTTGGTTTTATATTTAACTTGTAACATTTAAATAAAGAGAGATAGAAAAGAACCGTTGGTTACATGGGGATCCCCGTTTCCCAATTGTTTTAATTTTTGAGGGGGACGGCAATTGTCTTTTTTATAATAAAAAAGATTTTAGCGAATACATTGTTTATTTGGACTCCTTCAATAAAAATATATTAAAAATTTCAACTTTTTATTCCCAAATTGAACGGTATTTTTCTTTTGGAACTGTCGCATTCCAGGGTACGTTTTTTTGTATGTTTTTAAAATCAAGTAATAAAATACATAGGGCAAATGACATAATTTTAGCACCCCCAATATCTGCTCGAGTAACACTTACGCGAGATACTCCAAGTTATATCATTGATACAACCTCTTATCAGATGATAATAATAGAAATTTCTGAAGAATTTGTATATTTTTATAGCAATTTAGTATTTGATAAAATTAATTTTTTCAGATAGAATACAATTATGTTGTTGAAATTCATCGATATTTTGGTAGTGGCATAGTTTTATACACAAATGAAAGATTAACCCATCACTTAAATGAATCATGCAGGTAAGTAAAAAGTTTAAAAAAATTCTGATGAAAAGCCGTCTAGATAAATTATCACATGATATAATTGAGAGATAAAAGTTAGGGCAAAATATCACGCCGCAATGAAGTACGGGGCAAAAACCAACAATTTAGATTTTTATCTCACAGGGTATCCTGTTTTAGCAGCTCTGTCAATATAACCTATACTAATTTGTATGCTTGCACAATATCAAATTACAAAACTTTTGTTATTTTTGGTACAACACCGTCATCATATTATCCATATGCAGCCATTCAGGTGTTAAGTATGTATTTGGTTCTTTTTTTCTTTTTTTAAATAAACACAAATTTCAGATACTCATAAAAAATGTGTTTTTGATAAAAGAATTTTTCCTCTGAGTTTTATTAACGGAAAAAATTATGTATGTTTTAAAACACTTTTATTGTAACAAGGTAAAGGCCGGCCGTCTCGATTACTGAACGACGGCGCGACTCAATGATCTGCTGCCCGAAATCCCTAATTTCTGACAAAATATTTGAATAAACTTGGGCGAAACCAATATTTTAAAAAGCAGGTATTTCAAAAAAAGTTTTGGGACTATGGATTTTAAAAAGTTTGAAAATGAAAAACAAAAAAACCTCTTTTACAATGGGTGACAAAAGTTTCCGTCCATTTTTTCCAATTTTTTCCAATTTTTTCCAATTTTTTCCAATTTGTTCCAATTTTTAATTAAACGATTTTGGCTAAACCAAATGAGATAAAACTTTCAGGAATTGTTTTTTGGGATATAGGGAAGTGATCTATAATAATTTTGGGGATTCAGGATACTTCTGCTCCGCTCTAGAAGTCCGTTTACACCGACCATCCTTCATGTTTTCCCATTTTCTACCATTTTAACTCTATTTCACCTCAAAAAGTCACGTTTAGACTTAAAATTATTGTAGAAAATGTTGGATAACAATTAGAAAGAATAATAAGTGATATTTATCAAAGATTCTGATTCTGAATCCTGGATGCAGAAGCGGAATCTGGTACCAATAATTCATTTTTCGTGCGATACTACATTTGGGGTTAAAAAAATGTGTTGAATCCGAAAATGAACATAGATTTTTGATTTGAGGATTCTGAAGGCTGATTTTTGAGGGATTCTGATGTCAAACTTGTTTTTTTACAATGAACTATGTTTCGGGTTCATTTTTTGTGCTGATCACAATAATAATGTCCCTTTTTATTAGTAAATAAGTAAAATGTGGAAAAATTTAAAAATAAACAAAAAATATTTTTTTATTGTTCCTGGGCTAATCGAATAAAAAACAACAAAGCATGATACTCCTTTTCAAAGATTAGAACCACAAAATGTACGACCATGGCCAATCCTTCTTACTCATGGTGGACTTTCTGATACAATGTACGCTCAAAGAAAAGAAGCCGATAGTGAAAGATCATATTGGAGTTACTTTGTAATCACAAAAGAAGGTGTTTTAATTCCATGCAGCAATAAATGACATCTGCAAGTTCTTTAAATTTATCAATCTCTTTCCGCTTTCAAATCACTGTCTTTATCATTCATTTTTTATTTAATTTTTATTTTTATTCATCCATTTACTGTATTATTTTCTTTGCCTTATTATTTTAAAGTTATACATTTTATACAAACAAAAATATGAAAGAATAAATAAGAGAAACAAAAAATTTTGTAAATTTTACCAATTTACTGCAAATTACATATTACAGAAGTAAAATATTTTGCAAAGTTTGACTCTCGATATTTGATTACCTATTAAAAACAGAAAAAAAGATATCATGCAAATTTTTCAGAATTGCAGATTTAGAATCTGGGATTCAGGATGATGCAAAATTAAAATAATTTCCGTTTCTTGATTTTTCCACATTTTACTTATTTACTAATAAAAAGGGACATTATTATTGTGATCAGCACAAAAAATGAACCCGAAACATAGTTCATTGTAAAAAAACAATTTTGACATCAGAATCCCTCAAAAATCAGCCTTCAGAATCCTCAAATCAAAAATCTATGTTCATTTTCGGATTCAGCACATTTTTTTAACCCCAAATGTAGTATCGCACGAAAAATGAATTATTGGTACCAGATTCCGCTTCTGCATCCAGGATTCAGAATCAGAATCTTTTATAAATATCACTTATTATTCTTTCTAATTGTTATCCAACATTTTCTACAATAATTTTAAGTCTAAACGTGACTTTTTGAGGTGAAATAGAGTTAAAATGGTAGAAAATGGGAAAACATGAAGGATGGTCGGTGTAAACGGACTTCTAGAGCGGAGCAGAAGTATCCTGAATCCCCAAAATCATTATATATCCCAAAAAACAATTCCTGAAAGTTTTATCTCATTTGGTTTAGCCAAAATCGTTTAATTAAAAAAATTGGGAAAAATTGGAAAAAATTGGAAAAAATGGACGGAAACTTTTGTCACCCATTGTAGATTTTTATTTGAAAAAATTAGTTTCTAATAATAACAAATTATAGATAGGCTATATCCCACCAGATTTAACTATTTCTGCCCTTTCAACTCCTGGCCTGCCATGTTTAATAACGCTTTTAATTGATGTAACGCTGGACGTTTGGGGTTCAAGATTTCCAGTAATTACGAAAGTTTGGACAACTTCAAAATATGAAAATGTAAAAATCTTTGCCGGAATTAATCAAAATCAGTCTCTTTTTGAGTATAAGTATGTGTTTTTTTATTGATATATTTTTCAGTCTACTTTTCGGTTCTCTTTCTGTTATTTAAAAATTCAAAATTTGCGAAAAATATGAATTAAAAATTCCATTGTTTCCGAATCAAAATCTAAACGAATTAAAAGTCAGCAAATACAAAATAATTAACTCTAAATAAATTGAAAGAATAGGGAGAAAATCGATGCCAATTTTCCTCATTATTTTTGTTATTAATGATTCAAAAATTCATTAATAATGAATTTTTTTTTTTTTTATTTTTTTAAAAAATATGAGCAAAAATGGTTTTTAAAAATTATTTGTGCTTTTTTGTCCTAAATATAATTTTTGTAAATTTCTACAATTTTAGTAAAAAAACACAACATTACTGGAAAAATATTGTAATGAGTACATACGCATTTACTGTCGAAATCCCAAAAAATTCTTCAGCTTTGATAGTTGTATCAAGTATACCAACAGAAAGGGTGGATGTCGGATCTGTGACCGTAAGTAAAATTTATATCTCAAACAGCACCATTTACTATAGAAACGAAATTTATATCCCCAGAGTTACATGCAGAATGTTGTTAAGCATGCCAAATTAAAATAAACTTAAGAAAAAATATCAAAGTGTTGCCAGTAATTTTGCATCGATTTGAAAATGCATTGTGTTGTTTTTGGGAATTTTTGGCGCTGAAGGAACGGTGAAGAAGAGGCTTTTAAATAAATATTCCATTTTGTATCCTTATCTAATGTAATTGTTCCGCGAAAGTTTCAGAACTCTATATTTAACATGCGTTATCAGCTGTAGGATCAAAGTTAAGGCAGATTTAAAAGAAAAACTGTAATTTTGATACTGAAGTTGCCAGCACATGCGACCCTTAAATCCAAGCAATTCTTTGTTCTTTTGTTGCTTTCAGCAGAAAATCAAAGGCGTGCCTCCCAAAATTAAAAAACGGCTTCTCCACCGATTATGCCGACATCCTTTTTTGTATCGGATAATTCTTCTCCTTTTAGACCACAAAAACTATTTATTTCTAATTTTTTAGCCGCTTAGAGAGACCATTTTAAATCTAACACAGTTTCCATATAAATCCATTGCAACAACATCGTGTTTTGGACTTTCAGAAAAAAATTGCCCAAAATTGCTTTATCAAAGCTACGCCATTGGTGAATATGCTGTTAAGTTTACTGTAATATATTTAAACTTATCCATTGGTCATTCTGTAAGATTCAAAGTGGGTCCGACGAGCTACAAGTAAGATTTTTTCTTCTAAATTTTTGTAATCGCGGCAAAATTAATGTAAATGTAAAACGATGTAACTTTAGTTTAACGAGTGTCGGTGATTCCTATGTTTTTCAAAATCAATTTGTCCGTTTTGGATACACATTTGAAGACACTTTTCATTTTAATTACACAGGCACCGCAGATAATGGAGTCATACTTTTTATTGAAAGTCTAAGAGACATTTAAATCTTTATACACACATCTTATATAAAAATTCGTCGTTTGTTAAAGCTGCAATTTTTAGTTATTAGGTTTACGAAAAAAGACATTTTTTTATAAAAAAATTTTTATTTTGTATTAATTTGAAGAATTGCTAATTCGATTTAGATAATTTTAATTTATGCTGTTAATACATAAAATATCAAATCATATCACTACCTCTAATTTTGTCAATCTTGAATTCTATAGAAAAATAATATAAATTTTTAGCAACTTGTTATTTAAAATAAAGTTAATTACACTCCCAATGCCTTTGTTTTATAACATTGCAGCCAATACAATTATCAAAAACATAATTAAATTTAAATATTTTTCCTTTAACACTTGGTAAAGAACCAAGGAGCTACAATGATGAACAGAACTTTTGTTTTTCGAATGACTGTATTTCGTATTTCGATCGAGAACTGTGAAGAGAGAAAATAGCAATCTTTTTGCTTTGCAGCTGAAAATGGAGAAAAATTTCTTATTTATACAAGCGTTATTTTTTGATTTTAAATATCTTTTTTACAAAATTCATTGAATTTAAAAAATTCAATGAATTTAATAATTTAAAACAATGCTTGACATTCATAAAATTTTCATAATTATTGCATCGATCAAGTATATATTACAAGAAAGCTAATTATTGAAATTTATTTATGCAGAATCTTGTTTATTTATTTATCAAGGCTTATGTAATATACGGCAGATTTAACAAATAAAATATTAAAAAAATAATTGTGTTTTTTCACACCAAAAAATGACCCATCCAAAAAATATGTGTTCTTTTCTTTTTTTGCGAATCGTTTTTGTTGTATTTCGAATAGCATCGAGAACTGTGAAGAGAGAAAATAGCAACCTTTTTGCCTTTTGATTGAAATTTTGAGAAAAAGCAAACCGTTTTTTTCTTATTTTTATGAGCGTTATTTTTTGACTTTAAATATTTTTTTTTTCAAAAATAATAGTTTAAAAATTCAATGAATTTAATAATTTAAAAAAATAGAAGAAATGTCTTTTAATAAAATCTCTTGCTGAACATTCAAACAACAATTTTTAAAATGAATGTTCACAAAAATTTTTACAGGTGAAATATTTAAAAAAAAGTACATTTACAAATTATTTACATGCTTTTAAAAATTTATTTTACGTTAAATACGTATTTCCACAATAATAATTTATACAATAATATACATTTTCTCATTCAAAGACACATTCAAAAGAGTTTTATCGTCCACAACGGCAATGATGATCAGCAGTACATGCAGCAGGGACACCTCGAGGACACTAATCAATGCATTCTTGTTGGGAATTGCAATCTTTGGCATAAACGACGGCATTTGAAATGAATGTCAATAAAAAGACAATGAAAAGAATTTTTACGAGCATTAAAGTTGGAGACATTTTTTTTCGCTATAAATCACAAATAAAACAATGATTTTTTTTTAAAAAAATGTGTGGTTTATATAAGGTTGTTCCATAAGTTCGTGCCGCACTTTCAACGGTTGGAAAGCCAGAACTTTTTCAGATAAAAAAAATTCTGTCTTTACGTTTTGTATAACTCGATGAGATGATTCAAAATGTGAAGACAGAATTTTTTTACCTGACCTGTGAAAAAGTTCTGGCTTTCCAACCGTTGAAAGCGCGGCACGAACTTATGGAACAACCTTATATATTATATTTAAACCATTAATTTGCATAAGCTTTTTTTAGGATTAACTTTTGTCAAACAGAAAAACAAAAATAATAAAAAGATTAATTATTGTTGTGTTAGTTACAATAATTAAAATTTTAGAACTTTTTGGACTGAATGATTCAATAAAATCGGATTAAAAGTGTTGTTTCAAAATTTTTTTGTTTTTGTGTATTTTGTAATTATCAAAAACGTTATTTGGTTATTCAGGATAAACACTTGACAAATATTTTTCAATAAAAAACATGTGTTTTCAAAATGGGCTCACAATGTGTAAATTTAAGTCTTAAGAATCTGTTTTTGAAATTAAGAAATAAAAACAATAATTTTTCAAAATTTTAATAAATCCTGTAAGTTGTTTTTGTTTTTATATTTTTAATGAACACAAATAAAGGATTATCTTCTTTTTTTGCTTTGTAATTAATGAACAACGTAATAATAAAGAATTTATTATTTTTTGTATCTTCTTTAAAGAAAAAGTTTTTTGGTTTTTAAATATTCAAAAATTGTTTCACTGAAAACGAATTTTTCGCTGTAGCAAATGTAAAAAAATCTTTTATAAAACAGACGCGGCCTTTTTTGTGTCAGTTTTGCCGATGTTTTTTGAAATAAAACATATTTCGCAATTTCATATTTTCTCTTTCTTCTTTCTTTCAAAGAAAAAACAACAAATGACGAAAAAAGTTGTGTCTACGAAAAACAAATTGTTCGCTGTAACAAATGCAAAAAATTTTTTATAAAACAGCAGCGCCCTTTTTTGTGTCAGTTTTGCCGATATTTTTGTAAAAAATATTCAACCAACAATTGTTGAACGAAATAATTTATTTAAAAAACGACAAAATGAATATTATAAGAAAATATATACAAGAATAATTATTTACAACATCGTAAAATTTTTGACAGCATTAAAACGTTGATATTTACATGACTGCCCGTTTTTGAGCTAAAATAATAATTTAAGTTTTTTTTGCAAGTAAAATAATTGTTTTAACTTACCTAATACACAATCACAAATGTTGCCGTAATCTGGATCTGGAACACAGATAGCAGAGATATCACCACCGCAAAAGGCAATACAATCTTCATCAGTAAAGCATCCTATAAATTTTATTTATCATAAAGCAGTTAAAATATCAATAAATCTAAACCTTGAGCAAATGCTGCTTGGCACATAAATGCTAAAAGGAAAGCAAGCATGAAAAATTTAACCATCATTGAAGCAGACATAGTTTTTTATTGTAACAGAATTAGTGTAACCGGAATAGAAACAGACGGATGAAAAATGTCAAGAGTTGCTGTTGCTTTTATAGCTTTCTTTCCAACGATAATCTACGCTCATTTCCATTTTGTTGTTGTTTTTTAAAAAAAAAACCATATTTCATGAAGATCGAATTTTGATATGATTGCATTGTTTTTGCTGCAGATTAAAATATTTTTATGAAATGATTATCAGACATTTTTTAAATCATTTAGATTTCACTTGATCATTCAAAAAACTGTTCAAAAATTAAAAAATATTTACCAACTTTTGAGCTTTCCAAAAATAGACTATCTGCAATATTTTTCATATTTTAAATATGTTTGTTATTATTTTTCTGAACCAAATTTATTCAAAAAACAGTGATATAAAAGTAGTTGCAGATATTTTTCAACAACAATTAGTTAGATAACACATGAAGATGCAACATTTGTCTATTACCCACTGATGATGTTAATCTCAAATATGATGATCCAAATATTCGATCTTTATATTTTTTTAATGCAAAACAGCATTTCTTCCGTTTTGCATTAAAACAAAAAGAAATGTTGGTTCTTCTTTTATCATTCTGTTCAATATGTGTAACTACAATTTTTCATCCAAATAGTTTCATCGTTCTTTTTTAATTTCAAAGGAATTTATAAAATATCCAAAAACATCCATTGTAAAAATTAAAACAAAACATCGCAAAAAAATTTTTCATTTGTCTATTTCCTACATTTTTGACTATGATGCAACACTTTTATTTACGTGTAACAATAACGTGTTAAAAAAAGGCAGATCGCAGAAGACAGAGAAAAGAACATCGATGGCGCTTTTTGTTTTTTTTTTATTTTGCGTTGTTTTAAAAGGATATCGGTGTCCTAAAAATGGAAATGTTCGATTTTCGAAAGTATGACGTTTCATTTTGTTGAAATGAAAAAATGAAAGGAAAACATGCTTTTTGTAACTGTCTACCTTTAAAAGGTATGTTCGTTCTTTCACAAAACATAAAACCGCTAAATATTTTGAATTTTTTATTTTCATCTTGTAATTGACAATCTGTTTTCTAACAAATGTTAAAAGCTATAAGTTTGCGCAGAAATAAATTAAAAACAATGATATGCAAAGTTAATAGTAAAACAAGGACTACTCAAAAATATTTTAAACAAATATTCAAATAAAAAACAGCTGAAATTCACTTTAGAGATATGATTTTTATTCAGATTTGCAACGTAAATATCCATAATTAATAGTTTTTTCTTCAAGAAATTGGCCAATAAGATTTCGGATAGCTTTAAAATTTGGGCGTTCATCACGATTTAGCTTCCAACAATCTCTCGTTAAAATTTGCCAAATTTGTCCAGTTTTATAAGGTAATACTAAAGTGTTTCCACTGCAAATAAAATCAACAATATCTTCCCCTTCTTCCATTGTATTATATGGTACATCTCCAAAAGTAAATACCTCCCAAATTAGAACTCCAAATGACCAAATATCTGATGCTTCAGAGAATAGCCGACTGCCAAGTGATTCAGGTGCCATCCATCGAATTGGAAGTCTCCGATTTATTTGAGCTTGATAAATGAATTGTTTATTACAAATGGAAGCCAGACCAAAATCTGTAATTTTAATTTCCAAAGCTTTAGTTAAAAGAATATTTCTGGCTGCTAAATCTCGGTGCACGATTCCAACCGCTGAAATATGTTCCATTCCATCTGAAATTTGCCAAAGAATTTTTGCAATTTGCATTTCTGTAATAAGACCCAAAGCATTTGCATATAATTTCAGCCAAGTATGTAAATCATAACCATCTACACATTCATAAATTAATGCATGGGTTGTTAAATATAAACTCCATCCAAGAAGACAACAAATATGTTTATGAATTCCAATTTTAAGCGCTGCATTCACCTCTCTCAAAATTTGCTCAAAATCATCATGACCAAATTTATTTACAATCTTTATTACAACTTTTTCATTATTTTTATTATTATTTTCAGATTGTTTCTTTGTTATGATTCCTCCATTCATAATTTTTGAAGTAATCAAGAGTGGTGATTGAGTATGCAAAACAGCTTCATAAATAATGGAAGAACTTCCCCTTCCTCGAATTTTATCAAAACAAACTTCAACAAATTTTTCATCAATAAACATCTTTTTCCATTTTTCTACCGTCTCTTCAATCTCTTTTGGAGCACTTAAACAATTACCTTTTTTTAATTTAAATAAAAAATAAAAATACTTACAAACCACCTTGAAGGGCCCATGCAAATTTTAATTCCAACATTCGATTTACTCGTCGGCGCCATAATAAAAATGCTATTAAAGCAACAGCGGCGAGAATAATTACACTGATAAAAATAAAGATAAAATACCATTGAACTCTTTTATTTGATATTTGTCGGAAATTAAAATATTCTGCAAAATGAAAAAATTTTATATTTGCCAAAAATTTTAATAATACTGTTACTCTGTGGTACATTGAGACGCCCAGTTGGCCAATAAGATTTTTCATCGTCACACATTACTGCTGTTTTAACAATGGATAAATGAATTTCTTGGGATTTTTTTGTTGTTGAATGCAAATGCATTTCGTAATAAGCTTTGGTTTGATTTTCTATTTGATTGTATCTTTCCGTGTTATTATTGCTATAAATGTAAATATCTAACATTTTATTAGGTTGCATATCTTTTTCATCAGCAATCAATTCTTTTATCCACATTGGAACATCTGATGTAATGGGGACATTCCATTGATAAATTGCATTTGAATTAGAGTTAAAAGGCGTTGTTTATGCTTCCTTCAAATATTTCGCAATTGACGGAATCTTAGATGCAGTCTCTACTTCTGAAACAATATAATAGCATTAGATTCAAACTTTTTTCTTTTCTTTGCCGCCCAAAGATAAAACAGCGCTTTTAATTTGTTCATGTTGTTAACTAAATCAAGCTGCGCAAGCTGTAAAATTAAATTGTTCAAAGAAAATTTTATTGATGCAAACTGCTCAAGAAAGTATGTATGATTCAATAGATAAGCAAACTCACTTGTAGATACAGCCAGAAGCGACGCATCAATAGCTTTAACGTTTAATTTATCACGTACAACAATTCCTATAATTTGAAATGTTTGTTTATCACGAATAAGATAATATCAAACCTGATTCATAAAAACTTTTATCCTGTCTTTCTATTAATGCAAAATAAACTGATGATGAATTAGCATCCCATTTCCTTTCATTGGCATAGGCATGCAAATAAGATGCTATGGAAATATGGTCCAAAAGTTCTGATTCCTTTGCAATAATAAAAAAATTATAGGCATTTTGAGTGTAATCAACCGTATACACTGTAACTTAACAATGATTTTTATTCTAGTTAAAAAAAATTTGAATTGTTCCGTATTTTTTAAAAGCAAAAATTAATTGTTTTAAAATAAGTGTCTCGTTTTTGGAGAATTCGTTTGCTTCTCATCGCTGCTGTGAGCGCAGCAGGCTTTCAAGCGATGCATCTGGCACAGGTTCAAATCCACCTCAGGGCCAACAAAGTTATTCAAGGACTATTTTTCTAAAATGAATATTTTTTGTGAATTAGCAAAAACTATAAGGCAGCAAAATAATATTGTGACGTTTATAAACTAACAATATTTATTTGGCCCTGGAGGTATTCGAATTCGCAAGAGTTACATGAAAGCCGGGTGCACTCTGCTCACCCCTAAAGTGGATGTTTGACGGGTTCTCAAAAATGGGACGTGGTGTTTTTCAGAAGATGCTCACGGTAAATCGAAATCGGTTTTTTTGCGTTTCAAACTTTTCCCTTTAAAGAAAAATAAAATCGTACATGAAGTGGTAGCAAAGATTTCATCTTTTATAGTGTTACTTGGTACGATATAATCCACGTTGTAACACTTTACTACAGAATTAACACTAGAATTTAGAATTACATCTTTTTCACGCCAAATTTCCGAAGTGCTTATAAAAGCGAAATAAAAATAGGTATAAAATGTTTCAGTGTTATGATCAATAATCCAAGAAAAGTCGTCCGTGTTTGATACAATGATAATATTAAATCGTGTTAAATAGCATTTATTGGATATTAAACATGTTGGCGGTTGTAAAACTGCAATATTAAAAATTTCACGATAATTGTCAGAAAATTCAGAGGTTGTCTTTGACCAATTATATAGCGTTCTCCAATTATCCTCATCATATGTATTCCAAAGCTTTTGATTACAAAGAAAATCAGCATAATCAAGGCCGGCAGATAAATCTGAATTCAGTGCAAGTGGCATAAATAAACAAAAATATATCGGGAATTCCTTTAAGGCCATCACAAAATTCATTGTTTTGTTAAAATCTATGAACGTCGAAGAGCTTGTAAAATATGGTAACAATAAGTTTACAGTTTCATCGGCAGTAATTTCAAATTCATTGTTTAATGCAAATGTTATTAATATCATGTGCAGAAATAATATATAAAAAAACAGTTTTGACATTTTGCAGAACCTTCGACAAATCAACACAAAACCAGCAGTGACAAATACAATTATAGTTGTTTACATAGGAAACCTTAAAAAGTATCAACAGCAGCGGCATCAGCTGATGTATGATAAGAGAGTAAGAGCCCGTGCCTCAAACCTAAACATTCTTCCAGATTTTTTATTTGATAATGTTTTGATTGAAAAACAATTGTCTTTTGTGGAAGTTATTTTAAACAATATATGTTTACATAGTTTTCAAAAAACAAAAAACAATGTTTATATATTTTTTTCAAGTTTTGCTTCAAAAACAATGCTGATAAGAATTTTTATTTTATTTTATTTTGCATATTTTTTTTTTTGCATTTTCAGTATCTTTTTTCTTTCTTACCAATGAAGACATACGCAATTTTATCTTTTGTTGTAATAATAACATTTACTGCTGCAGATGAAACATTTTTGTTAAAAGCTGATAGAACTATTCATTTAATTCTTCCATATTTCACAAATGTTTCAAGCTTTGAAGATTTTAATCAAACCTTTCAATTCTTAGTTACCTTAGATGATCACCCAAAAGATTTATGCTTATATTCTCCAGATGCATATAATCAAAATTGGTCTCAAAGTCAAGGAATTCCAGTCGTCATTTGTAATAGTCAAAGTTTATGGGACATTAATAAAGCGGACATTTTAAAAAAATATTACGATTGGTTTAAGTCTTATACACAAGAATTCTTAAAAGAATATCTCTCAGTTTTTGATAAACCTTTTTTTGAACAAAAAAACTGTTCCATTATTGATAAGTGTGAAATTAAGCGAATTAATATTATCATTCTCACAAACACGGAAGACTTTTCATGGTTAACTCTTTTAAATAATGATAAACTACATGACTACTTTTATTTTGCATTTTTAAGTTCAAAAAATAAATCGACCAAGAAAGTATTGAATTTAAGTTTGAAATCAGAGAATAGTTCAGAAGTAAAATGTTTCATTATTGATAGCCTTGAATCAAATGATAAAAGTTGGGTGAAGCGAGAAATTTTTGGAGAATATTTGGGTATGTTTTATTTTGTGCGTTTTGGGCAATCAGAAAAGTTCGTATATAAAAATTTGTAGATTACACGCTTGATTATACTCAAAATGCATATAACTTTTTTATTATTGCTAATGAATCAGAACTTTCTGATCATGTCTCAATAGCATATTATTTGCATACTTATGCAAATGAAAAATCATGGGATTTCAGTTCATCTATAAGCTATATTGCTGTTATTGAAAGAAATGATTCTATGTTTTATGAATCAGGTATGTAGGCATAATATGAAAAGCAGGGCAATACCCAGGTATACTGAGAAAACAAAGTGACAAACTGATGCTAATGCATTATCGGCAATAATGCAACAGTGATTATATCGTCACTGCCAGTGATGAATGCGACACTGTTGCATTACTGCTGGTGATGCATTAGCACCAGTGAGGGGTATTTTGTCACTTCTTTTTCTTCATATATGGCTCATTTTGCTGTTTGGTTACAACAACAACACCATGGTTATTGCTGTTTGACGCAGCTTCTTTTGCAAACAGTAAAGAAGACTTGGGGTATTTAGCTCCAGACATCGGTAATAGAGATTATAACTCTAACACTTGGATCAAATCTAACCCAAAAAGATATAACTCCCCAAAAATATAATAAAAACCCGTAAAGAAACTTACCAAAGCCAGCAATCAGCAACAGCAATTTCTACCAAACCAATAAAATATCCAATAAAAGTTATTAAATCAAACAACTTTATTAACACAACACAATAAAATAAATACGGAGCAATCCAAAACCGGCATCCATCAGCCGAACAAAATGAATCAACTGATGATTTTATAAAAACTCAACACAACAAAACTAAATAAACGGTTGTTACACGTTTCGCCAAGACCGGCGCTATACATAAATAATGACTTATCTCAACTTGCCCCTCCCCCCTCGAATTATCGTCCCCGATAATTGATTTTGTCGGCGATCACGAGTTTCAGGACCATTAGAATTTCCACGAGCATGAGTGTTTCCACGAGCTTGAGCATTTCCACTACCATAGAAGATTCGACGACCATAATACGGCGGCTTTACACGAACTTCTTCTTGACCATTTTGAATTTTTCCACAAATTTCTTTTGGACCATTATTGAATGAGCGGCATCCACGAAATTCTTTTTGACCATTTTGACGTCTTTCACGAATTTGATAATTGAAAGGCGGCTTTGAAGACCATTTTCGACGTCGATCATTTGATTGAAAATTTCGATGACTTGCAAACAATTGAGCGTTTGAAGCACGATTTGACGATTCAGCATGATGTGGAGCATTCTTATTTCTTTCCACAATAACATTGACCCGATTTTTGAATGAGTAACCAAGGTTTTCAATGTATTCACCAAGAGCTCGAACTCCTTCATTTGTAATAATTCCCTGGCCATCAACGAATTGAGTAGTTGAATCTTGCCCAAGAGTTGCTTTCATGCACTTGAAGAATTTTAGTTTCATAGCTTCTTTATTTCCAACAAGAGGAGGATTCCATTCGTTGTACCACGACATAAGTTGTTCACTAAGTTTTGCGTATCCATAATGGCGAAATATTGGTAGCACGATCACTTCCATATTATTGAATTCACACATTCGATTCACATCATTTAATAAACAATTTACAATACAATCAAATTTACTTTCACGATTAACAATAGAAAGAGGTTTAACTTCACGATTAACAATAGAATCAAATTTAACTTCACGACGAAAGAAGATTTCTCCACTGGGGAAATATATCAATCGCTTAACAGCAATTCCAAATATAGCTTTATAGTGAATGCGATAATCATTCAAAGCTTTTAAAGTCCAATGTTTAAGGCCATTTGCTCGAGCAAATTTTTCGGCATTCTTTCCACCAATAACAACAGTTTCGCATCCAAATGGTGTTTTTGGATGGGCTTCAACAGAATTACTAATGTTTTGCTCTTCAGCTTTAACTTCAAATAAACATTTATCCTTTGATTTTATAACAGCCTTTTTATGTTCCACTGCAGTAACATCATGTGTCCCACTTAAATCAGCAGTTTCTAATGTATCCTTTTTAACTTCAATAACTGATGTACTACCAATTCTTGGAGTTTTTACCTTTGCAAACGCTTCTGTACGAGGTGTTATATCTGTAGTTTCTGCATAAACTTTATGACCAACCTGTTCAACACGTGGTGCTTGTTCTTGACTTTCCCAGACAACTCCTAAATGAGCAACATTTACTTCTTTTCTTTTCAAGGAGAAAGTCAAAGCATTAATCCAATTATCATCACCTTGAATAACATTGGTACCAATTAATGCATTTTGCTGTAAACCTTTAACAACAAAAAATTTTGCAAATTTTGTAGGACCTGTTCCCCAAGCAATTGGAATCCTAATACAATTTACTACCATCAACGGATTTCCATCAGCACCAAGAAGTCTTTTATGAACATAACTTTCTTGAGGTAATTGGACAATTGAGCTTCCATCTTTATCACGTGCTCGAAGAATATGACCAACTACAGTATCTTTGATCACCGAGGTGCTTGCACCCGAATCCATTAGAACCTTAGTTTTTACACCATCAAGCCATACATCCAATACAGCTTGTTTTCCAAACATTGGTTCACTTTCAACATTAACCGTTTCAACTCCAACATTACCAATTTCAGTAATGCCAGAAACATACAACTTTACATCTTCAAGATCTACAACATTAGAATGTCCAGTTTTCCTTTCTGTACAATCTGTTGCAATATGTCCTTGTTTATTGCAAATGAAGCAACTTCTAACAACTGGTGGATGATAAGAATGTTTCTCATAACCTCCATTACCAGCACGATTTGGATTCCATTCTCGTTGTTGTTGTGATTCACCAAACCCCCGAGGATTTGCTTTTTCATCAACCTTTTCACGACTATCTGATCTCCCTTGATAACCTCCAGCATTTACATGATTATCTGATCGATTTTTATAAAAGGGCATCTTTGTATTGCTCGAAGTTTTAACCTCAGCTTTATCACCTTTATTTCTGAATACTTGTGAAGATTCAAGACCTAATACAAGCTCTTTTAGTTGATAGTAACTTGCAGTAACATTCGAAAGAACGATACTACGGTAAACAGGATCTGAATCTTCCTCTGTTAACCGAAGCAAGATTTTCTTCAATTCATTTTCCCGTGCATCAACATCATTACCAAATGCTTCCGTTACACGTAATTCAACCTCATCAAATAAAGATTTATAAAGTTTATTTGGTGGCTTTTTAATCCTATCAAGTTCAGTACGCAAATAAAAAGTTGAAATAGCACCATCAGAGCCCATTGCACCAAGCAATTCACGTTTCATTTGAGGATAAGTTGCTCCTCTTTCTCTTAAATTATCATGATATACAAGGAGATTTGGAACATAGCTCCCTAAGTATATTGCTCTTTCTTCATCACCCCAGCCTGTGCTTGTTGTACTAGCTTCATACAACTTGAAAAATCGTTCAAGATCCTTTCTTGATTTACCAGTAAACTTTTCCGGCATTGGAAGCAATACTTTAGGTGTAGGAACAGTAACCTCTTTTGAATTAACAGAAATTGATTGACTTGATCTTGGTTGTGCAATCGCTATTGCTTTACGACCTTTATCTTCTTCAGCAAGTGAAACACGAGATGTTCCACGAGATACTGTCGATTCCTTAAAACTTCTTTCAATAACTTGTACACGATCTTGTAAAAGTATAAATTTATAAATCATATCTTCAACATCTGTACATCCCAAATCATTAAGTTCTTTCTTAATGCTATCGCTTAATCCCGTCTTTTGTGCATTAGAAACTTGATCAAGCTCTTCCTGAAGTTCAGCAATCGTTGCTTGTGCTTCAGCTTCCCTTTCCCGCAAAGTTTCAAGAACATTTTCTCTATTTTCAATGCTACCGTATAGAAATCTTACACGATGGGTAAGCATTTTTCGAAGATCATCAATCAAATCATCCGAAACAACAGAACGAGGATTATTTAACACCTTAAGCTTTTCATTTGCACCTTTTATAGCTGAGCTAAGGGAATTATAAAGTTCTTCTGCATGATGCACAATATCACGAGCACGTTTAACTCCTTCAGGTACTTGTTCCTGATTAACATTAAACTCTTCATTTGGATTTCCATTCTCTTCTGTAACATGACCCGATCCATCTTGTTGTGTATGTGCAACAAGTGGTTGAGCAAAATCTTCAAAATCAGAAAGCATACCAATAAAAATATCACCACTATTACCTTTACTACCAGATTTAACTTTAATTTTATTTGGCTCATATTGTTGTGGTTGTTCAACAATAGTACCACCAGCTTTACAATTAACAAAAATAGCTTTATCATATATATCTGTGTCACTTTGTTGTGGAAAATCAACAATTCGTGAACCACCTTTACAATCACCATAAGCATTATCCGCATCACCTTCAACAAGTCTTACACCTTTTGGTCGCTTTGCAGATTTATCTTCATTATCCTTTCCATTATTATCTTTTTTCAATCCATATGTGTTGGTATATAATCCATATATATTCTTCAATCCATATATATCTTCATTCAATCCATATGTATCGGTATATACTCCATGTATATCCTTTAATCCATATACATTTTCATTCAATCGGCTGCATATTTCTCCAACGCATCCATGACTTTCATCAAGAAAGGTGGTATACCTTTTATCAGAAGAATCAGGATGACGGCGCGGGCCCTCCAACTTGGGGTATTTAGCTCCAGACATCGGTAATAGAGATTATAACTCTAACACTTGGATCAAATCTAACCCAAAAAGATATAACTCCCCAAAAATATAATAAAAACCCGTAAAGAAACTTACCAAAGCCAGCAATCAGCAACAGCAATTTCTACCAAACCAATAAAATATCCAATAAAAGTTATTAAATCAAACAACTTTATTAACACAACACAATAAAATAAATACGGAGCAATCCAAAACCGGCATCCATCAGCCGAACAAAATGAATCAACTGATGATTTTATAAAAACTCAACACAACAAAACTAAATAAACGGTTGTTACACGTTTCGCCAAGACCGGCGCTATACATAAATAATGACTTATCTCAACTGAAGCTTCTTTTTTTTCTTCAAAAAATTTCGAAAAAGAAAGACAGCAACACTGGTGTTTGCCGTTGTGTATGACCATAAAACGCTGTTTTTTTCAACTTCGAGCAAAAATCAAAAATCTGTCCGACAACAAAAATTCAGTTTGATCGTATCGACTTGAAACTTTGCACACATATAAATATGTGTTAAAAAAATAATAATGAAAAGGTTTTTGGACCTATATCAAACCTGGAAACTCTGCGACACGAGCTTGAAAATGTCAAAGTTTGGAAAAAATGCCAATTTTTGGCAGTTTTTTCGATCTCACAATTAATTTCAAGTTACGCTCGGCAAATTGTTTTATCTGAAGCATTTTTGTGTATAAAAATACACATCATAAACCCTTGAAAATCAATTTAATGGGGGGAAGGTCAAAATGGACAGGGGTCCTAGAAGTTGAAAAAAACAGCGTTATAAAAAATTTTAATTTAATCATATTTCAGCAATCATTGTTCGCAACAAGCCAGACGTGGATGGCATTACTAAAACATTATTAGATACATCAAAACGTAAAATTTGGATATTTTAATTTAAATAGGCTTTGATTGACATTTCGTTAGATAATTGTTGTAAATGTGATCTCTGTGATTACTTTTATTATATTATACCACAATAAAATGTCAACCGAAACTAGGCATGGCATCGCGGCGACTTTTTTAGCGCCCGGCCCGGCCCGCCCCGGCTAAATTAAAACCAGCCCCGGCCCGGTACCGGGTCAGGTCGGGCCGGGTCCGGCTCAACCCGGATATTTTTTACTTTTTTAAAATCAACTACGAACTGCTAAAAAAGACTAAAAACAATTCATGAAAGAAAAAAATTAGCTTAAAAAATGTATTCAGTTTGATAATCTGTTCAATTTATATTATATTTTGAGAAAATTTTACATTTTCCATTATAAAAATCCCAAAAATTCATAAAAATAAGTATGAATTTTAATAGATAACAAACCCGCGGGCATAATTTTTCTTCCCCGGCCCGACCCGCCCCGCTCCGGTGAAAAGAAGCCCAGACCTGGTGCTATGCCAAACCGAAACCGAAAAAAAACGTGTATTTTGATTGTTTTTTAGCGACAAAAAGTTCTTCAAAAACTATGTTTATTGAAAAATTATTAAAGCAAACATTAGAGAAAAAGTCAGTTCTGACATCTGAATTTCAATGGAATGTTTTGGTAACGGCAGAAGTTCCTCATTGGATCAAAAATATTTTACATGATAAAACCATTCAGCCAAAAAGAATACTAGACATTTACATTTATGCCAATGATATGACTGAAAGGCATGATAAAATTATGAATGACAAAAAAATATATTATGAAAGTATTCCTCCTAAAAATGACAAGATAAAAGCGACAGAACTGTCGGTGGTGAATACAGCAGTAATGTGTGATTCGGAAAAATCATATTGGCCTACAGGACGTCTCAATGTGCCCACAAGGATGTCAGAACAACATGATAGGCTGTGAGAAAAAATAAACTTTCCAGAAACATTTACTTTCAAACACATTGTACACAAAAAATTTCCATGGTATTTTTATTTAATTATTGCTGTAACCATTATTCTGTTTATAATAGCTTTAATAGCATTTTTATTATGGCGCCGACGAGTAAATCGAATGTTGGAATTAAAATTTGCATGGGCCCTTCAAGGTGGTTTGTAAGTATTTTTATTTTTTATTTAAATTAAAAAAAGGTAATTGTTTAAGTGCTCCAAAAGAGATTGAAGAGACGGTAGAAAAATGGAAAAAGATGTTTATTGATGAAAAATTTGTTGAAGTTTGTTTTGATAAAATTCGAGGAAGGGGAAGTTCTTCCATTATTTATGAAGCTGTTTTGCATACTCAATCACCACTCTTGATTACTTCAAAAATTATGAATGGAGGAATCATAACAAAGAAACAATCTGAAAATAATAATAAAAATAATGAAAAAGTTGTAATAAAGATTGTAAATAAATTTGGTCATGATGATTTTGAGCAAATTTTGAGAGAGGTGAATGCAGCGCTTAAAATTGGAATTCATAAACATATTTGTTGTCTTCTTGGATGGAGTTTATATTTAACAACCCATGCATTAATTTATGAATGTGTAGATGGTTATGATTTACATACTTGGCTGAAATTATATGCAAATGCTTTGGGTCTTATTACAGAAATGCAAATTGCAAAAATTCTTTGGCAAATTTCAGATGGAATGGAACATATTTCAGCGGTTGGAATCGTGCACCGAGATTTAGCAGCCAGAAATATTCTTTTAACTAAAGCTTTGGAAATTAAAATTACAGATTTTGGTCTGGCTTCCATTTGTAATAAACAATTCATTTATCAAGCTCAAATAAATCGGAGACTTCCAATTCGATGGATGGCACCTGAATCACTTGGCAGTCGGCTATTCTCTGAAGCATCAGATATTTGGTCATTTGGAGTTCTAATTTGGGAGGTATTTACTTTTGGAGATGTACCATATAATACAATGGAAGAAGGGGAAGATATTGTTGATTTTATTTGCAGTGGAAACACTTTAGTATTACCTTATAAAACTGGACAAATTTGGCAAATTTTAACGAGAGATTGTTGGAAGCTAAATCGTGATGAACGCCCAAATTTTAAAGCTATCCGAAATCTTATTGGCCAATTTCTTGAAGAAAAAACTATTAATTATGGATATTTACGTTGCAAATCTGAATAAAAATCATATCTCTAAAGTGAATTTCAGCTGTTTTTTATTTGAATATTTGTTTAAAATATTTTTGAATTTTTTGGCACTTTATGTCACAGCTTCATTTAATTTTTTTGGCACAAATTTATGTTTTTGGACATTGGGTTTAAAACGTTTAATAAAATACAAAATCCAGGTCCACACTCAAACACGGGCAGATCCACAAAATCCCCTTGCCAAAGCAATTTTTAATATTACTCCGCTTTACAGCATATAATATTGTATGATTTAAATTTTGGATGCATGTACAGTGTGGGGTATAACTAAAAAATTTTTTGGCCCGGCCCGGGATCAAAAAAAAACTTTTTTGGTCATAAAGGGGTTCAACACAAAATAAAAGAGCTTAAATACAATCTTTAAACAGCTCAGTTTAGGCTTTTCATTAGTCCCAACTGATCATATATCCTAGAGATCGAGCTTTTCAATGCATACTATGAACAAATAAAAAAAATTTATTTTTGAGAAAAAATATTTTTATTTTCAAAATTATTAAAAAAGCTCTCTGTTTCGCACTTTATTTTTATCCGCTTTATTTGATTTTCCCATATTAGTGCTGTTGTGGTGGTGGTTGTTGATAGTATGGTTGTTGCTGCTGTGGAGGATATTGAGGTTGTTGTTGAAAAGCAATATTTGATGTCTGTGGTTGATAATGTACGTTTTGGGGTTGATTATAAGGGCTTGGAGCATATTGTGGTTGACCTTGTGGAAGATAAACAGTACCTCCCCCATGATTTTGTCGTTTACTTAAACAACAAACCCATACACAAGAAGTAATATTTAAAAGTCCAACAGCAAGGAAAGCAAAGAGTGCACAAAACCATCCAAATTTAAGCGACATTTTGATGTTTCCATTAAAATTCTCAGGGATAGCAATCCCTATAAGAAAAATTAAAATCATTTAATTATTAGTGTTTTTGACATGCTTTCCCTAAAACTGATCAACAGTCTCTTTTTTACCCCCATTTTGTCCGGTTAAAGCGGATTTTACGGAATTTGGTTGTAAATGGATGATTTTGGTACCAAAATGTAGCTAAATACTCACTAATCAATGCTAACATGGTGCCCCCTGATTTCGTGAAGAAATAAGGATTCTGAAGCAGGATTCAGAATACAAAATTTTTTTCACTTTTTGTTAACCTATCTTTGAGCATAAATCGAAAAAAAATTTTTTAGATCCATATTAGTTAGTAAGCAATGTATTATCCCTTTTGAACATTAATACAACTTAAAAAAGCTTTAGAAAACATTTATTCTCAAAATGGAATGATTTGACTTTTGCTGTGAGAAAACTTTTTTTACATCAATTTTTACCCCAAAAAATTCCCCCTTTTTTAAAAGATTTTTTTTCTAATTTGTTCCCCTCTCATTTTCCCCCCTTATGTTAATTTTGGTAAGTTCTGCGGTTTTAGTGAAAAGCATGTTTGAAATGCGAAAGACTGGTGATGAAGAATGTCGTAATAGAAAAAACAATGTTTAAAAAAACTTACATCCAAAACACCCTACTGCACCTAGAGCTACTGCAGCTATCTGTAATACACCAGTCAAAATGGAAAGAATCACTAAAGCAATACGAAGTAAAGTACTGATTACTCCTTCAGGATCTTTAAAAAACGTAAAAACGGCAATTGCACAAATGACTAATAGTGTTAATAATGAAAAAAACATTAACCATCTGCAAGCTGTTATCCAACCAATCTAAATAATTTAAATTTAAATTTAAATACAATCCAACCAATTAAAATTAAACAATAGAGTGCTTGCTCAGTTTGTAATAAAAAATGCCTATTATATTGTATATACCTTTTCTTGGTTAGTATTACCCTATCAGATATACAGAGGGAAGGGGGGGGGGAACAAAAACAAATTGCAATTTGATTTTTTTAAACATGGTCCCCTCCATGTTCAAAATCCCCCTATAGACATTTTCCAATGTATATATGCATTGGAAAATGTCTTTTTTTGTGTGGAAAAAAACTGGTTGCGAAATATTTTTTATTTTAGATATTTCTGGAGTAATGATATTTTAAAGGTGCTAGGGTATTAATAAAACGATATTGCTTAGCAGACAATATGGTGGGAAAATTTATCACTCTTTCTGTCTATAGTCTTCATCCCTTACTTTGACAAGTTTATTGGTTCGTCACTTCAACAGTACACTAAAAATAAAAAAACCTCACCAGTGATGAAATCGTGACTGACAAAAATGCAAAAGTGTCGAAGACATCACAACTGAGGTTTTCTTTGTCGCTATCAGTCGCAAATTCATCACTGGTTTTTTGAGTGCACTTGAAATTTTCAATTATTTATATCTTACATAGTAGGTGGCGTCGATTGCTTCGGCGAATGCCACGAATTCTGTGTCGTCACATGAAACTTGATCTGAGCTACCTTCTAATCCAAGCTTGCATCCAGACCATAAATTGAAATCGACTTCGTACCTCTGGTATGTTGTAGTTGCCCAATTTTGTGCACAAATAGAAATCAGAGTAAGAAGAAGAGTTAATACAATAACAACAAGAAAAAATATTTGGAAACCACTTGGACGTTTAATATTCATCATTCTGCAAAATGTATAAAAGACGTTTTTTCTTATTTTCGACCAACCGCTCGGTTTAGGAAAAAAATTTTTTTCACAGATTTGGCTAATTTTTGGTCCACAGACTAATTCGAGATCGTAGATCACGAATATGACCTCAGAAAACGTTCATCTGACCTCATTCGCACGTTGCGAATGGGTATTGACTGTTCGAAAATTTTTTGTATACAAAAAGTGGATAAAAATGGTCACACCCAATACAAAAAATGTTCGAACAGTCAATACCCATCCATCGGATACATAATTTTGTGATTTCGTAATCAAAAAAATTTTTTTACCTTATATACCTGACCTCATTCGCAACGTGCGAATGAGGTCAGATGAACGTTTTTTATATTCGTGATCCACGACCTCGATTTAGTCTAGAGGCAAAAAATTAGCCCTTAAGCTTGAAATTTTTTTTCCTAAACCCAAAATTTTTAAAAAATGGTCGAAAATAAGAAAAAACGTCTTATAAATAGATAAAATTAAGTGAAATCATATGAATACGTATTCCAACATTTTGAATATCGATTAAAAACTTTGGCAAACATCAGCAAAACCGAAATTCGTTAGTTCGAAATTGAAATACCAAAATGCGCAAAAAAAATTCCGTCAGAATTCGAAATACCGAAATTTCGGTATTTCAGTCTTTTCGGAAAAAGAAATTTACTGAATTTTCTATGCCATTGCTTTATTCAAGCAGCCGTAATTTTTTTTGAAAATGTGAGTGAAAAAGAACAGCCGCAGTTTTTATTTGGACACCATCTAAAACAATGATATTGATGTGTCTCAAAAAACAAGTTTTTTTATTGTTGCCAAACAAATTTCGTGCTTTATTATCAGTCACTGTAATCTCTATTTTTTTGAAAGCTATTGACAATTTATCATTAAATTTTCAATAACTCCCAAAAACAACTTTCTCATTAAAATTAAAGCAATCTTAAAATAAAAGAAATTCATTTCTTGTAAAAACAAGGTGTGCCTTAGAAAAAATCAAAGGAAGCTGTTTGGACAAGCATTGTTGAACAGAATTTTTTTTTTATTGTATGGGTTTTTTATTGTACAAAAACTTTGTGATTGCAATCAAAAACACGCAGATTTTTTTTCCGCTGTGGAGTATAAAGTCAACATATATTTGAAGAGTAAAAACTTCTTCTCAGTTTCCTTCTATTTATATCGTTTTCATTCACTGAATTATTTTCTGTAATTCTAGTACTTTTCCTTTGAAAACTCATGTAAATCAAAAAAAAAATTTCACTTGTTTTATTTAAAACAAACAATTGTAATGACAAGAAATTAATAAACCATTCAAAAAATTTAAATTTTTAAAAAATATCCAAAGAATTCTTTTTGCACATGTTCGCGTTTTTATCGATGCTATGCAAAAAATATTGTCTGGAAAAAAGCTTTTTTGGGTTTAAAACACAATAATATACGGTAGATTTTTTACCGAACTGATTTTGTCTTATTATAGTTTTCCCTTTTCTGCTGTTAAAAAAAAGGAATAAAATTTTATGAAATTTTATGAAATTTTATGAAAAATATTTGAAGCAACAGTAATTATCTTTTGCAATGATTCATCTTCAAACTGTAACATTTTTTTATTGTTTTTTTTATTGATTTTCAGCCAAGAAATTAAAGGAGACAAACAAGTTTAAAAAAGCAAATGAGAAAATGTTGTTTCGAAATCGATTGAATGGCGAATTTTATGCCTGGTTTTGTAGTGTTTTTTGTCTGAATTTTTTTATGTTAAAAAAAAGAAACAAATTTCAAAGTTATTTGAATTTTTTATTTCTTAAAGACATAACAAAATTCTTAAATTGTAAATCAGTGATTTTTGGCTTTTCAAAAAGTTATTAAAACAGTTTTTTCAAAAAAACGTTAAAAAATTATATGACAAAACATTGTCACAAATGCAAGAAATTGTAAAAAGGATTGTAAATAGATGGAAGATTACAGTTAAATTCTGTTTTTCCTAAACAAAATAATTCATTGGAAAATTGAAAAAATTTTAAAGACCATTTTTTAGTTTTTAAAAAAATTATTTTTGTTTTTCTTAACATTCGAATTTTTGCGACCCGTTTATGACTCTTTGGTTTTTTTAAAAGGGTTTTTTATGGTTCAACCTTATCAACAAGACTTTATGGCTGGAAATACAGCAGTTATTTGATTTTTTACTCAATGTGCAAATAAAATTAAATTTGGGAGAGAATTTTTTTGTTTTTTTAGTTCTTTTGTGTAAAATTATATATAGTTTTTTTGTCAAATTATTTTTTTGGCGGTTTTTCTTTTTGTCAATCTTTTATAATTTTTTCTTTTTGGCGGGTTTTTTTGCCCTTTTTTCATAGTGCCATTCTTTCTATAATTTTTTAAAAGCTGACTGCAAAGATACCTAAAATATTATCAAATATTTTTTTTCGCAATTTGTGTAACTCAAACAGATAGACTAATGCTTTTTTTGCAATATGAAAATGGAACTTTTTGTTGTACAAAATGCATCAAAAATGAGATATAAACGAAATCGCTTGGAGTTTAGAACAAAAAAAAAGAAAATTGCGAAACTCTTTTTGCAACACATCTGTTGTATATTTGTTTAGCAAAAAAAAATAGCAAAAAAAATTTTCAAAGAACATTTTATGTTCGACTAAACTTTATTTTAATGCAAAAACTCTAAAAAAATATGTCAAAGTTGTGTCAAATGTTTGAATTTTTTAATTATTTCTTCTAAATTAATAATATTTTATGAATGATTTAAAGTTAAATTTAAAAATGTTTTATTAAACAATATTTGCAGCAAAAGCGCCTTTGAAACATTAATAATAAATACAATTGCTACCATTTTTCGAAAAAAAATTTTCCACGCACAAAAATCAAAAAAATAACATAATCGCTGCGTCAGAAGAATAATGTACAAAATTGCTCCGAGTTTCACCTTAAAAAAGCCTTAGTCGTTTTTTTACTGCCTGCTGCCGACGATCAATTTTTTCAATGACTTTATTCATATCCAAAATTTCCAGTTTAATATCAAGAATTCCATTCCGAAAACCTAATGTATCATGTAAGATTTTTTCCATTTATAAGTTTTTTTCTTCCCTGCCTTCCATGCCTACCAAGGCATACAAGGAAGCATGCTCAAGGCATAAAGCCCAGGCATTGAATGCGCACAAAAAAAAATCAATTTTGTACTTTTATTTGTCATTTAATATCAATCTTTATTTATTTGTGAAAAACATATTACAAATTCAAATGACAATTTTTTTAAAAAGGAGAAAAAAGAAACTCGGCAGCGAAAAAATGACACAGTTTTTTGGAAGGGAGAAAAAAAGTTTTTGAAAGAGAAAAATTCTCTACTTTTTTCAAAGTCTTTTTTAAGAAGAAAGTTGAGAAAAAATTCGGCAGCAGGCAGCGGAAAAACGACTGACAATGGAACCTTTTCAGTTGACACCTGCGTTTTTTTCCTTAACTCACGACCCCCGGGTCGTGGATTTTTGACTTTAGAATCCTGTAACTTCTGTAAAACCCCGAAAGGGCACAAAAACCTTATGGGTTTTTCATACCTCGGCGGGTACTATCGAATGCACATATGCCCACAAAAATCTCCGGGTGTCATCTAAAAACGGTCCCTTGTGAGTCTTTTTTAAGGTAAAACACGGAGCATTTCTGTACATTATTCTTCTTGAGTCCAAACAAATTTACACAAAACTTAAACAGTTGAAACCATAACCCTGTTAGACGTTTTTGGGATTCCAGATATCTCAACTTTGCCTGTAATAAATTTAAAAATAGCTTTTCGATAACATTTCATTATCCACATTGTAAAAAGAGGATTTATTGCAGATGCCCAAACTGTTAAAAACCAAACTATCAAATTTGCATATGAAAAAATTGGAATATTTTGAAAAGTTGAAATTATGTTTAAAATAATTGGAAGAACACTTGTAATAAGCGGAAGTGCAGCCTAAAACATGTCTCTTGTGAGGGATATATGAAATCCCAAAACATTACCTGAACGAATAAAATTTTGTTAAATTGTGTTTGTGTATCATATGATTTTTTTGCAGCATTTGATGAATTTGATTGAAGTTTTTTTAGCCTTCGAATAATACGAATACTACAATATATTACAATACCATAAACCATTGCATATAACACCAATGGAATGAGAGATGTTTTTGAAGCTAATGAAATTTCAAAAGCATAAAAAACTGGTGCATTTCCATTTTGGACAAATGCTTCATTAGAATTCAATAAAACCCTTTGGAAATTTGCATAATTTTCTAGCTTTGGCCAAAACAAAAATACTGAACTAGTACTCATAAGTGCAGAAGGTAATAAACATATTAAACATATAATTCCAAGTTGAAAATAATTTATAAATTTATTATGACAAATTATTAAATATCGATAAATATAATGTAATGGTAAAATTTGTGTTTGAGAATAAACAAAAAATGTAATAAGTCCAATACATGGAACTGTAATATAATGTGGTAAATATGTTCCAAGGCTTACTGAATCCATTATTGCAAAATATATTTCATCTTTTTGGTAAATGTTCTAAAAAGAGTTTTAAATTGATAGAAATTTGTCAAATATGAAAAAGATGTCTCAACAAGAAAATTCACTACCGTGTAGAACTAATTTAAAGCCTTACAAATTGAAACAAAACTGCCACTATTGATACCGAAAAATCAATAAAAATTTGAATGATTAGAATTCTTTTGTAAGGTATTAATAATTTTTCAGTTCGTTTTATAACCAAAATAATTAAAATCGAGTTTGCAAGAATTGCAATGAATTTCGCAATAAACATATTTATAACTCTAAATTCGACCATTGTTAAAGCCAGAAATTATTAAGTTGAAATTGGATTTAAATGACTATGTCAAATTAGTTCAAATATACTAAAAATATAACAATTTTTGTATTTTTAAAACCAAGATTTATACGTCAAAGAAAAAAACAGGAGATACAAAACAAAATTTTTCAAAACGTAAATATTTTCTTGGAAACGTAAAAAAAATTTATGTATTTTTTATGAATTTAAAATGAAATGATAAGTTTTTATAACATTTCCCCCGCCTTCAACGAAATCTGTATATCATATTAATGTTTAAGCAGATGGAAAACTAAAAAATAAAATGTCATGTATTTCATGTAGTAAGAATCTTAAAACACCTGTTTTTTTTCGTTGATTCAATAAATTGAAAAATTAAATAAATGTTTTTAATAAAAATGACAAAATATTTCAAAAAAGGTGTAATTTCAATAATCACGTTTTGTACCATCAATTTCGTTTATTAAACAAGTTAAAATGACAGTATTTTAACAAGATCATTGCAATCCACCTCCCTTAGTAAATTGGTTTCACCTTTACAAATAGCCTCCGTCAGCAAAATAATAAAATATTTACTCTTCGGTTTACTATATTTTAAGAACACCGTTTTTTAAAATTTTTGCAAGTTTATTTCTAAAGCAGCATGGTACACCAGAAAATTAACCGACTTGTATTTCTCTTCTCGAGTATTTCAAATTCCCAACAAATTCAAAATTCATCTCTATGTTTACAAAAATAAAGCCACTCTTCGCCTCAAACTTCAGACAATTGACTTCTCTGAGATACTTATAAATTTAGACTCAATTGTTTTTATTGTATTTACTACAGTGTTTCCAAAGTTCTACTTTTTTTGGAATGTATCAGTTCCGTTCCTCTTTTAGGCACTACCCGTTCCGTCCGTTCCGTTCCTGTTTTTTAAAAGATCCGTTTCCGTCCATTCCGTTCTTAACCTCAGAAACGGGTATACGTTCCCGTTCTGTTCCCGTTCCTGTAAATTTTTAAAAAGTCTTCAATTTCAATATAGAAGTAACTTTTTTGTTTAAATTATTAAAAATTCAGAGTGTGTTTTTTAAAAAAATCGTGTTTTTACGGCAAATATACCAGCAAAAAATAATAAAAAATTCCCTTGTTACAATTTTTAAAGTTGTGATTTCGACGGATTTTTAAAATAAAGTTGCAAAAAGGTGTTGAGGAACGGAACGTCTAAAATCCAAAAATGAAACGCGTCCGTTCCATTCTTTTTAAAATTTCACCCGTTCCGTCCGTTCCGTTCCAAAATTTTGAGGAACGCGTTCCCGTCCGTTCCGTTCCGGAACGGTGGAGACACTGATTTTCTACTTTTCTCATTATTTTATGTTTAATTTTACTTTTTTGTTATTATGCATCTTTGCCTTCTCAGCCTTTCTTAAAGTGAAAAATAAATTAAATTATTTGTTTATTTAATTTTCAAAAAATTTAGCTTAAATATTTTGTAATTTTTTTATTAAAAATTGTCGCGACAAATATTTAAGAGCAACATAAAAGTTACTTTGTCATTAAGAATAAAATATACAAACAATGAAATTTAATTAAAACACCAATAATTTAACGTTTAAAAGCCACCAGATTGAGCATATTGGCTTCCACTTCTACCATATCCGCCACCACCGCCGCTGCTATATCCGCCTACAGGTTGAGAATATTGGGCTCCACCTCCAAAGCCGCCTTGTTGTTGTTGTTCAAATCCGGCACCACCACCAATTGGGGGTCCTTGTTGTCCAAGACCGCCATCAAATACACCTTGTTCAAAGCCGCCTAAAATTTTATTTTTACTAAAATTTCAAAATCGAGTTATAAAAGAAAAACTTACCAGATGCCCCATATCCAATTGGACGACCATAACCACCGGGACGTGCTAATACAATGACGAAAATTGCAGAAACAAGAATAATAATTTTTTTTAAAGAAAGCATATTTTAGAGTTTAATTATTAATGAAAGAATATCTCGAATGAGTGATACTTTTACTGATTTATATTTTCTCTTTTTATACTCTCCTTTTTTGTTCTGTTTTAAGATTTGTGTGTCAAAATTTGCGCAATTACTCAATGAAGGTGTTTCCTGTCATTTCCTTCTTCTTCTTCTCTCTTTTTTCATGCACGTGTTTGTGTTTAAAAAAACTAACGTGTGTTAACCAAAAGAAAAAAAAAAAGAAAAAAGAGAGTCGCCAAATAAAACAATGAAAAGACAAAATTTCCGGCTGTAATCATTTTCTTAACAAAAACATTGAAAAGGGTATGTTTTCTTAATTATGTTTTTTGACGAATTCGATCATTATTATACTCGGAAAAAAATATGTATCACCTTTTTTGATTTTTTCTTTTTGTTGAATAATTTTGACCTTCGTTTTTAAATTAATTTGTCATTAGTTTGAATCAAAAGCGGTAAAACACGAAATCGAAATTTGGGAGAAAAAACTTTTATAGCCCTGATTCAGGGATATCGTTGGCAGCAAACGGATAACTGTACAGCGGATTATTCTGGTACAGATTTTAAAAAATTTAAAAAATTTTGAACACATTTTTTATATTCGCGAAATATGAATTTATCAGATCAGCGGTTCGATGTTTATACATCAGCTATCAAAAAAATTAGAAGAAACAGAATTTAAAATAAAATGCTTATTTACAGCAATCATTCCATACTTTACTGATTTTTGTTGTTTATAAATCATATAAATCATTTAATAAGCACTGAAAAAAAAATTAGCCATATAGTGAGCAAAAAAGTCAAAAAAGTGGGCAAAAATCAGTCCTGATAAATTCATATATCATGATGGATGCTTACCTTTAAAGGAATATCATCGACGGCAATGAAGAAAGATACATCAGGATGTGTACCAACTGCAACAATAACTGGCGATGTAATACCCATAGCATTTTTTCGACGAAGACCTTCATGATAGTCGGAGGAATGCTGTAAAAAATAGAAGAAATGAAGAAAAGAAATAATAAAAGTAGAAACTTACAGTACAATCGATCAATAGTCGATCATAATCACAAGATCGAGATTTTGTATGTTTGTTGATGAGTTGTGAAAGAAGTTTACCAGCATGGAATTCCTTTTCATCTAAGCGGAAAGTCATTTAAAATAAATCTGATATCGAATAAAACTTACGTAAACCATGGAAAGTTGGGATTGGAATCTTAGCATTTGAAGCAGCTGCGTAAATTTGAGGAATACATTGACGAATATTATCACAGAGGTTTGCAGGTTGACGACGTTTATTGTGGGTAATGTCGACGAAATCACTATGGATCTAAAACTTCTGTATTAGAGGACGCAAACCGGACAAGAGACTTACCAGTGAAATATCTGTTTTTATTTGAGGAAATTTAGATAGAACAAATGTAACCAAACCACGTTCCATATCAAGTTCTTTCCAAAGATGTTGAATCCATGAACGTCGAATGGTGCTAAAAGTGTTTCTCTATATCCAAACCAATGTATTTTTAAAAGATTACCTTATCGATGCATATATTTGATGTAGAGTTGAAAGGTCTTCAACACCAATGACCCGACTTGAAGCATCGTCGATTGACTGTTCTAAATTGTCGATGGATACATTTTTAAGCTTTGGTAGTTGATTTGGAGTATTTTGGCGTTGTCGTCGAATATTTCGATCTAAGAGTCCTTGATGATTTTTCATAGTTAGATTGCAGAAGAGTGTTGTTGACGTAAGTGTATTTACCATAGGTGGAATAGCTTCGAGTTCAGCACGTGATATATCATATCTATGAAAAAAAGAGTATAAGGCTTGCAAATAAAAGAAAAAGATTGAGTAAACTTACGCTGGACGATCATCTTTTATAATATCTTTCAAACATTGGCAAATCACGAAATGAGCAGCACCATCAAGTTCAGGATCAGCTTTTGAACGAAGAATATAGACAGCACTGAAAAAACGACGTGACTATTTTGGAGCGGGACATTTTCCAACGGGACGTTACCGTACCGTTTTTGGACGGAAACATCCTGTTAAAAAGGTGACTAAAAAAAGGTCACGTTTTTTGGACAAAAGAATCCTGGTTTTAGGACATCTATATTTTCATCCTGTTTTTAGTACTTTTTAGTCACGTTTATGAGACAAAAATGTTTTTTTTAAATAAATGGTTAAAAATTAACTGATTAAAGTCGTTTTCGATATCTTTTAGGTAGTTAAGCATGGGGAGTGATAAAATTATGATACCCGGATGGGATTGATTAGAATTTAAATGGAATTGGTTGGATTTTTTGGGGTTTTTGTTATTTCTAAAGCTGTCTTCGATAAAACGTATTGATAACAAAAAAAATTTTAGAATATTTATGATTATTTTTTAAGTTGTTAGTAATATTAGATTAACGTGTTAATGCCTAAAGTTTTTTACAACTTTTTAATTTTTATTGAATTACATATTCAAAATTTACTTTCGGCCACTTAAAAACAATCAAGATTTAGTTTATAAAAAGCTTTCATTATATATTTTTATTTTTTATTAAACACTATTAGAGCTTTTTTTGTCACCTCGGTCGTATTTTTTCTTTTTGTCATTTAAAAATTGTTTATGTACAAATTTAAAAAAACCGCGAAATTAGTCATCAAAAATTAATCAAAAGTATTTTACAAAATATTTTTTCTTGGCTACAGTATACAATTCATATAAAAATTTTATGAGATTCAATATATAAATTTTCAAAAATAATCAACAAAATACTGGGAAAGATAAAGTGACAAAAAAAAACAGAAACACACCAATAAATTAAACAAACATTCAAAATTTTAATCAGTATATTTGACCCTTAGGGTAATTGCATCAGCTAACGTGACATCAGAAACCAAAATTTCATCACCATTGCAAGTTTAATTTCTGAAAAGGTAAAAAAAATCAAGAAATACAACAACATTTATTTGATGCCGATACAGTACACAAAAAAAAGACAAACCTTCAAGAGATTTTTCAAGATTTTTTTTTGAAATTTTTTCTGCTTCAGGAAACAATGAATTAACTATATAAATGAAATGTTCAGCTGTTCGAATACTTGGTTCTTTTAATTGATACTTTTCAATTAGCATATCCATAAATGTTTTAAGTAATGATGATCGAGATGTTTCAATTTTGATTGCACTTTTACTACAAACAATACAATTTTCTTTTCTTTCAAGTTTTACAGGACCAAAAAATGCTCCATCAATATTTGAAAAATTTAGATAATTGTCAACTGGACATCCAATGCTAAAAAACAATGGTTACAGTAGTTGCAAAAAAAAAGAAAGGTAAACATACTTTGAAGCTAATTTTAATGCTTCTAAAACACATGAACCAGCAATAATTGCATTTGATGAAGCAACAGCAGGAATTATTCTTTTAACAACACCTTGAGTTAAACGAAAATCAACACCAATAATATTAAATTCATTTGCACGCTCTTGTGCACGATTCATAATCCATGTTAAATTAAATGTTGTGGACTGTCGCCATCAATAGATTCATCACCAAATGGTTTCTTTTCATTCGATAAAATTATTTTTACATATTCAGTACAATGTTCAGGAAGTCGTGGAGTATGTGCAATTGTATAAAGAGGAAAATTTATTTGTGGTAGACAGAGATGAAGTGTACATTCAATACATGGAGAAAAAAATGGAAATACCACACGCGCATTTAATTTAAAGCCTTCATTTCCACTATCAACCAATGGAATAATTGTTGATGGTCAGGATTACATCAGAATAAAACTGAACAATAGAGCACTAAAAAGGAAATTTTAAAGCAGTCAAGGAATGTTTAGAGACAAACCGTTGTAGCATTTAATCATAGACGAGCAACTGTAGAATCTAGTCCACAAATAACAATAGAAAATTGTCGATAAAAATTTAAATCTTTATCTTGAATGTTGCAATTATGTGCAGCAACTTGAACCTTATTTACACGATTATTAACAAAATTTGCAGCAACTTCAGCTTTAGATTTTCCAATATCTGCTTCTCTAAAAAAAAGGATTAACAATGACTGTGTTACAAAAGTAGCAAACCTGAATAAAAATTGTCGATGAAGATTTGATAAATCAATCGTATCCATATCCATTGTTTCAATATGCTTAAATCCAAATAATGCCTAAAGAGATATATATCAATCGTTAAAATAGAAGGAAAAAAAGCTCTTACCAATCCTGTATGAATTTCACAACCAACTCCACCAGAACCAACAACCAAAAATTGTTGAATTGCATCTAAGTTCTATAATATAAAGAATAACTAAAGATAAATGAACAATAAAGAAAACTACCTCTACACTAGCTTCAAATGCAGGATGTTCAAAAGCTGAAAGGAACAAATCGAGTTTGTGCAGCATTTAAAGATACTGTTTTTTTGCAATAAGAAAACAAAAATAAAAATTACTCGCATATTGTAACAAAATTGAAATGTTTAAAAAAAGCTTAAACAAGTTTGTTAAAAAATAGAGTTTAAAATTTAGCAAAAAGATTAATAAGATCAATGCAACGTATTGAACCAAAAAGTGTACGTCGTTCATTGCAAGAAAGAGATAGAAGTACAGCTAAAAAAATTATACGTTTAATTAATGAAAATTGAATTTGCCATTGATTATTGGGAAATAAAGAGGTATATCCAAAAATTATTTTTTTACAATTGGTATTTGTTTATTTGAATATTTCTCGCTTTTTATTCCGTCAATTTCATGAGCTTCGTCGACTTTTTAGACATTAGTAAGTTTATTTTAAAAGTTGTTAAAAACGTTAATACTTATTTTTTAGAACAATTCATTTTATAGCTTTTGCTTTAGTTATTTTATGTGTCGTATTTTTATTGGTTACACTTGGAAATTCACCAGAGGTTTGACATTTTTACTACTTTAAAGATTGAAAAAGAGTTGTTTTTAGGAGCGAACTGGAGAGCTTATTTCACATGTTAGATGTGAACGTTCAATTCTCAATGCAATAGCGGATAACGGTGAGATACCTGGATCTGAAGATAGTGAAACAGTACTAAAAGATAGCCTTGGAAATTCTGAACCTGCAGAAATTGACGCTGGAACTCCTGGTATTTACATACATATGTATCAGATTTGATTTCAATGAATCGAAGGTTACCAGATGTTCGAATGGATGAGTTTGTTAAAATGTTAAAACTTTTAACATTTATCTTCAACTTTATAGATGTAAATATTGGCATTATCCAGAAGGTTTACCAATTACAAGTGTCGTTATTGAAGGATGGTCATCAGTTCTTCGAATTGTTCATTCTGAACTTAAAAGATCAGTTCTAAGATATCTTAAAGAAGTTATTCGTGTTGATGATTATAGTGATAAAGAACATCTCAAAGATAAACTTGATGAATATGTTAAACAGTTTAATGGAATTATAAAGCTAATCCAAAATTAAGAACGTGAAGGTATGGTATTATGTATAAACAAGAACAAATAAGTATTTTTTTTTCAGGATTTATACGAACAAAAACGAATGGAGCAATGGCTGCAAAGCTGAACAACTCAGCTGTGAAGTTAATCGAAAATGGTGAGTGCCTTTGGTAGCACCAATTCGACAAAATAGGTTTGTGTTTTTGTTCTGGTAGTTTAAAATGTAAAATTATTTTTAGAAAAGTTAAGACTGTTATTGATGGAATTGATATGACAACATGGGAATATCGAAGAGTTAATGGTGCTGCAGATGTACATTTTCGTGGAATATTTGAATGGGAACTTTTACATAAAGAAACTGAAATATCAAAAGAAGAAAAGAATGGCCGTAAACATAATTCTCAACCATTTCGATCTCCAACACATGCTGGTGGACTTTTTGCTATTGATAAAAAGTGGTTTGCTGAACTTGGCTATTATGATCCTGGGCTACAAGTAACATTTATTATTAAATGAACAGCACATAATTTATTTATTATCATTACAGATTTTTGGTGGTGAACAATATGAGCTATTATTTAAAATATGGATGTGTAGAGGTGGAATTTTATTTGTTCACATGTTGGTCATGTCTACCGTATCAATATGCTATATGGATTTTGAAAATTAACTGATAAACCTGTTGTGTCTACTGTATGTTTATTTTTTCTTACAGTAATACTAAAACATCTATATTTATAGAATATGGTTCGAAATGTTAAAACTTGGATGGATGAATATGAAAAATATTATCATCATCGAAATCCTGGTGATATTTCTGAACAACTTGCACTTCGAAAAAGCTTACAATGTGAATCATTTGATTGATTTATGAAAAAAGTTGCATATTATGTACCAATATCTTTTTTCCTTCACTCCACTCCATACAACATTAAATAAAGAAGGACAAATGGCACAAGGTAAATTACAAGTTAATTTTGAACCAGTTAAAATATGTTGTTTTATAGGTGAATGGTATATAACTCCACATTCAAATATTCTTCGAACTGATCATTGTACAAAGGGTACTGTAAATGGTGCATTCAAATATGATCATTTAACTCAACAAATTATTAATTCAAATACAAATACATGTTTAACTGCAGCAGAAGATTGTGGATTATCAGATTTAAAGCTGCAAACATGTGATGAAAATAATGAATATCAAAAATTGGTATGAAAAGAACATTACTCTGATTAATTTCAAAATATGTGATATATACAACGCCCAAAGTGTTTTTATTATTATTAATAATACGGAATATATTTTTTTATTGGTTTTGTTTTCTTTATATGTTTATTTCTTTGTAATTGGATTTTTATTTGCCTTATATTGTATTAATCTCGCAATTGTTATAATTTAATAAAGATATTTTTTAATAAACGACTGAAAACCCTAAAACTTGTTTTATATTTAACATTTTTTGATTACTGTATTTTTAGTATCATAAAAGAGTATCAAGAAAAACGATTTTTTACTTTTTTGTGTGTCTATAAAACTTTTACTTGTTTTTTTAAATTTTTAATTAATTTTGTTAATTTTTTAAAGGTATTTTTTTGCAAAGTTATTATTAATATTTCAATACACAACTTCTTTTGTTTGTTTGTGTTGGCGCGCTTTGTTTGTCTGTGTTGGCGCGCAATCGAACACGCGCGCGCTTTTTTGCCCTTTGGCACTCAAAGCCGCAGGCGTTCTCGAATTGTTTCGACATAATGTTTTTTTCTTTGTTGAAAAAAAATTCATTCATTCACTTTTTCATTTTTTTTTCTGACGTTGCTGATTTTGCTCTCTTTTTTTAAATATCTTTTTTAAAAAACATTTAAAATTTAAAAAAAAAATTATATTTTTCGATTTATTAGTGCTAACGTGTTCAACCATTTTCGACTAAATATTTTTATTGAAAGCCTTTAATTTGACTGATATTATTTGAGCAAATGAGTTTTAATCTGCCCTTTTTAGAAAAACAATTGTAAGTTTTCTCTGCCTTTATTTTTGTCCACTTAATTTTTTCCCCTTTCAGGAATGGTTCAAGTAAGTTTATCCCATTTTATTCCACTTAATTTTTTTCCTTTTCAGATTCAAAAGTATGTTTTCTTTTTTCCTCCTTTTTTCCCACTTTATTTTTCCCTTTTTAGGTTTAAAAGTAAGTTTTCCTTTTTTGAAATTTTAATAGCAGATTAAAGGCTTTCAATCAAAATATTTTTTTCTTCCAGTAATTTTTTTACGACAGACTCTTCTGGAAAAAAATTCGACAAAACGTTTAGCTAAAATTCTAAAAATTTCGATTTATAAAATTATAAATCTTTTTTTCAAAAAAAAGTAATGGAAAAAGTTCGACAAAAACGTTTAGCTGAAATTCTAAAAATTTTGTTTTATAAAATTATAAATCTATTTTTCAAAAAAAGTGAGCAAAAAAAGTAATGTCAGAATAATAATTCGAAAGCTAGAAAAATGGATGTGCAATTGCAAGCCAGTGGGCAAATAACCAATTTAAAAAACGCAAAAATGAAAAAGGGGTACTGTAATGGGGGGTAATATGAACGAAAAAACATCACAAATAACAACCGTAAAAAGCGTGGAAAAAACCCGTTATCGACTGTAAAACAGGAATTTTCCGTCCGGTTAATATCCCGGAAACGTCCTAAAAACGACCCGTTTTGGTCACGGAAACAGGACGAAAAAGTCACGTTTTTAACAAAAAGTCCTAAAAACAGGACGGGCCAAAATGATCACGGAAAACGGGACGAAAAAATCCTGTTTACCGGATGTTTTCGTCCTGCTATTTTTTTCAGTGCAGCTGCTTTGACGAGAGGTCTTTGGTTGAAGCGTTCGTACAAGTTTGTCTATAAAAAGTGTGAACCTTAAAAATGTGAAGAAAAAAACATACATTTTAGAATACAAGTGGTTGTCGTGGAGTACAGCTTTCAAACGCTTCGACTGCACTTGTATTATAAAGATAATACTCAGTAAGGCGATGCATCCGTGATAATTCAATCTTTATAACAGGAGGAGTTTGAGAAACATTAATTTGAGATAATAAATTATTGAAGAGTACCATTGAAGAAGTCACTGGCAAAGCAGCAGATTCATGATGGCGAGAATTAATAGATGGATGGAAGACTGGTGGTTGACGTGGTGGTGTAACAAGCAAAGACGGATCATGGTTGGATTGTCGAGTAAAAGCAGATAGACGTGGAGTTGAAGAAGAGTTGTATATAAGAGCTTCAGCGTCGTCTATAACAGATAAAGTTTAGTAATACTAAGGCATATGTAAAAGTGTAGTAAACTTGAACCATTTTGATGATTAGATGCAGAAGGTGTTTGTCGGGAAGATGTAGAAGACGATTGTCGGATAGATGTAGAAGGTGATTGTCGGATAGATGTAGGAGGTGGTTGTCGAGACGGAGAAAAACATTGAGATGAAGAAGAGCTTTGATGATCTAAAACAGGTAAAGTTTAGTATTATTAAGACAAAGATAAAAATATAGCTTACTTGTAATATTGTCGTAAACAGTCCTTTCGACGATGACGTATTTCTTATCCGGTTTGACAACTTCATCTTGCTGGAGCAATCTGCCTTTCGGATTTTTGTCGTCGAAGTTTAACGTTTCATAAATAACAAAATCCAAATTGTTATCCAAGTTAAGTCGACGACATCCTTCGGCTACTGCATCAGCAAAAGCGCTATCTTCGCCATCCAAACCGAAGATCCACCGGACCCGATTTTGCTGGCCCGTATAATCCACGACAGAAAGTTCAAAGGTAGAATGAAGCATTACTTTAAAAAAAGAAACAAAATAAATTATTAAAAAACATTAAAAAAAACACGGAAAGAGAGAAAAAAAGGAGACAAAAAAATGCGCGTAAAAAAAAGAAGAGCTCACAAAAAAGAAATGGGCTTGAAATATTGGTGTGCCAAATTCCCTGCGTTTTCGCTGTGGGAGCCATTGAATGAAAAATCTCGTTAACTTTTTTTTGCTACTATGTTTTAAACGCTGTTTTTTTCGTCTTCCGCTTTATCTTTTTTCGTGTATTTTTTTTATCTTTTCATCATTATTTTTTATCGCCTGTTTTTTTGTAGTGATATACAACTATGAAACAACCAGATGACGTTCGTCTCGTTACTGGTGATAAATTTGTTAATGATCCAGATGCAATACCCGCAAGTTTTTTTGTCGTTATTACATATTTTTAAGATATATATATTTTAGGATGAAGATGATGAATCGTCAACAATTTATCAAACGCCCACTCCAAATCCTACGTCAAAAGAAGAAGCTCCACCAACAGTTCCAACATCTCCGTCAAAAGCAACGCTTCGACAATCAACAGCGCCACAATCTAATGAAATGGAAGAAATTCGACAAATACAACAAAAGCTTTTATAGCAGCAAGAATATCTTCGATGAAAGCAAGAAGAAATAGAAGAAGAAGAAAAAGAAAAAGCTTTATGATTTAATATTACTATGATTTAACTTTTTTTAGATGATGCTGAAGCTCTTATATACAGCTCTTCTACAACTCCACGTCTGTCTCTTTCTACTCGACAATCCCACAATGATTCGTCTTTCCATGTTACACCGCCAAGCCAACAACCAGTCTTCTATTCATCTCTTAATTCTCGTCAATATGAATCTGATACTCTGTCTCATACTTCTTCCATGGTACTCGTCAATACTCTATCACCTCAAATTAATGTTTCTGTTCCATCCTGTAAGTTATATTTCTGTTGTTATAACCGTAAAATGCTTTTTTTTCAGCAACCTTTACAAGTAGAAGAACAACGACAACCTCTCCGACAACAATCTCCCGCCAACGATGCTGATGTTCCACAACCATTACAACTTCAACCTCATGTTGTTGCAACACCTTCTGTATGTATGCTTTCTACCATTAGTTACTAACTCATATCTTTTTAGCACGTCCAACGCCGACTTTCCGCCGAAACTTTCAAAATCTTTAATAAGATACGACAACAATTTCAAGAACGTTCATTCTATTTCGACAAAGACTGTGTAAAGTATACTGAGCTCCGAGAAACAGATGTCTATGTTGTATTCAAAAGTGGACGACAAGTCAATATTATCTACGACAAACCAGAACTATTTTTACGCCAATACGCTTCCGACAATACTCTTTTACTTCGTCGACATCCAACTCCACAACAAAAAGATGCATAGACTGCATTTCTCAAATCTGCCGACGACGTAAGTTATCTATCACCTTTACACCGCCTATATGATTGTTTTTTAGATCACTATCAAGGGTTATTGGGATACAATATATTTGTATGCAATGCTTGATTGCTGCCGTTATGCTGCAAAAATGTGTCTTTTCGACATTTCTTTTCCAGTAGCTACCGCCTATCTTATTCTATAACAAATACCTCCAAAGATGGATACGCTTCTCATTGATGTTTGTCAATCCTAAACACTGTCAATTGATATTTACTGTTTTTTCTTTGGATTGCGAAGATGGCAATCATCGATACACTTCTCTTTTGACAATTGTTTCGACTTTTTCGCTACTACAATTAACGTAGGTTTCTTAAGTGCATGTACTATCTATCTTATTGTTTCAGAAACTTCGTCAACATGTTTCCGATAAACTAGTTGTTCTTTTTGATGCAGAACCTTGTGACTGCCATCTTCGTCTTCTCAAAACTCGTCGATTTGTTGTTGCTTTATTTGCAACATATTTTGCTGCCAAAGAAAGATTCGTCATCTTCGAACATGGTGTCTATTTTACAATTGGATCCTTGGTTCCAGCAAATCGTAAAACTCGTTAATATCTCCTCGACAACTATATTATTTTCAATCGTATAATTTGTATTATTGTTCCGTCAAAATATTACTTTAAATAAACTTTCCGTCAAAATTTGCTTGTGTACAAGGGGAAATTATGGGGCGGAAGGGGCATAGTTAGAAAACAGTCTACCCGACGTTTGCAATAGTCACTTATTGATTGATTTTCGTCTTTTATAACATCTTTTTTTTAAACCAAGGATTTATTGCTTCTTTTCAAACGTATCAAAAAATTCTTTGCCATTCCGTTGAATAGGCTAAAAACCTTTGACAATTTCATATTTTTTTGCTAATTTTTAGCTATTATTTGGCCAATTTTTGCAACTTATAAATGGCAAAATGCATTAGCCAATTATGTGAGCAATTTTTTTTTCAGTGAGGGAAGTACGCGAAGTGAGTTTCGAGTTTTTGCTCGAAAATGAGCTTAAATTAAAGATATGATGCCGAAAACGGGTTTGTGAAAATATTACGTGCCAATTGTTATCCAAAAAATTATTATCTTAAATTAAAGATCAAAGGATTCCTTTGATGTTTGGATGCCGCTGATTGTTGTCGGCGGAATTCCTTTGATCTTTAAAACTTTCCCACAGAGATTATAACTTTTTGGCTGGCCATTGGCACGTAATACTTTCACAAATTTGTTTTTAGACCCATATCTTTAATTTAAAACTATTTTGATGTCAAAACTCGAAACTCAATCTGCGTACTTCCCTTGTAAAGGTTGAATGAATTAACACAAATTGGCAAAGTGAAACAACGTGCCAAAGCAGTCTTCAAAAAAAATTGCTTTCAACAACAGTTTATTGAAGCTGTATCAAAATTCACAGAAAAAATAGATAAGCAAATATTTGATAGATAATTTACATACTTTTATCAATGATAAATGATGGCGTTTGAAGTTTTTCATTGTAGAAAAACTGCAGTTTGTCATTGTTGCTTTAAAAAATGGCAGCTGAAAAGTTGATTTTGTTTTTTGCTGCAATTTTTCTTCTTCAAAAAAATGTTTATGGTTTTAATCAAGATGTAAGTCTTTTCTTTTTTTATGTCCATGTCTAAAGGTTTAATAGCTACAATGGTGGACAAATTTATGCGGCCACCTTTCTTCGTTTTTTCCGCCTTTTTCCGCCTTTTTCCGCCTATTTCCGTTTTTTTAAAATTAAACACGAATTTTGGGTCATCTGAAGGTTGTAAAGGTTTTCGAATATGGAGAACAAGATTCTGAACACATTAGAATCTTCAAAAAGTCATATTTCAAGGATTCTGAAGCCCCAGAATCCTCGGATTCTGAAGTTTTTCATACAAAAATATTTTTTATATCATTTCGGGCTAATTTTTTATGGAGAATCTGAATCTGTTAATAAAAAAAATTTTTTCAAGGATTTTGAAGCCCCAGAATCCTTGGATTCTGAAGTTTTTCATACAAAAATATTTTTTATATCATTTCGGGCTAATTTTTTATGGAGAATCTGAATCTGTTAAAAAAAAAATTTTTTCAAGGATTCTGAAGTTTTTTTCACAAAATATACTTTTTACATCATTTCGGGCTAATTTTTTATGGAGAATCTGAATCTGTTAATAAAAAAATTTTTTCAAGGATTCGAAAGTTTTTTTATCGCAAATATTTTTTGGGGAGGTCGATGTCAAACTGACACACATAGTTCCACTATGCGGTTTTTATTTTTCTTTGCGTATTGATTTTCTTCTTTTCTTGTTGTTCACCACTTTCACTGTTGATCGATTTTTTGCGTCATCTTTTTTTTAATGTTCAGCTGTCGTTTTTAAATTCATTTTGTGGAAATTTTTAATAAACATGGATTTTTTGCGTGATTTACATTTTGGTCTACTGAAATAAATTTAATTGCAAATATTTTTTTGTAGTATTACAACTATGCCTGCAAAGGAAATTTCCATCGATAAAAGATTTCAAAGCTATCGCTATTTGAAAACCGGCCTTGGGATTAGAGAAACGAGCAGATTATTATCAATTTCACGATGTGGAGTTAAGTACAATCAAGAAAGAATTGAAGAAACAAATCTTTTAAAGAATAGAAAGTATGCTGATCGGTGCACTTTGCAATCAGAATGTGCCAAAATTATTGACGAACTTCTTCAAAGTAATCCGACAATAAATAAGAAAAAAATTCAACAACATTTTTTGTCGATAAAGTTGATGAATTTTTTATTGAAATTGTAGTCTCTCTTTCAGTTCTTTTAATTATTACTGTACTTGCTTTTGTCACATTCTGTTATTGCCATTTTTCAAAATAATATTGTAGAAAATTCACATAAATAATTTTACCATTTAAAATGATAAAATGATATAAAAAATATTTGCGATAAAAAAACTTTCGAATCCTTGAAAAAATTTTTTTATTAACAGATTCAGATTCTCCATAAAAAATTAGCCCGAAATGATATAAAAAGTATATTTTGTGAAAAAAACTTCAGAATCCAAGGATTCTGAGGCTTCAGAATCCTTGAAAAAAATTTTTTTATTAACAGATTCAGATTCTCCATAAAAAATTAGCCCGAAATGATATAAAAAATATTTTTGTATGAAAAACTTCAGAATCCGAGGATTCTGGGGCTTCAGAATCCTTGAAAAAAATTTTTTTTAACAGATTCAGATTCTCCATAAAAAATTAGCCCGAAATGATATAAAAAGTGTATTTTGTGAAAAAAACTTCAGAATCCGAGGATTCTGGGGCTTCAGAATCCTTGAAAAAATTTTTTTATTAACAGATTCAGATTCTCCATAAAAAATTAGCCCGAAATGATATAAAAAGTGTATTTTGTGAAAAAAACTTCAGAATCCGAGGATTCTGAGGCTTCAGAATCCTTGAAAAATGACTTTTTGAAGTTTCTGATGTGTTCAGAATCTTGTTCTCCATATTCGAAAACCTTTACAACCTTCAGATGTCCAAAAATTCGTGTGTAATTCAAAAAAAACGGAAAAAGGCGGAAAAAGGCGGAAAAAGGCGGAAAAGTGGCCGCATAAATTTGTCCACCATTGTAACAACTGTAGTTGTTAGCTATTGAACTTTTAAACTTGTGTTATTTTTATTTAATTTTAATACTTTTATAGCGTATTTTAAATGGTTCTGCAACACCTGAAGGAGCATTTGAATTTTTGCCATCACTTACTATGGTAATTCCAACAAATAATTTTTTATTGTCTGGAACTTGTTCATCAACTATTATATCAAAAAGACATATTTTAACTGCTGCACATTGCATTTTTTATGAAAAACCGTCGGTAGATGCACGTGGTGTTATTCATTTGCAGTAAGTGTTTTTTCTATTGCTTTCTGTTAAACGTGTGTTCTATTTTTAGATTTTTTCATACTGCTGCTTTTCTTGTTGATTATCGTCCAAAGAATAATATTGTTAAAGATCCGAACAATCGAGTTCAAATTCCATTGAAAGATTACAGCTATCAACCAAAATTTTATGTTCATCCTGCATATGCTACTGCACAAATGAAGGTGAATGATATTGCAATTATTGAATTTCCTGTTGGTACCGATCTTGGTATTGCTCCAATACCACTCATTTCAAACTTTATCGAAAAAGATGGTGATATGGCAATTGCTGCAGGATATGGTGTTTATAAAATGGGAGGTGAGAGTTTTTTAAGGTGTTTAACTTTTTGATTTTCTTATCGTTTGTTTTTCAGTTTTCCCAAATGGAACTGCGTATAGTTTCCTACCAGATGTATTACAAAATGTTTCGGTTGTTTTACATTCTACTGAACAATGTAAAGATACTGAGGGACAAGTTCCAACTTTGATATGTACTGGAACTTCTGATTATAGAGCTGCACAAGGTGATAGTGGTGGACCACTTCTAATTGAAAGATATGGAACACTTTATCAAGTTGGTGTATTATCTGCTGGGCTTTCTAATAATGGTATGTTTTTTTTTATCTTGGGTTCTTTGTTTACTGTAATAATTAAACATGTAATTTTAGCTTTGTATACTCCACTTTCTTTACAATGTGATTGGATTTCGAAAGTAACAAATAAAGAAGTAAATTGTCAAACATTACCTGTTGGACCAAATCCTCCACCACCAAGACCTGATAACAAAGCAACTCAAACAGTACCATCAAACAATAAAACAATTACAACTTCTCTTCCTGGAACTTCCAAACCAGAAGCACAACATTCAAATGGAAATTCTGGAGCTGCTTTTGCATTTAATGTTCTTCTTTGGTTGTTTATTGGTATCTTTTATTTTGCTTAAATTGTAATAACTGTATTCTTTGCAAAAAAAGATTTAATATAAAATATTTGAATGTTTACGTTGGACAAAGACAAGTATGGGATTGATGAACAACTTCACATATAATTCTTAAAATTTTTATAAAAACGTTAGGGTGGCAAATGTTTTTTTTTGAAATATGTTGCAATAAATTTTAAAAGGTTAATATAAAACTTTTGTTAAAATTAATGAACATTTGTTTTTTACAGTAGGACGAACTTTATTCTTCGTTTTTTAAGATTAGCAAAGACGGCATCCGTGCCAAACAAGTTATTTTGGTTTTGCTGATATGCAGATTCTGGTCACAGTGGTGGAACTCTTATGTTTGAAAGAAATGGTACATATTATCAAGTTGGAGTTACATCTGTGGTTGCTAAGTTTAATGCAACTAATATTAAAAGTTTTTATTATTCGTATTTAAATTGATGTTTATACTCATGTTTCTGAATATTGTAATTGGATTTCAAATATTATTGATAACAAAGCAACTCAAACACTACCACCAAACAATAAAACAATTACCCAAACAAATCAAACAGCAACAAAAAATCTTTCAAACAAAACTGATTCAACAACATCTCTCCCTGGAACTTCCAAACCAGAACCACAACGTTCAAATGGAAATTCTGGAGCTGCTTTTACATTTAATATTCTTTTTTGTTTGTTTATTGGTATCTTTTTCTTTGCTTAAATTGTATGGTTTTTGATGAATTATGAGAATTATGGTTGTCTGTCAGACATTTTAATAGTATCAAATAATAAATATTTTAATTATTATTTCGTTTTATGGGTTCTTTTGTCAGTACCGAAAAAGAATTGCAAATGTGTTTTGTTGCATTTAATCCGAAACTGTTACAGTAATTTTTATAAAACTTGATTCCAATGCAACAAGAACTTTTATGAAAAATAAATAATCTTTCACGCTTTTAATTGCGACAAAAATGTAGCAATGAAATAAGAAAAACAACAATAAAAACAACTTTCACATTTGTCCTTGATCTTTGTCGCTTATAATACTTTTCAAGAAAATGTTTTTTACATAATTTGCTGTAGCTTTCATTAACGTCGACCGATGTTCAGTTAGTTGTGTACTTTTTTAGGTGGCAAATTTATTGATATTTGAGTAGAAAATTTAGTGATATTTGAATAACAAGTTTTATATTTGTTTCAATAATTATAAATAAAATTTCTTTATTTCAAAAAATAATTAAATAGAAACAATTTTTTATGCTCCTTGAAAATATTATTTACAAATATTTTTATCACTTTTAAACCAAAAAAAAATTTTAGGCATTTGATATAAATTTCTTTTTCATATTGCCAAAGAAATTGGAAAAAAGTGTTTTTGATTTTTAGTGTTTTATTTTTGTCTCATAGAATTACATGGTTTTTGTTTTTGATACGATATACCCGTAGGATGTTTGTTTTCTTTTGCAAATTATTTGAAAGAAAATTTCAAAATAAACTACATTGGTATAATGCATTAAAAATATTTTATGTTTAGGAAAAGTAAGATCTCTTATAAAACATGAAAACGTTTTTTTAGTTTAATTTGAAAATTTTGTTTGTTACTGTTTTTTTCATCATTTTTTTTCTAAATTAATTTTTTTCAGTGATATTTTAAAATATGAATAAATCGACTTCTATTAAGCAAGAAGAAAAGGGGATCATTGATTCTGCAGCTGAGATTGCGAAAGATGCTAAGGTTTTCATTCTTTAATTCTTCTGGTATTTTAATATTTTTTCATGTTTAGAATATGGTTGGCGATATTGTTGATATCACAAAAGAAACAATTACAGAAAAGGCTCGTAAGTTTTACTTTAATTTTGTCGCAATTATAATCATAAAATATTTCAAAATATTGAAAGATGTCAATGATTAGGCAAAATAACTGTTACAAACGGGGCCGAAACTTGGGAGTGAAAAACGGTGGAATTCCCCCTCTAAAAACTGTAATTCCAGTTTTTTTTCTTTGATCTTTTGCCGCTTTTGGCAATAGGCTGCAAAATATTAAAGGTTTTCCCTCCACGGCCAATTTTCCCCTCCCAAAATTTCATTCAAGTTATGGCGCTCGATACAAATAATTTTAGTTTCAAACTGATTGAAAAAAACTTTATGCTTCTGTTTTTTGACCCAAAATACATTATTTTTTAATAGCTTACCTTTGATTTTTAGATGAATCAAAAATGCAAAGACCTGAAGATAAAGGAATAACTGGCTTAGCTGCTGAACTTGCAAAAGATGTTGGAGTTAGTTTTATCTTTAATATTTCAAATAAGAACCTTTTATTGGGTGTAACTGTTTAATTTAAGGATATGGTTAATAGTGCAGTCGAAGGAACAAAAGCAATCGTGGCAGATGCCGTTGAAGGAACGAAAGAAATTGTTGCTGCACGTAATTATTCTATGATATTCGAAGCTTTTTTACATAAATATATTTCTTTAAAAAATCAAAACAATTTTGAGGATGTAATAAGTGATGCGTTTGAAAGCACAAAAGAAATTGCAGCAGATAAGGGATTAATTGATTTTGCAAATAAGCTTGCATCTGATGTCAAAGTAAAATCTCTTTTCATTATTTATTTAATTTTAACTGCAATAAATATTACATTTTAGGCTACAGTAGGAAATGTTGCTGAAACTACCAAAGAAAAAGTTTTACAAGCAACTGGTAAATATATACCTAATAAGTAATTTATATTTTCATTATACGATTTTTTAGATAGCATTACTGATCATTTATCAAATACTCATCAAGTTGGTAAGTTATTAAAAAAAATATTAAAAAAACATGTTTGTTACTAAGGAAATTGAATTTGTTTTAGGCAATCCGATGCCGTCTAAAACAGATATCACAATACAGATGAATAAAAAACAGCCTAAATATAATAATGTTTTTTCAAATAAATTTTATTTACATTATGTTTTGTAATTTGTCGTTTTTAAATTTAACGTATTATAAAATAAAATTGCATCATTTTTTATATTTATGTGAAGCACCATATGCAAAATATTGCATAATATTAGGCAAATATTTTGTCATTTTTCTCAAAACTCCACCTATCAGTTTTTTTCTTCATCTGCAAAACTTGTCATTTTTATAAAAAAAGTGCGTCACTATTTTTTATCTTTTGTCAAAAATGGGAGAATCATTCTTCGAAAGGCACGATCCAACATTTGATAAGAATTATCATTTTTTACTTTTATGGTTTTGTTTAGAGAGTGATTTTTTTTCTTATTTTTTGCGCGGTTCTTTTTAAAAAACTGGTTTTAAAGCGTTTTAAAAAAAGGCAACTCTTTTAAAAAATAATTTAACTTTAATAAATGTTTATTTTTTATTGTCGCTAAAGCAATATAGGACGGTTTTTTAAATGTACTATGTTTTTTTTCTTGTTTTTTTTTGGTAAAAGAAATCATCTAAGACAACTTAAAAATTGCAACATGATCCATTTGATGATATTTTTGAATATGGTATTTAAAAATACCATAAAAATAGCGAGATACTTTTTTGTTTGTTTGTTTGTGCCCCTTTGTTTAAATATAAAAAAACCGCTGTTTTTGTCTCGTTTTCAACTTATAGCTTTTTTAGAATCTTATTAAATGATTTCACTATCTGAACATCCAAAAATTATCCATCAAGAAAAACATTTTGACGTTTTCTTTAATGGCCCTGAAACATTTACACTTTTTGAAATTCATGATATTTCTTTTCTTTCAAATTTAATCAATGATGAAAATATTAACAAAAATGATAATCGATTACTTAAAAGATTTATAAATGAAGCTATAAAATGTAATTTCAATAATTCTGGAGTTGCAGTGATTCCGATTCAATATTCAAAAACAAAAAATTCTGGTCAATACAGCTCAAAATTAACCCTACAAAATTTATCAAAACCAATAAAAAATAAAGTTTATGATTTTGGAGAATATGCAAATTTGGATATTACAAACAAAGGATTTACAATTATTTATGAAGTTGCAAAAAACAATGGCATCCAATTACCTGCAATTCAAGAAATGATTGAAAATCGGGAAGGAGTTTTTGCTGAAAACGAAAAATGCTGGAATAATTCTTTTTCGACAAAAGATAATTTTTGCTTTTTAATTCAAAATCCGATTCATTTTGTTGGAGAAAGTTGCTTCATTTCAAAACTTATTGATGAACTAATGTTTATTGGAAAACTTTTTCTTCATCCGGATTTCCCAGAACTTACAATATCTAAAATTATTGAAATTTATACAACTTTAATTATGACGAAAATTGTTGAATTTTTGGTCTCAAATGGAATAATCTTTCCTAAATGTTATTCTTTAAATGGTGATGCAATCTATTTTCAACCATTAAAGCCATTCGAAATAAAAGATGTCGAAAACTTTATTTTTCAACAAACAAATTTGAAAATAACTTTGCATTAAATTTATGTTGGCTATATTTTGGATCGCTTGAAATAATAATTTTTGGACATTTTACTGAATGGGCGGAATTTGCTTAACAGCAGATACATGAAATAAATTTGTTTATTAATTACTTGGTAAAATTCTACAAGTATGTAAACATGTGTTTGAAACATTTGATTTTGTTATCACTGACATTATTAATTTTGCTACAATAAATTTTTTCCATTCAAGCAAATTAGTTGATTTTTATGAATAAAGAATTTATTGAATGCTGATATGTACTTTTAGATCAGAACATCTTAAATAACGTATCATAAAAGTAATCTTTTGGTGATTCAAAAACACATATTTTTTTGCAATAATTTCAAAAAAAATGTGCTAAAAGATTAAACTTTATTTATTACGAAATATTCAAAAATAAAAGGGACAAAAAATGGTTTCACAGCCATTTACACCCTTTTTTGAAAAATGTATGCCTTTTTTAACGCAGACATATGTCTCTTAAAAGCAAAAAACCAACGATTTTTATTGTTTTCTAAATTTCTTTTTACACAAAACTTCTTTTTCCCTTCATTTTTTTTTGATTTTTCTGGGCATTTAAATATTTTGTATTTTGCTTGTTTCAAATTTTTTTTGTAGAATGTATAAATCTTAAATACCAAAATAAAACATTTGTTGAATTTCAGAAAATGTTAAATATTATACAATGAAACGTTATTAAAAAAGTAATTTAGAATTTGTTTTAAAACAGAGCATTTGTTAAAACAAAAATATACATGTTTATTCATTTTTGAAACGCAGACGCAGTTTAAATAGTAATGAAAAAAATTGCGTAAAAATGCTGTTTGTTTTAAATGCAATTATTACATTTTAATAAAAAACGAATAAAAAATCACACGTGTGAAAAAGTTACTGCATAGAGTTTTTGCAGTAAAATTTATTGCATAATAAACATATTTCAATATATATTACGTTTTGAAAAATCTGGTTAATCTCCATAGAACATAAAATCAAAAAGACATATTCTTTTATTTCATTTGTTAATATTTTTTAACACATTTTATTGTTAATGGTAAAATGAATTGTTGTGTCAACAAAAGCTTATGATTTAAAATTTCTTAACCAGTATACAAAAAAAAACCCAAACTAATTTTTATTCATATTAAAAATAATCAAAAACTAAATTTATAAAAAATTCAAAAAACATTACTAAACTTTCTCAACTTCTTGAATAATTCGTAAATTTAAAGAACAAATTTTTATGGCTCACTAATAAAAAAAAGATGAAACAAAATAATCAAAAACTGCAGGTTGAAAGATGTATGAACGGCTAAAGTGATCTTGCTTCGTTTTGCAAGACAAGGCAAAAAACAAATGAATGGCGCAAAAAAGTGCACACTTTCACAATAATAATGCATTGATATTTTCGAAAAAAAGACCATTGACTTCATTTTTTTCCATTGTTTTTACGAAAGTGTTTTTCACCCAATGCATCGTTTTTTTGAATATTTTGTTTATTCTTTAGCAAAATGATCATTATCATGTTTAGCAAAAGTAAAAATCATTCTCTTTCTAACATTTTGTGATTTCTGCTACATAATTTTAAAGAAGTAATATCAGAAAATGCGATAACCAATAATAATTTTTTTCAATTAATTAAAATACAAAAACCGAGTTCTCTTTTTCAAATAATTTATTCTTTCACTATAATTCGAGATTTGTAACGTGATTTGTGTATTAGCATCGAAGACAAGGAAGAAAAGCTATAGTGTCAGTCGGGGTTGCAATAAAAAATGCTGTTTAAACAAAAACACTTTGTCATTTCCGCGTAAAAATGCTTTTATTTAGACAGGTTTAATCATATTTTTTATTTTACGATAATTAACAAATGTAACAGCTTACAATTTGTTCATCATATAATGTTTACCTTTTAATATGAAATGTATAAAAAGCCAATAATCTTGGAATTTTTCAGTCAGAATAAAAATGGCATTGAAGTTTTTGGTCACTGCTTTAGTTTTCATTTCATTTGCAAATTTAATAACGTCATTTTCATGTGGAACAGGAAAGTATCAGCCGATGGCAGCAAATATTTTTATAAGTTTAGATTGTCCAAGAAGAAAGCGTAAGTTTTTTTTTTTGAAATAGTGTTTTTCAAAATACAAAAACTTTTTTAAGCACAATTTGACAACTGTTGTAAAACCCATGATGTTTGCTATGACAAACAAAAAGGTCGATCTGCTTGTGATAATTCATTTTGCAGCTGTGTAAGAAATGCCGGAAAAGAAACGCTGTGTGAATTAGATGCAAGGAAATTTTGTGATTGGGTTAAGAAATATGGTGGAAAAGCATATATATACAAATGCAGCCAAAATATAAAAAAACTTCATTATTTTTAAAGCAATCATTTTAAATATTAATTTTGTTTCTTATATTGATTGAAAATTTAAATCGATTTTGTATTAATAACACCCTTAATTTCGGTTGTCTAAATGTCTAAGTTACATTTATGTTTTTGTAATAAAAAATCACACTTTTATTATTTTCAAAAAAAGCTGTATTTAATTTTTGTTAGTGTTAACTAAAATTTAATGCAAGTTTTTTAAAAATAATTATTCAGTAATACCAAAATCAGACGGAATAAGATAAAACCAAAACAGCATTTTTTCCTACTTTTGTCATTTACGCCCTTTTTGAAATACTCTATCTCATTTTCATCACTTTTTTCAATTTTCTTAGATTTTTTTCTATTTTTTAGCTGCGGTTTGACAGACACATTTCTGACAGACAACATAAGAATTTGCAATCAGGGTTGTCAAATTACGGGAAATCAAAAAATCGAGAAATTTCCCGCTAATTTACAGTAAACCCAATTTTTCAGATTTTACATTTCACACCCGAAAAATTTAAAAACGTGATTTAAGAGTAACTACCCTTTTTTTACCTACATTAATTCGTTCTGATTGTTTTAAAAGCTGAAAAAAACCTATTTTAATTGAAAAAAATTATAATTTTAAAAGAATTTTGGTAGGATAAATATTACTTTTTACCTTAAAAATATTACTTTTTACCTTAAATTTTTTAATTGCCTTAAAACGTATTACTTTCTACCTTAAATTTTTTAATTGCCTTAAAACGTATTACTTTCTACCTTAAATTTTTTAATTGCCTTAAAACGTATTACTTTCTACCTTAAATGTGTAAATGACCCTAAAACGCTGAATTTTACGGATAAATATGTTTTAACTTAAAAAAGCATACAAAAACAAAAAACTTAAACAAAAGGGTTAAGCAATTTGATTTAAATTTAGCAGTAATAAGTAATAATTGATAAATAGTAAAATTAAATGTACTTTTTTTAATTTCAAAATAATTTTTATTAAAGTCTTTAGAATATTTTTTAAATAAAAAAATTACTTTTTACTTTTGGTTATGAAGTATTAAATGCAATGCACAATATTTATTTTAACTATTAATACATCCGCAAAGCTGTTTGATAAGGATTAAAGTAAAATACAAGTTTCAACACTGGTGGCTATTTTTTAACATAGACGACATTATCCGTTGCCCTCTAAAGAGATTTAAAGTAACAGATATTTTTGACGACGCAACTGAAGGTACTATTTTTGATAACCATGATGTGTATATTTTTGTGTAATATATATTTGTACAAAACAATTGTTCAACTAAAGCAAGCTAAATGAAATTTAAATATTTTTTTATTTTTTTGCTGCTAAAAGTATTTACATTAAAAGTAAGACAAAACCTGAAACGCAGCTAACAGGAAAAATTTCTTACAGTACAACCAAAGATGAGCCTACTACTGCGCTCGTCGATCTATAATCTCTTTTACATTAGCATAAAAAGCGAAGTAATGGGAGAAGGATAAAAGAATCTGCAAAAAAGTCCATAGATGTGTTGTTTATTAACAAAATAAATAAATCATTGCTTTTAGTAAAAAAGCAATCGATCAATCAAAAAGTCGTGCCAAAAGAAATTTCCAAAGATCAGAATATTGCATTGGTACTTACGCTTTTCTTCCATCTTTGCCACAATCTTTTGCACGATTTACTTCTCTTCGAGCATTTTGTTCAATATCAGAATACTTGAAGTAGAACTTGTTATAAAATACTTGAAGTAGAACTTGAAGCTGAATTAAGCTTGAGTAATCGTTGGGAAGCTCTAAATTGTGACACTTCCGGCTCAGGTAGTTTATCATTTTGCTGTCTTTCAAACTCAAATGTACTCTAAAAATATAAGAATGAAACAAACAATTTTTTTTTATTTTTAGTTTTACTTGTGAAACAAATTTTGAAGCAGGATTAATTTGTTTCTGTTTTTGAATTAACAAAGATTTTTGAAAACTTTTATTAATAGAATCAGATGAAGTATCATCTGAATTTTCATAAGCAGAAATACGAAGGGAAAGGGTGCTATTATTTGTGGCATTTGAAGAGCCATTGTTCTTCCAACATTTTTCACTTTCACCATTAAGAGATAAATTGTTTGAGTATTTGGAGCACAAATCTGTCATTTTCCATGATTGTGATTTTTCTTTTTCTTCATAGCTTTCAGATAATGTGTAATCTGATATGTTGTTTATTGTTGCTGCAGTCCTTTGATACGGTAGTTTATGCCGATTGAATTGACAAAATATAAGATATGTTAAAAAATTATTTTTTTTTTCAGATTTTAAAACGGTTTTCATTTTAATTTTTTATAATCGCGGAACTGCAACAATATTTGTTACCAATTTTTTTATTGTTATATTTTTATAGATTTCCCCCCCCCCTTTTTTTAAAATTTTTCAAAGTCTTTTTTCTCGGGATTTTTACAAGTCCGAATTTCTTTTCGAACTTGTAAAAATCCCGAGAAAAAAGACTTTGAAAAATTTTTGAAGTTGGAGAGAGTGATGAATGAAGCAACCGTTCAGCAAACCGATGAAGATTGAAAAAAAGCCAGTTTTGTGTGCTTTCTTTCCTTTTATAGCAATTTCGTTGATTTTGCTTGATTTCATGTAAATTTTTTCTTGGTGAATGCAAAAAACTTATTAATGATAATGCGGGGGGAATACTATAAAAGATGGCAACTGCCTTCTTTTATAGTATTCCCCCCGCATCTTGCAGTTTAAAAACACGGCAGAAAAAGTACACGGTAGTATTTGTAAGAAAAAAATGTCGGTTATGTAAGCTTCAGGGTGTTTTGAGAAATAATTTTTTGCAAAAATGGGGGGGGGGAATACTACAAAAGATGGCGATTGACATCTTTTATAGTATTCCCCCCCCCCCCCATTTTCAAAAATATTTTTCAAAGAATCCATAAATTCATTTTCCGGTTTATTAATAATTTCATAAAAATCACGATTTGTTAAATTTCGAAGTTCATTCATAATTTGGAAAATGGGGAAAAAAAGTGAAAATTTTAGAAAGGGAAAAGTCATTTATGTTGATGCGACTTATGCAAATTTTAAAGAAAAAGTGTAATTTTTTTTCAAAATTTGTAAAAAAAATTTGAAAATGGGGGGGGGGGGGAATACTATAAAAGTGCCGAATTGCTTTGTGAATGGACTGGAATTAAAGTGAAAGATTTATTCTTTTGATTATTCAAATTGAAATTGGGATATTCGCTATCATTATGAATTTGAGAATCATTATAATGCTTGCCTTTCAAGAATAAAAAATTATCATTTGTTGTCATCTAAAAACATATATTTTTTGCAAATAATTAACAACAACAAAAAAAACGAAAAGTTTATTAAAAAAATAAATTTGTATTCATTGAAGCATTTATTGAAAAAAACAAACAACACGTTACTCCCTTTTTTAAACAGAGTGTCTGTCATAGAACAACATCATTGTGCCTATTCTATTTGTAAGTGCGTTTTGCAAAGATAAAACGAAGTAAGAATGATGAAATTTTCTATTCACCATTCCTATTTCGTCGTTTGTCCTTTTTTAAACAACTTATTATTCAACGTATAAGTTTTTTTATTACAGGTTGCTTTTTACTTTTGGTTATAATACTTCATAACCAAAAGTAAAAAGTAATTTTTTTATTTAAAAAATATCCTAAAGACTTTAATAAAAATTATTTTGAAATTAAAAAAAGTACATTTAATTTTACTATTTATCAATTATTACTTATTACTGCTAAATTTAAATCAAATTGCTTAACCCTTTTGTTTAAGTTTTTTGTTTTTGTATGCTTTTTTAAGTTAAAACATATTTATCCGTAAAATTCAGCGTTTTAAGGCAATTAAAAAATTTTAGGTAGAAAGTAATACGTTTTAAGGCAATTAAAAAATTTAAGGTAGAAAGTAATACGTTTTAAGGCAATTAAAAAATTTAAGGTAGAAAGTAATACGTTTTAAGGCAATTAAAAAATTTAAGGTAGAAAGTAATACGTTTTAAGGCAATTAAAAAATTTAAGGTAAAAAGTAATATTTTTAAGGTAAAAAGTAATATTTATCCGTTTTGTCTTACTTTTAATGTAAATACTTTTAGCAGCAAAAAAAATAAAAAAATATTTAAATTTCATTTAGCTTGCTTTAGTTGAACAATTGTTTTGTACAAATATATATTACACAAAAATATACACATCATGGTTATCAAAAATAGTACCTTCAGTTGCGTCGTCAAAAATATCTGTTACTTTAAATCTCTTTAGAGGGCAACGGATAATGTCGTCTATGTTAAAAAATAGCCACAAGTGTTGAAACTTGTATTTTACTTTAATCCTTATCAAACAGCTTTGCGGATGTATTAATAGTTAAAATAAATATTGTGCATTGCATTTAATACTTCATAACCAAAAGTAAAAAGTAATTTTTTTATTTAAAAAATATTCTAAAGACTTTAAAAAAAATTATTTTGAAATTAAAAAAAGTACATTTAATTTTACTATTTATCAATTATTACTTATTACTGCTAAATTTAAATCAAATTGCTTAACCCTTTTGTTTAAGTTTTTTGTTTTTGTATGCTTTTTTAAGTTAAAACATATTTATCCGTAAAATTCAGCGTTTTAGGGTCATTTACACATTTAAGGTAGAAAGTAATACGTTTTAAGGCAATTAAAAAATTTAAGGTAGAAAGTAATACGTTTTAAGGCAATTAAAAAATTTAAGGTAGAAAGTAATACGTTTTAAGGCAATTAAAAAATTTAAGGTAGAAAGTAATACGTTTTAAGGCAATTAAAAAATTTAAGGTAGAAAGTAATACGTTTTAAGGCAATTAAAAAATTTAAGGTAGAAAGTAATACGTTTTAAGGCAATTAAAAAATTTAAGGTAGAAAGTAATACGTTTTAAGGCAATTAAAAAATTTAAGGTAGAAAGTAATACGTTTTAAGGCAATTAAAAAATTTAAGGTAGAAAGTAATACGTTTTAAGGCAATTAAAAAATTTAAGGTAGAAAGTAATACGTTTTAAGGCAATTAAAAAATTTAAGGTAGAAAGTAATACGTTTTAAGGCAATTAAAAAATTTAAGGTAAAAAGTAATATTTTTAAGGTAAAACTTAATACTATGCCATTTTGGTATTAATATACCCAAAATTTCGGAAAATCTTTCCCGCTAATTTCCCTGAAATTTCCCTTTGACAACCCTGGTTGCAACCTATAAAATATTGTAAAACAATATATTTTTGAGTTTCAGAAACAATAAAATCGATGGGAAACCCCTTTTTACTATAGTTAGAGAACATTCCAACTTCATTGGAAGAGATTTTTTTCATTGTTTCAAACAATAAAAAACTATTCATTTTGTAAATTTTCTAAAAATTTTTTAAGCGGTTTCGCAAAAATTCTAAAAAAATTTTTTAAATTTTCGTTTAAAAAAATTCAAGCAATTTTACATTGCGTAAATGAAAAAGGGGCATATATATTCAAATCTAACACAAAAAATGTAGGCTAAATTTTACATATACTGAAATCAGTTTAATAAAAAAAAATCAAACTGCTTTATTCAAAGAAATTGTTCTTTATCTTTTTTTAAACGACACGCATTAATACAAATTTGTCATTGTAAATTAAAAGAAAACTTGAATACAAATATTTAAATATCACATTTTAACAATGAAAAAAATTATATTTAAAAAATTTGTTTTATAAATAATTCTTTAACATTGGTCTTGAATCTAAATGGCCCCTATAAAAGAGCGTGAGATATTACTCTATTTTACACAGTAATAATATTGTGGTAAAGACTAACTAAAAAAATGGCTGTACATACAAATTTTTATGCTACTTTTCATTTCTAACAGCACCTACCCTAGGGCTTTGGAAGGTTTAAATTAATATTTAAACGTAACTTTCTTGTTTTTTAATTTTCATTTTCCTCATGTTTCAGATTTGTGTTTTAAACAATTTTAGAAAAAAAATATTTGTTAACAAAAATTAGAATTTAACATACATTAATCTTGCAGAGCAAGTTTATTTATCATTTTGGTGGCTATTATTATATAGCCCTTGATGATCTGAATAAGAAATACAGGAGACTTGAGACATTTTATTTTAAAAGTGAACAAATAAATGCCGAAGTTTTAAATATTTATTTTTTCATTCAAATTCACATTGATAAAATCATTATACTTCACGGACTTCTTCTATTCTTAAGTGTTGATTTGGAAGATGTTTTATTGCAGGTCTAAAGGATCAAAGGAAAGTTATTTTTGATATTGATTGTAATTATTAAGTACTAACAAGTTAAGAAGATTATTTTGTTCTGGCATCGCATCATTTATTATTAATATATTGTAATTATTTGTTATCGTTGGTTGTTGTTGATTTCTTCCTGCTATTTGACGCAATTGAGGGAGGCTTGGAGCTGGATAGCCATGGAATTTCCAAGCATGGCAACAATTTAAAACAGTTATAATTAATATTAAACTTAAAGAGAAAACTGCAATTATTGCAATAATAAATGACGTATTATTTTGAACTTAAAAATGATTATAAAAAACTTAAAGAAAAAGCATAGAAAAAATAACTTACAAAAGTGATTTAATGAATCAAAAAATTTTGCAGCTGCCGCAAATGCACCTGATATAGCAGAGCACACAAATAGAAGGCTGCAACAACAACAACATCCTGTCGCCATAAATTTGGTTTCTTGTGGGCTCAAATCTCCATTAGACATACTTTTTTTTATATAAATTTAAAAAAAGTTTGAAAATATAAATTTCAAACTCGACTTGAAAAAGTATTTTCCAAAAAAATATTTTCTCATGTTTTAAAAAAAACTCTTTTGTTGATGAGAGATGAGAGAATATCGATATTTTCTATCGTGTAATAAAAAAAAAGACCAAGTCCGACCCCATTTTAATGCACAACGTAATAAAATTGAGAATGTGAATCGTTGTAATTTTTTTTGCTTTTTTGCGGCCCGACATTTGGGGCCGTAACTTTTGGGGTTATTTTTTTGCGGCCGGGTATTAAATCATCAGATACATACTTTTCAAAAAGAATAATGCATTTTAACAAAGAATAAAAAAAAAATTTAAAACATATTAAACAAAACACGAAGTAAAAATGCATTATTCTTTTTGAAAAGAGCCGCAAATGTCCCGGCAGCAAAAACGTCCTTGCCGTATTTATTTCATTAATTCCATGAAAAATTCTTTTAAAAAAACATAAAAATTACTTTATTTTAATGTTTAAGCATTGAATAATATGTCTTAAAATTTTTTTTGTTATTCTTTGAAGAAATTTTTTTTATTTCATATTCGTCCAACTCTTCAGCATTTTCAAATAATCTGCAAGTTTTTTTACATTTTGTGCATTTTCCATGGTTTTGATGAATTCCACAATGACAAAAATGGGCATAGTTTATATCATTTTCTCTGCAAATATAACATTGGGTAGCACCGCATTGACAACTATAAAAATGTTTATTTCATTAGAAAAATATATGAAAAGGGTCGATTCATCAGACAAATAAACCCCATTTATTTATGATGTCAAAAATGACATTATTCATATTTTAAAGATTGCTTTTATCAAAAAATTTTGATCCCGATTTAGCAACAAAATTTAAAAGTTTGTTTTTAATTTTTGTTTCAGATGAACTAGCCTCATTTTATTACATCCATCTTGTTTAACATATTGTATATTACATCGATGACATACACGTACAACAATTTCGGATAATTTTGATTCACTAAAAAACTTTTCGTTTTATTATTGGATTTTCTTTCTAATAAATCAAAATAATAACAATAGGTCTTACATTTTTTTGCCATTTTTTTCATTTTCATTTACTTCTTCACAAGTTTTCCCCTGATGATTTTTGTCATAAACGCGAGGACATTTTCGGCATTGAATTCTTCCACATTCACAATTAAAAAATGTATATTTTTCTTCAACGCAAAATTGTAGCGAGCACAATGAACAACTGAAATTTTAGTACAATGATACAATGAGTGGTAAATGTTGAAGAAAAAAAATGCTGTAGCTTACGTCACAAGATCCGAAAGGTTTGCAGAGGTTATTGATTCATGCTGCATACGCTTTTCAAGCTGCAAATGATCTTCGGGGCAAAGATAAATTATAAATTCAGCTAAAATACCTAGAGAAACTTTATTTTTAGAAATTTAAAAGTTTGTTTTTAATTTTTATTTCAGACTAAAACTGATAGTTTCGTTACTGTCATATAACAAAAAAACACCAACTAACTGGCTTTAATAATAAAGAAACACACCAAAATGCAATACTTTGGTACAATTGGGGTCTGGGCATCTCAATCCAATACCACCGGGTGCTAATTTCATATCAACGATAGCAGCATGACTATATCTCCGAATGCAATATATGCAAATTTGATGTTGAGTTTCACCAACAAGAATCTCAAATGATTCAAAGGATTTACATGAAATAAATCCTTCTTGCAAGGAATATATTTCAAAACAAGTTACACATTGAAATTGATTACTTTCATCAATGTTATTTGGAATTTCATTTAGTTCTACGAGCTCAGGTACTTCTTCGTTAATTTCTGTAGTTATTAACGGCGGATTTGGAGCTGCTTCTATGGGTAGCCTGAAAATATACATATGTTTTTATCACGAAAATTTATTAATTTTATGAAATTTTATTTACTAATCTACCTTCTTATAAGATTGTTAGCTTCTCCATTATTTATTATACAAATATTATTACGGTTATGAGCGATAATTGCTCGGGGTCGTTGATTAAATAAAGTAATTGGTGGCAATTGTGGAAGGTTAGGAACTGGGTAACCATGATATTTCCATGCATTACAACAATATATAATCATTATTATTATTCCCATGCATACAGCACAAATTAGAATAAAAATGACAATATAAAGCCAAGATTGTTCAACTAAATAACGTACACAAAAATATTTATTTTAAATTGAAAATTATTTTATAAAAATAACATACAAAAAAGACCCAAACTTTGCAAAAATTTCGTGGCCGCTTCAAAGAAAACTGATAATATATACAAAATTATACAAGCTCCAATGACAACGCAAATACAACTTCCGACAAATGCTTCATCGTCAGACATAATTTTATTTAAATGAAAAAAAAACAATGAAATCTAATGTCGACACACAATTAGTTAAGTATTTCAAGACAAAACGTTTTTTTTTGTGAACGAACGAAAAAATATTTTTCTTTTGCTTTTTGCTCTATCAAAATATCAAAGAAAGAGACAATTTCTTTTTTTATCATGAAATATTAAATGATTCATCATTGCGATATGAAAAAGAGATGTGGCGACGTTTTTTATTTTTTCTAGCGTAATGTGGAAGGTACAATTTTTTATTTTTAAAAAATCGAGGGGTAAAATGTTTTAAACATTTGTTTCAAAGATGGCTTGCTTTAATAACTTGCCTCATGAGGCACGTTATTAAAGAAAGCTGCATTGAGCTCATTGCAAGTGTCTTATCGACACTTGCGTTTGCCACAACTATGGTTACACGATTAGATTTACTCATTAAAGATCCAATACAATGTAATTTTCAGCAAAAATCAAAAATGACCTAAAATCAAAATCTCGGTATATGGAAGTCACAAAAAAAACTATAACTGCTTACTTTTTCAAACAAACTAGTTAAAATTTGTAACATTTTGGCGCATATTTATGAATGTCTTACAATAATCGTTTTATTGTAGATATTGAACTTTATAACAGAATATAAACCAACCACAAATAGGTAAATTTAATATTAGAAATAAAAAAAGTGTTCTTTTGATTGTTACATACAATAACAAAACTCATACAATCTTGACTATTTTTGGTGCATTTACAAATTGGGTATAAAGGTTTTTACAACGCTGTTTTTTTCAACTTCGAGCAAAAATCAAAAATCTGTCCGACAACAAAAATTCAGTTTGATCGTATCGACTTGAAACTTTGCACACATATAAATATGTGTTAAAAAATAAAAAAGGAAAGGTTTTTGGACCCATATCAAACCTGGAAACTCTGCGACACGAGCTTGAAAATGTCAAAGTTTGGAAAAAATGAAAATTTTTGGCAGTTTTTTTGATCTCACAATTAATTTCAAGTTACGCCCGGTGTATTGTTTTATCAGAAGCACTTTTGGGTATATAAATACACATCATAAACCCTTAAAAATCAATCCAAATGGGGGGGGGGAAGTTCAAAACGGACAGGTGTCTTCGAAGTTGAAAAAAACAGCGTTTTACATTTTTTAAGAGCAGAAACATTAGCGAATTTAATGCAATTGATTGTTTTCTTTTTTTGTCGGAGAAAAAAAGAACATACTTCACAATTTGTAGCTGAATGATGCCACTGTTTTATTTTGACACATTTTCTGAGCCGCAAAAAAATAAATACAGTATTATTTCCCAAAGTTTTAAATATATTTGCAAATTTAATAAAATATTTGAATATTTTATTATTTTACGAAAAAAAAACAATAAATTATGGGTTTCATACTTGAAATTATACTTTATGTACTGTTAATTCAACATTTTATATTTTTTTATTTTGTTTAAATAAAGATTAACCGTTAATTAAGTTGGAATCACCAAGCATCGAACCCGCATTTAACACCTTTATAGGCTATAAATGTGTTATAATAAATACAGTTTTATTTCCCAAAGTTTTAAATTTAATTAATGTTACATATTAAAACTGGGATATGAATAAGATTGTAATTTTTAATAAGATTTAACCATATCGATTAGCTCTTGCATCACAAATATATTTTCCATATGTATAACTATAATAATATTGTCCACGATATTGATTTACACAAGTCCAATAATTATTTGAATAACCATTATAATCTCCGTTATTACTTCCAGTATTTACATTATACATTTTATTTATTTGACCATATGTATATCCAGTGTTTCCATAAATTGGTTGTTGATAATATTGATATCCACTTCCACTATCACTACTACTATCACCACCACCTATTTCATACCAATCAGGAGTGTGAACACCACTAAAATTTTTTATTGAATAATTAAAGAATTATATCTCGATTTCCAGGGATTAGAAGGATAATATTCTTTCATCACCCCTTTTCATTATCCTGGTAATTGGAAATATATCTAAATATATCAACATTATATACTTACTCATTGGATGCTATACCAGGGACATCACCGTATGCAAAAATCACTAAAAATAATTTCAAGTTAATATATAAAATATTAAAATTATTGTCGAAAACATGCCTAAAAAGCTTATCAAAATAAAATTAAAAGCAAGTACTTTTATCATTTTTTTTTAAAAATCAAAAAGGTATCAAAAATTTCCACTAATTTTTTTTCTCGATTTTTCGTTTTTATATACTTCAAAAAAGAGAAGCTTGCCCGGAAAAAAACAGATCAAATAAAAACAAGTTTTTTATTTTCTGCGTTTTTCAGTTCGCTGAATTTTTTACTGCCATTTTTAAACATTATTTTTTCATTGACGCAAAACAATATGGTTGAATCAAAGAAAAAATGCAGAAGGGTCATTGTCATTTTTTCAATTATTAATTTAGTTTTTACACACTACATGAATTACACCCAAATTTTTTTTATTGACGTAAAAGAAATAAAACGAAGAACAAAGTTTATGAAAATGATTAAAATCTTTTTTAATATTTGAAAATGAATATACATGATTATAAAATTGTTGCCACCCCCGCCCACACTCTTCTCTCCCCTGCACTGAACTACCGATTCGTTCAACCAAAAAGAAAAAAGTTTTCTCACACCGTTTTGGTCAATTACATATTTTTAAAAAATGAAGAAAATATGATTTCGAAGTTAAAAAAAATTCCGTTTTTTTTATAATTTTACAAATCTATGATATAAGTTTCTTGGATTCAGATCAAACAATTTTGTTGATTTTGAAACGTTAAATATCCTTTGCCGATTATAAATGTATATCCAGATATTTGCATAATATTCAAAAATGTGTTGGAACAAAACGAAAAAAAAAGATGAGATCTGTCTGAAAAGTTGTTTTTTTTAAAAAACTCTTACATTTTTACTAAACAAATGAAACTCATATTTTGTCCTTTAGATTTCGCAGCCCTTTTTTATGTTTCTCTTTGCAATTCTCTCAAAAAAAACACCAGGTGTTGCTTTTTGAGGCATAGTTAAAAATGCCTCAAAAAGCAACTTCCCTCCATTATCTCAACCATGGGAAAACTCGAACTGGTGGAAATTACAACTATTACGGAAAAATCAAAAGAAGCTTGCTATCTCATCACTTCTCTTCTAGAATGGCACCAAAATTAAATAAGAACAAAATCAATCTATCTGACCACTCGAAGGCATCTTTACATCTTCTACTAACAAATTTAAAAGGTAATCTTTAGTCTCTTTTGTTTTTATTGTTTATTTCTGTTAACTTTCCCCATTAACCTTTAACATTGTTAAATTTATTTTGTTTTTTATTCTCCCCTTTTGCTATTGTACTTCCTCTTCCTCTTTCTATTGTATTATTGTTTTATTTTTACTATCACGCTACATAAATAAAATTAAAAAATTAAAAATTAAAAGTAATTGTATTTAAAATACACTAAAGAGCCAATGTAGCTTTAAAAAGAAAAACAAAGGAACAAAAAGAAACGAAAACTGTTATGTTTGTTCAAAAAAAAAATGAAAAAAAAACTCAATTTTGCTCGCAAAAAAAGCAAATCAAAAAAATTTTTTTCTTCAACAAAAAAAAGTATGAGAATAGAATTCTTAGAGTCAAAAACGAAGGCTCACCTTAAAAATTTTGAAAGTGCTGCTGCACCTTTTTATTTGATAAAAAAAGCACGTTTTATTTGTGATGTTTGAATGAAACGGAAAGAAACTGCGCTGGCGGTGGTCGTTCTTTGATGAATTTCAAAATTTTTAAGGTTAAGGTTTTTGTTTGCGAGCGCAAAAAATAAATAACATTTCTATCTTTTGTTTGTGCTTTGGACAGACATTTTGTATAAATAAGCTGCAAAATTAAGTTTTTTTCATTTATTTTTTGAACAAACATAACAGTTTTCGTTTCATTTTGTTCATTTGTTTTTCTTTTTAAAGCTATATTGGTTTTTTAGTGTATTTCAAATACAATTACTTTTAAGTATGCCTCATTATAAATTAAATTATTTTGATGCCCGCGGATATGCAGAAGCCGCTCGGATGGTTTTGCATTATGCAGGACAAGAATTTGAAGATAATCGATTCACACGTGAACAATGGCCAGAAATTAAACATAGTAAGTTTACAAACTTTTTTTATAATATTGAAAAACAGCTATAAAAAACCTAAATGTTTATAGAATCACAAACTGGAAAAGCTCCCTGGCTTGAAGTCGATGATGAACATATCTATGAATCAGCTGCATTAACCCGATATCTTGGACATACTTTTGGACTTGCTGGTAAAGATGCAATGGAAAATGCACAAATTGATTCAATCATTGATACATACAAAGATTTTTTAAACGATGCTCGACCATATTTAATGATTAAAACCGGACACGCCAAAGGTAATATTGATGAATTAAAACCAAAATACGATGAAGCTTGTGAGCGATGGTATACATATCTTCAAAAAAGACTTGATAAAGTTGGAAGCGGTTTTATTGCTTCAAAACTTTCATGGGGAGATTTTTCTCTTGCTGAAGGAATTAAAACTGCTCAAAATTTTGATGATGAAATTGAAAAGAAATACCCCAAAATTATTGAATATAAAAAACGTGTTCATTCACAACCAAAAATTAAAGAATATGTTGAAAAACGTACCGATTCAATCTTATAATTTGTATTGAAGGATTTATGTTTGAAATTTTAAGTATTACTCAAATTTTTTTAATTTACAAGTTGTAAAAGTAAAAGTACGAAAATGTGTCTTAAATAAATATTGTTTTTTTTTACATCTTTGGATCTAATTTTTTTTGCCGCAGTGTCAAATCTAATTTCAATTATTTTCTTTATAAAATTTTTGGTAAAAATTGAAACTAAATTATTTCTTTTTATAAAATATTCAGAAAAAATGGCATTGTCCACTTTGTCTTTCGCTGCACAAAAAACAACAGCTGGCGTTTTTTTGAGAGAATTGCGAAGAGAAACATAAAAAGGGCTGCAAAATCTAAAGGACATAATATGCGTTTCATTCGTTTAGTAAAGATGTAAGAGTTCTTTTAAAATATCGATTTTTCAGAAAGATCTCTTCTTTTTGTTTTTTTCGTTTTCTTTCAACACGTTTTTGATTCTTTCAACACGTTTTTGATTCTTTCAACACGTTTTTGAATATTATGTAAAAATTTAGATCCAAATTTAAAAAAAAATTTAAGGAAATCAAAAATTTACGAAAAAAAGTTAATTGTAGTGACTGCAAAATTACCATTAAATAATGATCATCACTAATAATAGTAGAAAAAAACTTATTTTACATCTCATACAAAAAAGATAATTTTTTTAAAGACTTTACAGACACTTCAAAGATTATTCAGAAATTACATAACCGATTGTAAAGAATTATTAAGATTAAATTTTAACACAATCTGTTTTACTCTCTTTTTGTTGAAGTTTACAACTTTTGCAATGCAAAACAAAAACAAACAAAAGAAATTCATCGTTAAATGCAGTAAGAAAATCTTTCTTTTTTTTGGTGTGACCAACACTATTTTATGTGGATTTATCTTTTTTTAAATAAGTTTATTTGGTGCTGTTTTTATTGTACACATGTTTGATAAAAGAAAAATATCAATAAATACATTTATTAATCCTTGTTAAAATTTTATTTGTTTGCTAAAAATAAAACACTGGATATTGTTGGACGAATGCGGGTTTTGCACGAAAATAAATCATTTAAATGATAAAATTTTAATATTTGTATTCTCAAAGTTTGCCTAAAATATATTGTTTTTTTAATCAGAAATCAACATTTTGTAACTTACGAAAAGAATAATAGCAGTATAAATGAAGAATAGTGAAATGACATATAAAAAACATTTTGAAGAAAAACCAAAATAATAAAATAGAAAAAATTTGTAGGCAAGTTTTCTCGATGTGAAAATAAATAAGGATATGCTGCCATTGTAAAAACAAAATTTACATAAAAAATGGATGAAATAAATGATTGAAGAAGCAAATTTCGCTCAATTTTTGTTTGCAACGGTTTTAAAATTCCGTTTGAAAATTTTTTATTTTTCCGTGAAAAAATTACAAATGTTGCAATTCCTAAAAATTTAAATTTTTAAATTTTTCGTTGTCAGTGCTTTCTTAGGTCTGAGGTGGTTTTTTGGATAGTTTCTTTGTATCAGCGGATTTTCAATATAAACATAGTTTTTGTCATCAAAAACGTTAGTAAAATTTTTTTTTCTGAGTATTTAATTCTATTTTGGGCATTGTATCTTCTGCATCACTTTGTAAACCTCCTTTTACTCTTTTACTTTAAGTTCTTTCCGAGATTCGAACACACACATACCCAAAATAAATGAAAAAACAGATGCAATTGCATTAGAAATAGTCCCAATTAAAAAATTTTGTTCAATATAATCATAACATTGATCAGATGCTACAACACTTTTACATTCAATATTTAAAAAACTATAACCAAATATAATAAAGGGATAAATTATTAAAAATATTAGCAAAAGATAAAACTTTTTTGATGCCCATAAACTTTGACGTTTATTATCCAAATAAACAGAAGAGAATCGATTTAAACATAATGAAATATTCCATGGACCAATAAATGCAATAATATATGTATCACAAACTTTACTAATATAAATTGTAAAGGGAGTATCAGAGTATGAAAAAATTGTTTTAAAAATTAATGGAATAAAACAAAATAATTCCCAGAAATACCCAAGGGATAAAAGGCGGAAATAAGATGACGAAAAAATAGATTTCTTATTTTTAAAATTAAATAACAAAAAAATTAGAACAATTAATTCAATAAATGCACCAAAAAATCCAGAAAAAATTATTATTTGATTGAAAACTGCTGCTATTTTTATTAAATTTTCAATCTCATTCGTTTCTGTTTTTTCAGGGCTTAATGAAATACTAGTTTCCATATTTTTGATAATCTGAAAACAAATTTTATTTTAAATATTTTAAAACTTGAAAAAAGGGTTTTGTACAAAAAAAAACATTTTTTAAAGCGTTGTCAGAAAGTCATAGCGTATTTGTTCGGGAATGACTTTGGGGTAAAACAAACTCTTCAAAAAGTATAGCTAACTATAATCTATACTTTATGAAGATTGTTTTCTAACAACAATTTTTAATGCAAAAACCAGAAAAAAAATTTCTTATTTAAAAACCGATCATATATTTTTTTAAGAAAGCTTTTTTTAACGGAAAAAGAAATCTCTTTTTTTGGCATATTATAGATAGCAATGCTATTGTGCCATTTACAATCTAATTGCATATTTGTAAATGGTATGGTTAACTTGAAAAACTAATGAAGGCTTTGGCCTTTTTTAAATTCTAACACATGAAAAAAGCTTATTATATACTATAAGGAAACGTGTTCTTTTAACTTTAAAAGCATACAAAAATTGAATATACTTAAAAAAGAAACAATTCCAACACAACGGGTCTCTCTCACACCTCATGCGACCAGCGACCGATTTGAAAAAAAAGACATCGGTCGACGGTTTTTTCGTTTCGAGAATTTTTTTAACAAATCGGTCGACGGTTTTTGAGGGTTTTTTTTGTCGACCGATTTATTTTTGCGTTATTTTTGAGTACAAAAATAAATTTTTTAATTTAAAAATTATTTTTTGTTAAAATAGAGGACCGTAGCTTAATAGGGGATCATTTTAAGATTCTGAAGCCAGATAATATTTTGAATCTCCTATTTCATCATGATCGCCCTAGTCGACTACCACAGCAGAAACATCAATTTCAATTTCATCAGCAACAGCAATTTCAACATTTTCATCAACAGAAGAATTTTAAATAAAAGTTATTTTATATAACACATTCACAAATATTTTACATCAACAATAAATGGAAGGGCATTTCCACCTGGCTTTTTTAATTCTACTATTAAATGTAATAAACAAATCTATTTTAACAAAAAATAATTTTTAAACAAAAAATTTATTTTTGTACACAAAAATAAATCGGTCGACAAAAAAAACCCTCAAAAACCGTCGACCGATTTGTCAAAAAAATTCTCGAAACGAAAAAACCGTCGACCGATGTCTTTTTTTTCAAATCGGTCGCTGGTCGCATGAGGTGTGAGAGAGACCCAACGTGCTGTTTGTTGCGCTTTAATAATAGTTTTCTAAAACCCAGAACTTTTTCACAGGTCAGATGAAAAAATTCTGTCTTTACATTTTGCTCGTCTCATCGAGTTATACAAAATGTAAAGACATAATTTTTTTATCTGACCTGGTGAAAAAGTTCTGACTTTCAGAAAATTATTTTTAAACAAACAGTATGCTGTGTTCCAGTTATATTTTTTGCCGCAACTCATAAATTTCTTTTGATTTTTATATTTTGTTACCCCTAAAAAGCTGTATTTTTAAATTACTACAAAACAATGGAATACATTTTATTGTAAAATTTTGTATTTTATTTTTATCCTGTTAAAATACCATGATATTTATAAAATTCGATTTGTAGTTCAAAGCTTTTAAAAATAATAATTCCTTTTCTATTGTATGAAAAAGAATATTTTTTGTGTGTGTAGTTTGGTGGTGTTAATAATGTTTGCAAAAGAAGTAAAAGCCACCGGCCGACAAAATTTAAAAAACGATTTTCGTTAAAAACAAAAAAAAATTTTCCGTTCGGGAACCTTTTTTTAGATGTGGTTATTTTGACTAAACTTTAAAACTTTTTTTGAGCATTTGTGGGTAAGATAACGGCATTTTTGGAGTTTAAAATCGTTCTTAACGCCCTCGAAAATGGTTGGGCGCCAGCTTTTTTGGTAAAATTGCGTTTAGCGGTTTTTCGAAAATTGATGGTGCAGTAGAATATCGCAGAATCAGCTAATATTGCCTTATATATTGCTAAGAAGCATTAATAAGCAAGCTAACATCGATATCTAGCTAAAAAATGAGTCAAAACATGTGTATTTTGTCCCAAAATTGAATATGGTTGAAAATCTTCAATGTTGGAGAAGCAGACGATCAAAATATCAAACATCGAGCAGGTAAGTTTGTTCTTTATTTTTAATCATCTATTAATACTTTAATCTTTCAGATATTGCTCAAGGATGCTATTCTGATATTAATTTCAACTATATTGGACGAATTATATATATTTTACCATATCATGCATATTGGGGTATATATGCTGCAGTCCTTTTTTCTCAAAAAATATATATCTTTGGTTTGAATAAGTAAATTTTTGTGTTATTTTTATAGCAGATGATAGTATTCATCTTGTTCAATCTTCTGGATTGTCATCGAATTGCGAAATTGTGAGCCAAATTGCTCGAAGCACATATACCCCAATATGCATGATATGGTAAAATATATATAATTCGTCCAATATAGTTGAAATTAATATCAGAATAGCATCCTTGAGCAATATCTGAAAGATTAAAGTATTAATAGATGATTAAAAAGAAAGAATAAACTTACCTGCTCGATGTTTGATATTTTGATCGTCTGCTTCTCCAACATTGAAGATTTTCAACCATATTCAATTTTGGGACAAAATACACATGTTTTGACTCATTTTTTTTAGCTAGATATCGATGTTAGCTTGCTTATTAATGCTTCTTAGCAATATATAAGGCAATATTAGCTGATTCTGCGATATTCTACTGCACCATCAATTTTCGAAAAACCGCTAAACGCAATTTTATCAAAAAAGCTGGCGCCCAACCATTTTCGAGGGCGTTAAGAACGATTTTAAACTCTAAAAATGCCGTTATCTTACCCACAAATACTCAAAAAAAGTTTTAAAGTTTTAAAGCTTTACCAAAATGTTCCCGAGCGGAAAAAATTTTTTCTTTTTTTAACGAAAATCGTTTTTTAAAATTTGTCGACCGGTGAAAGCGGTCATTAAATATTTTATAAAAGATATCATTTGTAAAACCAATGGAAAAAAATTATTTTTCGTAAAGCATCAAAGATATAATTTTAATGGATGTTTTTTACTTTTTTTAAAGGGTTCTGCAAGTACCTATTAAGATACAAATAGAATAAATTCAAAATTTCAAACACATTTTTGTTGCAAATTTATAGCCGAATTTTAACAATTTGGAACTCTGGTGAAATGTGCAAACCAAATTAATAAATGATGAATTAAAATGTTACATACAGTGATTTACTCAGCAAAAACCTGATACAACATTTTTTTGAAATTCCTGCCATAGTTTATTGTAATGGAACATAAATCAATAAAAAACTGAGTGCTAGAAAAACAAAGACAGGGTACTTTGCCACAAACATATATCAGGTCTTCTCATTTATTTCCATAGTTTTTTTTATTTCACTGTCTGCTTCGCATAAATCCAATAAATGTTTTGTTACATTACATAAATAACGTTTTTATAGCTCATATTCTGAGAAATTAGAACTTTACTTGGCGCAAAAAAAAGACTTCCCAAAGCCTAAAAAAAAGATGGTATTGCTTTTTAAAGTTCTCATTGAATAAATTATTTTTATTTGTGATTATAACATTTAAGAGCATAAAAACAGTTTGATAAAATTCTTGGAAACGTTGAAAAATTGAAAAAAAAAACACTCATATTTTTTTTAGAATTTTTGTTTGTAAATAAGATCTAAGTTTTAATTAAAATTATTAAAGAATTAAAAAATAATGCAAAACTTAATTTGGTACCAAATTGTTGCCCTGAATTTTCTGAGCCCAGAAAAGTTAAATTTTGTAAAAAAAATTTAAATAAAAAACAAAAATTTGTATTCGGAATATTGAAAAAAACGTATTGATTACGGTAATTTGTTTACGGTACCCCTTTCCCGATTCTACCCGGAAAATTTTATTGCAAAAAATAATTCTTCTGTTGAGAATGCTGATCGTAACAGAATAAAAATAAAAGGCAACTGATTAAACTACAAAAAAAGATTGTTTTCAATTTTTATTGAAAAACAGCCGAAAAAAAGAACTTCAGTCAAACCAAACAAACCAACCAACAAGCTATTTTTCGTTTTTTTAATGCATTAAAGACCAAAGTATTTTTTCTATGTCTTGCTCTTTTTTTGAAATCTCTCTTTATTTCTCTTTCTCTCTCTCTTGAAGATGGCCGACTGCTGCTTTCTTTGGGGTCCATGTTTTTGTTGTTGTTGTTATTTTTCTTTTTCATTCTTTCGTTTGGTCCTTTTCAAGGCAATTGTTGTTTTTAAATTTTTTTCATATAAATTTAGATTTTTATTTTGTTTTAAAAACATCAAGAAATAATTTTTTCAGAGGTTTTTTTTATTATATTTTTTGTTTTGATAAAAGAAATGGGATCTGTAACAAATAATATGTCGAAGATTAGCAATGCAGCAACACGAAATTTATGGGTTATTCGACATGGCGAAAGAATTGATCGAGTTGATCCAGAATGGGTAAAAACTGCACCACGAAATGCATGGGATGATCCACCACTTTCGTAAGTATTTTCGCTTTTTATTTTATTGATTGATTTTGGGAGTTTTTATGCTTTTTTTTCTAAAAAATATGAGTGTTTCATTTAGGGGTAGAGAACAGTAGAACAGTACAATGCTGGGTTGGCTTGTCGTTTGAAATAAAAATTTTGGTCGTTCTAAAATGAAAAGTATCAATTTGGTAAAACACGTATGATTGCTGTATAATAAAAGACTTCCCAAAGCCTAAAAAAAAGATGGTATTGCTTTTTAAAGTTCTCATTGAATAAATTATTTTTATTTGTGATTATAACATTTAAGAGCATAAAAACAGTTTGATAAAATTCTTGGAAAAGTTGAAAAATTGAAAAAAAAACACTCATTTTTTTTAAGAATTTTTGTTTGTAAATAAGATCTAAGTTTTAATTTAAATTTTTTTAACAGAAAACAAATTTTTTTTGTGAAAAATTAATTTTTGCAACTTTGGTGTATTTGCAAAATATTTTTGTTTACCAAACTTTGCTATAAATTCATTAATTATATTTTAGTGAAAGAGGCTATTTACAAGCCAAAGAAACGGGCCAACGGCTTAAAGATGAAGAAATTGATTATATTTTTTCTTCCCCTTTTATTCGCTGTTTACAAACCGTTACAACAATTATTAAAGAATTAAAAAATAATGCAAAACTTAAATTATTTGTTGAACCTGGATTTATTGAAGCTTTATGTATGACACAATTTCCACCTGGAGCTTTGCAGCCAAAAGATTTACAGTAAGCTTATTTTTTTTGTTTTACGACAGATTTGGTGAACGCTGATTTGAGATTTGATTAACGAATTTTTTTGAGAAAGATTTTGGGAAGCAGATAAAAAATTTAAGACCTTTGGTTTATTAAAAAATGATAAGCTCTCCAATGACAATTTCTAAAAAATTGCAGTTCCGAATACAATCTTGTTGACACAGAATATGAGCCAGTTTTAAAACAATATTTACCAGAAAAAGATGAATATACATGTGAAAAACGAGTTCGACAAACCATTGAATCAATATTAGACAGATATCCAGGTAATTCACAAATCCTAAATCCAAAAAATAAAATATATATATTATTTTTAAGGAAATATTTTAATTGTTTCCCATGGATCCCCAACAGCTGCAATTCATACAGTACTTGGTCATGAACATCGGGAAATTGGTTATTGTGCGGTTTCAAAATTTGTTGCAACACCCCTTCACAAAACTGATATGGAAACAATAAAAGATAATCTAGGCTTCAAATATAGTTTTGATTGTCAGCTTGCTGGTGATCTGTCGCATATTTCTGATCCTACTAATATGTCTATTAATAGACTTTAGAATTATTTATTTACTTTTTTTACATTTTTCTAGTTAAAGTTGGGTTTAAATTTTTCTAAATTTTTATAGCCCCTTTTTTCACAAGTTTGTGCTTTTTGAAGTTTTTGCTATTTTTAATCAAAATGATATAATATTACGTTCATAAATAAACTGATATATAAAAAACGGTTGTATTTTTGCATAAAAATATACAGAAATATTGTCAAAATATGGTAGGCATTCCCAACTTGAGGGTAAGCTGGGAATGCCTACGGTTATATGGCAAAAATACCGTGGTGATTGAATGTAACGAATCTAGCCTAATGAATCAATGTTAGTTTATGACAAGTTTCCGGCGTTGAAGCAGATTTTTTTCATTGAATTTCTCCTTGTTTATAAAAAGCTTGTTCATTTTAACTATAACGTTTATGGCATGTTTAAATCGATCAATCTATAGGGTAGAATCCACTTGGTGGAAATTACATTGGCTAAATTACAACAATGCATCTATAATTAATAAATGCTAATTTTTTGTATTGCAAATGAAGGGACCCCTTCATTTTTTAATTGTGTTTTTATTTTTTTTATTCAAATTTGCTAAAGGGTCAGATGTCATGGGGTCAGATGCAAATAAAACTCTAAAACGTAAATTTTTTATAGAAGCAAATTTTTTTTATTGTCATTTTTAATAACTTAAATTTTTTTTATAGAAGCAAATTTTTGTTTTTCGTTTTATTCGTTTGTTTTGTTTCCGCTAAAATACGCGAATATTACCGCAGCAATCAAATCAAGAAGGAAAGAATAGGAAAGTGTACTAAAATATTTTTTAAAACATAAAACAACAAACATTGGAGTCTATTTATTTTTTCAACAATTCTTTTTTCTTTAAATAATCACCTTTACCATTTTAGAACTATCGTTGAACATTTTTTCGATTATGTCAAATTGTGAAAAAAAAAATTAACTGATAAAATAGCGTTATAATCCACAACTGGCAATTTTTTTGTCACTTTAAAGTATTAACTTTTTGTCGTAAATTATTTTTCATTTTTTGAGTGAGTTTCTATTTTCTGAAGAAAAGTAAAATGCCAACAATGATCTTTATGAAAGCACTGACAACTGTGAAGTGGTCTCTCACTAGCATCTGCATTTTAAAAAGACAGACAAAAAAAGGATATCAGCCATTTTTCGTCTTTTTATGGCATGTTTTTGCGAATACAATTTCTTAAAAACATTTTCTTTAAAATTTTTGTTTTATTGTAAAACGACAAAAACACCTTTTTTTTTGAAAAGGTGAATAATCTTTTACACATTTGCAGACCAAACAAAGAAGACAGCGAAAATGTTTGATGATTTATCCTTTAGTTTTTGTTTTGTTCCAATCGATTGCTGAAAAAAAGACTTTTTCTGAATATTTCAAAACATCTTAAGCTTAAAATTTTGATGAACACTTTAGAAAATATTTATTGAAAAAACATTTAATGGCTATTAAAAACAACAAATACAGTATACAGATTTACAAAAGTGAAAGCTAATTTGAAAAATAAAAATAAAAGTCTAATCCATACTTTCATTGACTGTAACATATCCATATTTAACAGTTTCAGCTTTCAATATTTTCCTTATTCTTTGTTCTAGAATTTCGAAAGTAGGCCGATCATCAGGATTCTCATTCCAACAATTGATCATGATAGAAGAAACGGATTCTGGAGTGTTTTGTGGTATCGTCAATCTATTCCCTGATTGTAAAAATTCAAGCGTCTCATCATTAGAAAGAGTAGAATATGGTTCATTGCCACCCGAAAACATTTCATAACATAAAATTCCAAATGCCCAAACATCCGATTTTTCTGAAAATTTTCTTTCTGTTAACGCTTCGATGGACAACCACTTCAACGGAAGTTTTTTGCGAGAAGTAGCAGAATAATACTTTTCCGTTTCATTACATTTACAACAAAGACCAAAATCGGCTAATTTTACATGATCATTGTTAATCATTAGAATATTTCGGCAAGCAACATCTCTGTGAATAATATTTAAAGCAGAAATATGTTTTAAAGCTTGAGAAATTTGTAAAAGGATGGAAATAAAGTTCGATGTTGAAATTTGTTTTTTACGAAGGGATCTTACATATAGCAAAAGATTTTGGGTTGCTAACTCCAATACAATTGCTGGGAAATTTTGATAAAAGATCCATCCATAAAAATTAATTATATGCAGATGTGAGCCAATTGTAACATAAGTATCAAGTTCTAATTTGAATAAGTTTATGTCATCTTCTTCGAAACTGATAGGAATTTTTACAGCTACTTCAACATTTTTTTGTTTAAATAAGGCTAAAAATGATTTTTTCTGATAAAATTGTTTGATTGAACATACGCGTACCTTTATGAACTATTGAATTTGAACCCTTTCCTAAAATATTGTCAAAATCAATTTCAAATTCATCGCTTTCCAGCATTACATTGCAGTGCTCTGCGTATTCATTCATGAATTGTCCAAATTTTGATCTATAAAACTACGGCTCCATTTGGTATTTTGTAAAATTATATTTTGAAAATATGGGTAAAAACCACTTCCGAATATTTTCAGCGGTATTCTGATGATTTACGTATGTCAGGGGCTTTCCAGTGCAAAAAAAGAACTCGGAGATCTGTTTTTTTGGCACTATTTGAACGGCATGACACAAAGTGCCAAAGTGGGGGAAGGTTTGGGCAAAACATTTATTGTAGCGGCACATATATCCTAAACTCGACTCAAATAACATCTTCGGTAAACATTTTTCATTTGAAAATGAGTCCGTTAAATCTCTTTAGAATACCCAAAAATAATTAATAAAAATACTGGTATGGGGTCAAAAAACGTTTTTATATGATTTTCAATTCAAAGAATAACGTTCTGATATTGAAAATTAATTCTAAATACACCCCAAATGTCCTTCAGTGCCACTTTTTCGTGATTTCTCATGATTTTCTAAATCATTCTTTAAAATGACAATTCATTACCCCACAATCAGCCCTTGAAATAATTCATTCAGCTTTTTTCGGCGATACTTTTCCTTTAAACGATTAATGAATACTATTATAATAATTACAATAGGTATTATTAAAACTATGCTCCCACCAATATACCATAGAATTTTTGAGGTTCTTTCTTTTCCTCCAACCGGAGTCGTTCCTGATGTGGATTTAATAGTTGTTGATGAAAATAAATTAGTTGTTGAAGACAGATTATTGTATGTTGATACAGGTGAACTCCAAACTATTGAGGCGGTTGTGGATAAATGAGTTACTGGAAATTTCACTGTATTTAACGAATTAAAACTTAAAAAACTTCATATTTATTATCACAACAGTTTAATAAAAAATACCTTGTTTCTGACAGATAGAATAATAGTGACTATTGGCATTAGAACAATCAACTGCTTGATAACACCCGTTATATAATGGTTGTACCACAACACACAGCTCATTGATATGTGTTGGTGCAGACCCTTTACATCATTTTCCATATTCAAGAAAATCTGCTGCACTTCCATCATCAGCTGCCCAAGTTTTACCGCTATCAAAAGAGCGGATCCCAAGCCAATGTCCGTACCAAACACCATATGCATATGCTAAAAGTAAAGAGATTATGCAAAAAGGCCTTCAAATATAACCAACATAATAATAACTGAAATTCATATTGACTATGAATTGACGGTAAATTTGCTTCATCATTCGTACACCACATTTGAGCATCATTATAATGTTTTACATTCAGGTGACGTGGCATTATTTCAATTCCATAACAAGATTCAGTACCCAAAAAATAAAACCACCCTTCACTGCAGTTTGGAACTTGATATTCTATTTCACAAATGAATGGTTTCCTTTTGTCACAATCTCCAGCCGTCCATTTTCCATCAATTATGGACGCTGATACACAATTCCGTTTTGAGCTTTTGAACGATTCTGCTTTTTTTCAGTTTTGATAGTTGATTGTACTTTTGTCTAACCATTCCCATTCTGAGGACTTTAATGGATTTGATAATCCTATCCAAACATCTGATGTTGTGCCGTTATAAAGCTCTAAAAGTTAATACTTTTCTAATAATTAATGGAAGACCACTGAAAAAACTTCAAACGTTTCTGAATTATCAGTTATTAAAAATTTTTTTTGGGACGAGTCTGTTCGGTTTTGTCGGTTTTTGTTGGATTTTGTCCAGAAATTCATCCCGAAGTCGAGACGTTTTGTTTGAAATTCAACTTCAACCAAGAACAGGACAAAAAATTGTTCATTTCATGGCGAGAACGTAGGAAGTTTTTTTCAGTGACACAAGCATTTTATTGTTCAGATACGTGAAACAAAAGCATTTTCAAATCCATCATGAATAGATGCCAAATTTCCACCGCTTCCCATACAACTTATTTCTGCTTCATCAAATTCACTTTCACCCTGTGAAACAAAATAACATTTTGAATTCCACTCGATAAGACTTGAAGGACAGCTTTTGTATTTAAAATCAATGTTTGCTTTTTTCTTGCAGAGATAAAGAAGTTTATAATTCGAGCAGACTGTATCTGAATAACAGTAATGCGGCGGTACATAACTAATTAGGACACATCTTCCATTCGTTTCTTGTTGAGGATAACCTGGACACCAATTAAGAAATTCAGGCTCGGTTCCATTTACTGTAACCCATGTCTGAGTTTCATTAGAGAACTGTATTCCTGTCCAATGTCCTTGAAAAGTTGAAGATACATAAGCTTAAAATATTTTTCATATTAAATTTTTTTTTCAGTTTATTATAATCTTACTTGCTACGAACTGAAATTCAGTAAAACTTTCAATTACGGGCAAATGAGCATTATAGATTGCTTGACAATAATCTCTTGCTTGTGTCCAGTTATGTAGTAAAGAATGACCACCATAACAAGATTGCGTTTCTGGAAAATACACAAATCCGTCTTCACAGATGGGTCTTTTTGAAAACTGGCAAACAAAGGGCTTTGTTTCGTAACAGTCCTCTGTGTACCATTTTTTATCTTTGATAGAAAAAGAAGCACAATTTTTATTACTAATACTAAAATTTGAGTTGTTGTTCCAATTTTGATAATCCAAGTCACTGTTATCTGTCCATTTCCAGCTTGATGAATCTTGTAAATTTGTTAAACCGATCCATGAATCAGAAGATGCTTGCTCTGAAAATTTAAAAATGGTAACGGTTTTTACATATTTTGAAAAAAATTTGATGTTGAAAATCAAAATCATTTACAATTCATAGAGATATTTATTGTACATATATGAAATAGTTTCTCTCCTGTTCAATAAATAACCGAGATCATTTATGGCATTTTTAAATAAAGGTTCTCGGTTATATGCATTTACAAGGGAACATTTTCAGTTGACACCTGCGTTTTTTTTCCTTAACTCACGACCGGTCGTGGATTTTCGACTTTCAAATCCTGTAACTTCTGTAAAACCCCGAAAGGGCACAAAAACCTTAGGGGTTTTTCATACCTCGGCGGGTACTACCGAATGCACATATGCCCACAAAAATTCCCGGGTGTCATCTAAAAACGGTCCCTTGTTAGAGTTTAATTTAAAAATTTTTTCGACCTTTGTAAGCAATCAAATGTGTCAAAAACATCTACAACATTTCCCCAATAAAAGTTTTAGCCAAGTGAGTTGGATCATTTGATCTAACTCACTCGTATGTGTGAACGTAAAAAAAATGTTTTTTTTAGTTTTCCGGTTGGCTTTGTAGAATTATTTTTAAGAATTACTTGCGATAAACGCATTTGTTAAGAGATCATGAACTGAAATCAAATGCCCTCCTTTTTCTCTGCAAATTAATTCAGCAGAGGCGAATTTTGTTGAAGTTAATGAAACGAAATAACATGTTGAATTGAATTCAATATAATCTGACAAACAACTTGTTGCAATTGATGAAGCAAATTGTAAAATATATATCACCAAAATAAGCATTTTAAAAAAAAATACAGAAGAAATACCACCACTTTTTTTCTTCGAATGTGAAACAACTATAGTCAATTTAAAACTTTTAAAAACAAATGCTCAAAAGTTGTGATATTCTTTTTTGTTGAAAACAATGAAATTGAGGTGAAAGGTGTTTTTAATCTGCTTAAAGAAAAGACAAAATCTTTTATTCTTTCAAACAGGGTGCAGCTCTTTGAAAGTGTTATCATTTTACAGATCATAAAAGACTAGGAAAGCGTTCTTGAAAGTAAAAATTTGAAATTTGTGATTGTATTTAGTTTCATCTTAATTTTTTTTTCGTTTAAGGTACAATACAGAAAAGTGTAAAAAAAATTGGGAAAATAAATACAATATTCTAACATGAATCACATCAATAAAAGTAGGATAACATAAATGATAATAATAATAATTGGAGGTACGAAAATTAAAGGACATTAAAAAATAAAAATTGCTTTCATTATTTTTTCATCGATTGAATTAATAAACAATTGTTTTTTTATTTCAAGAAGTATCAAGTTAGAGACTACGTACGAAGGTGGAAGTGCTAAAATAATTATGAAAATAACTGCCTTGTATTACGTTGTTCATCTTTAAGAAGGTAATTTTCCGGATTAGCTTCTGTTGAGCTTACAGATGCATGTGACTCTCCAACATCAAGGTCATCATCTTTAACAATAACTATATTTTTAGGCACATGGTAATCAATTTAGTTTCTGCTTTTTATTTTATAGGAATATAAAGCGGCGCCTTTAGCTACAATTTCTTCTGGATGGAAGCTGCAATGATGCAAAGCTCTGGGATACATTTCTTTCAGCATATTTTTAATCATTGGCATTCGAGATCCGCCCCCAACTTGAAACACAATATTTATGTTTTCACGTTTTAACTTTGCTTTTTTTAAACTTTCAACAATTAAATGTTTTGCTCGAAGAATTAAATCAGCTGCCATTTCCTCAAATTCCTTCCTTTCAATTGATATTACATCATCTTCATCTACTTTAAAGTCGTCCACATAAAGGCTAAAAAAATGTTAACCTTTATTGAATACATTAAGTATAATTTAACGTTTACTTGTTTTTTAACTCAACAGAAAGTGTATGCTTAATTTCTTGGCATTTATTCATTAATCGATATTTTTTATTTGTTTCTGAAACATTAAGTCCATGTTTATGCATCAGTGCACTGCTAAAGTAAGTGATTAGCCTTCTGTCAAAATCATTTCCACCCAAAAAAGAATCTTCATTATTCGCCAAAATCTCAATTTTATTATCCTTCATTTTTGCAACGCATATTTGCGTTGTTCTTCCTCCACAATCAAATACTAAAGCGACAGATTCGTTCGGTAATTCAGTTTCATATGAATATGCAATGATTGCAGCAATTGGCTCTGGAAGAAGGTGAACCTTAAGCCATCCAGCAATATTCGCAGCATCAATTGTTGCATTTTTTTGTTTTTCATTGAACGACAATGGAATTGTTATTACCGCTTCTTTTAAACGTGTTCCTTGATATTCCTCCATTTTTTCTTTTATTTGCTTTAAAATGTAAGATAAAATTTCAATACAAGACCTTCTTCGTTGAAAAAAAATATTGTTGTAAAATATTAGATGAATTTGTTCACAATAATTTATGACATCGAATGTCCACAATGGATTTACAACAATTTCTTCCAGTTGTTTCCCGATTAAATGTTTTACTTCAAACGCCAAACAGTTTGGATCCCTTTCCATTCTGTTAACGAAATTTTGTCCACAAAGATAATTTAATTCGTTAATGGCAATACAAAAAAGCAAAGTTCTTTTAGTTGTTATGGGATCTGTTAAAACCCCGTCTGGACCGTTTTGACGAATAACGAATGCACAACATTCCACACTGCCAAAATCAATTCCTACAGCATTTAACTCTTTGTTGTAATTCAAAAGTTTTGATGATATATGAAAAATATTTTTTTTTTGTAATTTGGATTTTGCGTATAAAAACGTATCGAAATTGATTCTTTTTCTGTTTACTTTAGGATTAAATATTCCATTTACATCAATCTCGAAATTCAAGATTATTATACCTCTTTCAGAAATATTTATGGTTTGAGTCAAGCATTCATTTTCAAATATCTGAAAACAAGTTATTTCTTTTTTTTTATTTTTAAAACCCATACTTTTAAAAACATATTATTTTCTTCGGCATAAAGCTGGTAATTTTCTTTAAAAGGTACGGCACAATTTTGAAGGAAAGTTTTGACATATGTTTCATTCAGTTTAATATCTATTTTTCGTCCAAGCATCGGTTGAACCATGTAATGCACAAGTTTTTTATGCTGTAATTGAATAATATACAATAAATCATAAAGAATTGAAAAACCATTGTAAAAATTGATTTTTGGAAAAATGTTAAAAATTTTTCTAAATATATTTTCGGGATATTTTTCAATACTCTGAAAAACAAAAATAGTCGGAGAAATTGTCGAAGCAGGTAATTTATTCTTTAAATTTTCTAAATCTAAACCAAAAAGATCTGGATTGCTAGATGTTCGACGTTCGATTATAATTGTTGAAATAATTAATTGATCGAGGTTGTTTTTTTCCCAAATTCCACACTGAAGTTCATGAATAGTGCATCTAAAAAGTCACAAAGTATCTGAATGCGTATTGACATGCTTTAAAGCCAATATTGCAACAAGTCGATGCATATTAATTATGTGTAGTTGTCTAATTCCATGTTTTTTTGATATTTGAATAAAACATTTACGAATTTTGTTATAATAATCTTCATAAAGAAGAAGATAAAAATCATCAATTTGTTCCTGTACTACGCTGACGATATCATCAAAAAAAGCATCGATTTTTTCTATTTCCCATTCACGAACTATAATAATAAATTAAAATTGTTTTTAAAGGGTCTCAATGCAAATTAACTTTTTGGACAAATATTTCGTAAAAGTGCAAAGAAAGAGAATGCAAATATGCAGTGTTTTTTGTATTAATTAGCGAATGCGACTGCATCTTTAAAGCTATAGAAAATTTACCATTGGTATAAAAAAATAACTTTTGATATTCATCTCTCGCGCTATTATAAATACATAAATCATTTCTCGACGGATACGCCGCTACTCTAATAACCATATTTTATACAAAACCATAAACAGAAAACACTAAAAATGCAAAAACCAATATTGATTATTGATTGTTTGTTTGTATAGATAACGATATGCTGAGGTTTTGTCTGTCGAAAAAAAATTGTGATACATATATTGATGTTCGCATATATGCTTTATAAAGATAAACAAAAAAAGAACAAAAAAATTTTTATTCATGATTAAAAAAAAGAAACAATAATTGTTCGGTGCAAAGTATAAGTTTTTCTCGCAGAATGCGTTTTAAGTCCATTAATATTCATGCTTAAAAACAATCAACATTTTTGCAGTTTTAAAGAGACTATGAAAATGCAGTATATGCGGGGGGTTGCATTGAGTAACGTCAGTCTCTTATTTGTTAAATCCTACGAAATAATAATTAAGCTTTTAAAATCATCTTTACGTCTGATTAAGCTTAAACCTTACTCAAGACTCCCAACCATTTTCACTCACGAAATGGTATAAAATAAGCAACACATAAATAAAAACAAACACTTTCAACAGCAATAACAATAAAAAATTTCCAAAAGATGCCAAATTCTTCTGAACTTCAACCAAAAATAGATTTAAGAGAACTTCTTGAATATTTTAATGGAATATTTTCTATTGTTGGAATCTTCTTTAGCTTTTTATTATTGTATCTTATTTTGTATAAAACAGGTTCCCGTTTTAAAGAATATAAAAAGCTGCTGTTACAAAACTGTATCACTGATTTAATTTATAATTTTGTGTATGTTTTTACTCGATCAGTAAGTTGTTTTTTATAATTTACAATGGAACCTCCAGAAATGTTGTTTAATTTTTATGTCATACATATTCCAGGGGCCTTGTGATATTTGTACAAACTTTTTTTTATTGATAGAAAAATCGGAAATTAATGAAATTTGACACTATTACACAAAGAAGTGATCGCGCAAAAAGCTACCCTAAATTCTTAAATTTTACCCTTAATTTTTATAGGTAAATGTTAAGACGAATCATGGGTATGAAATAATATTATTCCAATTTTATGATATATTTTTTTGACGGATTCTTAAATTCTTGTACTCTGCACAAGAAGTGTTGTTATAATTGCTAGAATTTTTTAAGTTTTCATTACATCATTGCAGGTGAAAAAAAAAGTAAATTCACAAAAAAATGTTAAAAAAAATTAGATGAAATTTAGCAGGTGTAAACCATTTAAAAACCTTTTTAATTTTGTTAAAATTGTTCAAAGTTTTTGACAAATACATATAATTCATATTAATGATAAAATTTAGATGTTTAAATACAAATTTCAAGTAAAACATGTTTTTTTAAAAAAAGAATTTATGTATGAAAATTTGGTATAGCCCGAAACTTATATTTTTGCATAGTTATGAATTGTAAGAAATTTACTCCACCATTACAAATATTCGTAGATTTTTATTTTTATTACTCATTTTTAACAATATTTTTGACGCTTTTTATTACTCCACTACAATTTTATATAATTTTTACGAAATCAAAAAGTTTAGGCAGTTTTAAATGGATAATTCTAAATCAATCATTTTGGTGTTTTGCCGTTGGAATTATTTTTGCCAGTGTAAAACCGTTTTTTACTCTTCCAGCAGTTGCTGGATTCCCAATTGGATTATTTCGACATGGAAATCGGCATACAACAATCCTTGGAATAGTCGGTTTATGTTTTGTTTTATTGATGCTTGTTTCAGCATTTGCTTTGACATTAGCAAATCGATATTTGTTTGTATTTCCATCAAAATTTAAATCTTTTATGAACAGAAAATTAAGAGTTTTTTGTTTTTGTCTTTTTTCAGTTGTCAGCTGTTCCTACTTTCTATATACTTTGTTTCCCTACCTTTTCATTGAAAATTGTGAAGAACGAAAAGCTGCTGAAGAATTTGATCCATGTTTAAAAATGTTTTTTAACGAATCATCTTTTGTATTTTTTTCCTTTACAGAAAATGCACGCTATTTTGCTTTTATTGTATTTTTATTTGCATGCTTTTGTTTTTGCGCAATAACATTTTTTCTCTCTTATTTCATTTACCGTGTCTTTTTTCACAAAGCTGCATCAATTGTAAAATTACAAAAGTCTCTAATTGCAAGTGTCATTGTACAAGTTTTTATTTCTCTCATATTTTTATGTCTTCCAATTTTTGGATATGTTTTAATTATTGCTTTTCAAATTTCACACGTTTTTGTATCAAATATAAGTCAACTTGGTTGTTGTGCAATTTCAACCCATTCACTTTTGGAATCGGTTGCAACTCTATATTTTGTTGCTCCCTATCGAAAAGCTGCCATAAAATATTTAGGCTATTATATTCCATATTTTAAAAAAGATTTACCAAAACCGGTTCGCATTTTACACACCAGCAATGCTCGCAAAAGTTTGACACCAGATCGTTTGCAACATGCGGCAAAGAATTGTGCCTAGTTTTAACTTTTCTTATTTTCCTGGACTTACTTAAAACGCTAAAAGATTTTTTTCACAATGCTGCTCAAACTTCCGCAAAGTGGACTTTGTTTTTTAAAGTGTCTTTTTCTTTTCTATCGGTTAGAGAATCAGAGAAAAAAATATCAATATTTGTGAAACAAAGAGGATTTACAAATTTATCGTTATACAAAATTTTTTTAGAAAGTAATAAACTTGTTTTTTTTGCTTGTAATTTTTTTCAAGCATTTTTATTATTCGAATGATGAAGCCTCTGTGTTAATTATAGAAATAAAAAACGTATTAATTCTTGCAAAATGATTTTTGTTTATTAAATGTTTTTCTCGTTTGTTTTCTCTTTTTTATTTTACAATTATTATGACAATAAAAAAATCTGTATTCTTTAGTTAAATGCTGTTATAGATTTTTTCTTGTCCGAAACAAAGGTGAAATATAAATTATTAACGACACATATACCAATGTATTCTTTCATGCAAATGATACATGAAAAGAATTATTACAAAACCGATTAAAACATTGACTTTTTTAGATACAAGTTTTAACTACCAATTTAAAAATTTTTGCTGATTTTTTGCTCAAAAATCTACAAAATATTCAAAGACAAATGCGTTAAAAAGGGAAAAAAACTGTTTGGTTTTTTTTCTTCAAAAGAAATTTTTTTCGAAAGAGTATTTGACATTTATGTCATAGACTAAAAGCAGCTGTTAACGAGGCGGAAAACATTTTCAAAAAGTTAAAAGGATAGCTTGTTTGCAACTCCATCTTTTGAACGTCTCTTTTTTGATTTAAAAAAATGTAAAAAGGAAGGTAGCACTAGGCACGTTTAACGGAATTTTTCTTTATTTTTTTTCTCAGCGCAAAAAAATTTTTGTTAGGCAAACTATGGCTCAAAATGTTGGAAATTATGTATTTAATAACCTTAGTATAAAAAAAAACAACTAAAAAATGAAATGACTTCATAATTAAAAGGAATCAGAAGGAGCTCATTTTTTGTCTGAAAAAAAGTGTTGAAAAAATTTACTACACGAAATAAGCGTTCAATAAGTGCCCCTTAAGATTTGATGTTGGAGATATAGGTGATCTAAAAATCCTTAAAAAAAGACATTTTTAAGCTTATTTTATGCTTTTTAATGTATCTAGTTAATAAAAACTACATAAAAAATGGTTAAAGTCATTGCAAAAGCAGTAAAAGGTTATATTTGAACAAATAACAGCTGTTTTACTGCTAAGTTGTAAAGAATATAGAAAACCCTCTATAACTTTGTTCGGAGCACTCGGGCACTATACGTTCAAAATGGACCCGGCACGAAAATATTATGGCTGCTTTCAATAATGTTGTAGATATTGTGAATACAAATTTTTGTTAAAATTTCGTAAGTTATTTAATTTTTTTATGACTTTTATTATTTGCTTTACTTTATAATACCTCTTAGGCAGCTTTAGAGACACTCCTGACAGGATAAAGATGTCTGGTTGCAAAGTTCTAACGTTTGCAAGATGTTGCACCATTTTGGCGAATATCTTAAAAAAGTTTCAGCAATTTTTTAAACACTTATTTATTTGAATAATATTGCTTTTTGCTTTGAGAATAGTTATTATTTGAATAATATTGCTTTTTGCCCGAGCTCGGGAGTACTCAGTATTTTTCCAGAATATGTCTTATAATGATACAAATGATATATAAAAGATTGGGCTTACCACTCGATACCACTTTTAATTCCGACCAAAAAAACTGATTCTCAAATTTCCCACTTTTTTACAAAACTGCTTTTCTAAATTGAATTCATCTTTGTTTTGCTGTTTTTATTATTATAAGCCTTTTCTCCAGCTTTTTCTGTAAATAAAACAATAAAAAAATACATGCTTAAAAAAAGAGTACGCGCTTTTCTATTTTTTTTAACTAATGCATCATTTACTACAGCTTGAGAGCGTGCGCATTTTCAGTCGCAAAAAAAAGTGAGCTCCTTTTTTTGCATTGTTGCACGAGCCTAGGTAGCACTTTTCTGCCGCAAATGAAATGTATGCATTCATTTTCTATTTCAAACAACTGTCATTTTGCATCTCTTTTTTCGAAAATTTTGTTGGATTCTGTGGCAAACTATAACAGATATTAAACATATATTTGTGGCTTTGTTACATTTTTTTTAGTTTTAAGTTATCATGAATATTACTAATGTCGAGCTTGGATTAAAAAAAATAATTTTAATGCATCATTTTTTATTTTTTTTTTCAGAAATCTTCAAAACGATAATAAGAAATGTTTTAAAAAATAATAAACATTGTAAATTTTATATTTACTTAAATCTTCGTCTACGACGTTCTGTTCGACGAAAATACAAAGAAAAGATAAAGTTCAAATTTTCATTTATTGCTATTGTTCGTTTTAAAATACTATCATTTCTTTCAGTTTCTGCATTTATGTTTTCATTAATTTTATCGTTTACCTAAAAAATTTGTTAGAAATGAAAGACATAAAAAATACCTTACTTCTGAAAGTAAAATATTCCATTCACTGTAATCAAATCGAATTTCTCCAACCGCATTTGTAACAATATTATCAAAAATATATGGTTCTAAAGTATTCATTAATTTAAATATATCCAACCATGATGCATTGACTGTAGTGTAATAGACAGATATATTTTGAAGGTTTGGAAAAATTTTAAAGACATTATTATGGAATATTTTTAATGATTCCGAAGTTATATCAGAAGAAAGAAATCGGCCTTTAAGTGATAAATCTTGAACAGTTGGAAACGATATTCTACAAAAATATTAACTTTAATTCAGTGACAAAGATTAAAACACACTTTTGTGAATTTTCTTTTATTATTTCTTGAAAATCAATGATAAGTGATAATTTTGTTCCAACTGATCGAATTAAAACCAAGTCCTAAAGCAAAAATTTTAGTATTTTTTGAACGACTTTTTTACAAACTTTGAAACGTATTTTACAGCGCTGAAATCCAACCAAATTCAATGTTGTTATTGAATGTAATTGATCCAAATACTTTTCACTTATATCCCCATTTATATAAACTTCAGTCAATCCTTAAATTTAAAAATCGGTCATTAGGTGGAACAGTTGCAGTACTCTTTAACGTACCATTAATCAATAAATTATCCAACACAATGCTTTCTTGATTAAATTCTATTTTCATTATTCGAATTGAATTTGCTGCAATATTAGAAATAAATGAAGCAAATTTAAAATTATATGAAAATGTCCAATATTTTTCTTTGACATACTAAAATAAGATTCTCTATTTTTACAAAAAAAAAGTTACTCAAGACTTACCAATTCAAAACAGTTTGGTTTAACACAAACACTATTAGTCTGCCGAAAATAATTTAAAAAAATTTCAAACTGTTGCCTTCCAGACAACATAAATTTTTCAATATTTTTGCTTCCTCCGTTTTTATGAGAAAGAGATAAAAAAATATCCGTTAAAATCTCATCCAAAAGAAAAACCATATTCTAATAAAGTCAAATTAAGATTGGAAATATTTTAAGAAAAAGGTCACTTTTAATCAAAAAAAATTAATCAGCTGCTTTATAATATTTTCTTGAAAAACAACAAAAAGTAATCAATGACAGAAATAATGAGCATTGAACCTTTATCACTGCGTTTTAAAACAGCTGACAAACATTTTTATTAGTGCTCTTTTTAATGTATAATTTAAACATATTTTTTTAAATGGGCCGAAATAAATTTGGACATTTTTATATTTCCAATGTAAAAATATTGGAAAGTATATAAGAATATAAGAATGAAAATAATATTAAAGTGTCAACGATGCAATGTTTTTGGTTTTTGACATTTTTTTTACAAAAATGAGTAAATCAATGAATTTTCTTTTTTAGAAAATTGGCATTGATTGATTGTTTAGAAAAATTTATTAAAAATTCAAAGAAAGTGTTTATTATAGAAAAGAAAATGCATAAAACTCAATGCAAAAATGTCTTTAATTTTTTTCTCTCATTTTGTTTACCAGAATAATCCGCTTAAATCTCTGTTCTTATCTGTTTTTCGAGAAAAACTTTGTGTACAAATAAATTTGATGAGAAAAAGCCTTTTTCTCTTATTTTTTTTCAGAATCTCGTAAACATTTTTTATTAATTTCAAAATTTGTAGAAAAGCTCTTACAAAGTCAAAAATGGAAAAATTTCCATATAATGATTTGGCCGATATATTAAATTTTCCTATTTCCTCTGTTTACTGCCGAGTTTTTTCTCAAATTTCTTCTTAAAAAAGACTTTGTAAAAAGAAGAGAATTTCTTTTTCAAAGACTTTGGAATAAAAGCACACATTTTCTTTGTCATTTTTTCGCTGCCTGCTTCTTTTTTAAAAAAAAGCCTGTTATTTGAATTTGAGATATTTTTTTACAAATAAATAAAGATTGATACTGAATGACAAAAGCAAGTAAAAAACTGATTAAAAAAATTCTACTTTTGAAGTTTGATTCACATAAGAAAGGAGAAAGGAATTTATTTTCTCTCTTTGAAAAAACATGGTTTTTTTTTCTTATTAAGGATGATATTTCAGCAGCACAATGTCTCGTTGACACCTTGAAAAAAAGCTGCAAATTAATTATGCAAATCAGAAAATGTGCAAAAAACAGAACTAAAAAGCAATGTATATTTTTTTCTGTGTGTGATTTTTTTCTCCGTTGTATTTTTCTCCGGGCATCAAAATAATTATTTTTTTCTCTGATATTTTTTTTCCATTTAGCGTATGATTTATGGCATTTTTTTTATTTTTTATTTCCTAGAGAAAAACATATAATAAATAAAAAATTCAAATCATTTTTTTTTTCAAGAAATAAACTGAATATTTTGCTAAAGGAAAACAGGGGAATATTATTTTTTTAAGACTGAAGCAAGGTAAAAAATCTATTGTCTTGTTTTTTTATTAACATTCTTTTTTTCTACATTGTGGTTTGAACTTTTAATATATTTTCTACAAAATATAATAATCGTTTATCAATAACGAGCTCTTTCTTTTAAATAAAGCAGATTAACATAATATATTATATATAACAATTTAATTTGGATGAAATGGATTGAGATTTAAAAAACAGACTTATTTATGACTTTTATGCTGCAGGAACGAAAAATTATAGCTATAAGCATTGTGATCGAAAATACCCCAATAATGTTGAAAGGTATACTGTAGAAATTAAAAATTTTTTTTAAAATAACAATTTTTATCCTAATATATGTAAAAAAATGCGCAAATCAAACTTTTAAATACTATTTATTTACAAAAAAAAAGAAAAATATAGGAGAAAACCGTATTTTTTTCCGTTTTTTTGATGAGGTTGTACTACGACCGGAAATGCCCCAATTTGGGATTATGCCTATCGGATACAGAATTTTTTTCTGCATCGAATAGCATTTTTAAAAATTTCCCCGGAGGCACCCCTCAAAAATTTGCGTCTATGGCGCACTGGCGGAAGCGCTGCGTAACGACCAAACGGTCACTGGTTCGACTCCAAAAATCGTAAACTTTTTTTAAAAAAAGAACTGCTTTTATTTTTGGATTCTCCATAGTCGAAAGCATATGTGTACCAAAAATAAGCTCAATCGGAAATAAAAAATATTTTTGTGTTTCTGCTGGGAATCAAACATGCGCTATCGTCTCTGAAAAAGTTTTTTTTGCAGCAAAAAAAGTGTTGTTTGCGAACGCGACACGAAAATTTGTATAAGGAAAATAAGTTCCCCGCCACATCAAACCGAGCGGTCACTTTTTTGGTCCGAGGCTTGGCAAAAAGCGTTTGATTGCCATGGAAAATGCGGGAATTTAAAATTTGCGTTGGAGCAAAAATCTTTGATTTTTTTTACTTTTTTGCAAATTTTTTGATAAGAACATATATTTTTGTATAAAAAAACGGTGTTTTTTATACAAATACGACGATTTATGTTTATAAACATGTTTTATTCAATTAAACGCGGAATAATGTCGACAAGTACGATTTAGTTCAACCGGTTGCTGAAAGAAAGAAAAAAAGAAATAATGGCTTCAACAAAGGTAAATCCAACAACTTCTCCTACTGATCGAACAACATCTGCTCTACCTTCAAAAACTGCTGCTGCTGCCGCAAATGCATTATCTCTATCAAATACTGGTGAAATTAATTCTTTTGCTGATATTCATCCTGCTATTAAGAAGGATATAATTCAAATATTGCTTTTTTGGATAAAAATTTTGCAAAGCTTGGAACCAATACCAAAATTAAACGTGAACAGGTTAGTTTTTTTTTTTGGATTGTTTGTATATATTTGTATCGGATTTTGATAACTGTTTGATTATGGTCGAAGATATCATTGCTGACACTATTGTTCAACTTTGTTGGATCTGGTGCTGTCAGCTTCACTAACAATTAGTTAGTTGATTGATTTTTGACGTTTTACAGCCATAGTTCTCTCAAAATATGATATATTATTTATAACTTTAATGATGATTTATTCTTTTTCAGAATTTTTATGGAGCCTTTTATGTAATTTGATTGGTTTTTCATATCCTGCATATGCATCTATTAAAGCTGTTCGAACTTCAAATAATAGTGGTGATGCCCAATTACTCATTTTTTGGACATTCTTTGGTGCTTTGGCTCTTTTTAATGTTTTTGCTGATGGAATTATGGAATATTGTCCAATTTATTTTGTTGTAAAATGTGCCATTCATCTTTATCTTGGTCTTCCACAAACAAATGGTGTCATTCGTGTCTTTGAAAAAGTTCTCAATCCTGTCATCACAAAGATTCAATCAATCCTTTCTCCAAAATCTGCTTGAAAGAATGCGATTAACTAATTTCTCTCTTTCTGTTTAATATATTTGAATTACTAATGTATAAATAAAATCTTTGTAAAAAAATTTTGTGTTTATCTGTGTTGAATGGGTTATTTTATGGTATCACTTTAATTGTGGCGGAACGTTTCAAAAAAGGTTGTTAGAGACTAGCGGAAAAAATATAAAACATAAACCATCGTAATAAAATAGAAAAAGACCGTTTTTTATAAAGAAATATATATTTTTAACAAAAAATTTGTAAAAAAAATAAAGAAAAAATCAAAGATTTTTCTCCAACGCAAATTTGAAATTCCCGCATTTTCAATGGCAATCAAACGCTTTTTGCCAAGCCTCGGACCAAAAAAGTGACCGCTTTTCTTCAGCTCGGTTTGATGTGGCCCCGGCTAAAAAAAATTAATTTTTTTGTTTTTTTTAGCCATTACTTAAACATTATTTTTAATATTTTTTTGCTTTTTTCTTTTTTTATTTCCAATGATTTTTTTACGGCGATTCTAATGCTACCAAACTTATAACATTTGGCGAACTTTGAAAAACCTGCGCGCATTCCTAAATATAAGTAACCAAATTTTTGCTAAAGTTTTAATCAATTTTTTTGTTTCTCTTTTTTGCGTCTCCAGTTTCAAACTCAAAAAGATGAATGAAAAATGAACATTGCAAAAAGAAAAGCATCCAAAAAAGTTTGATATATTGTTTTTTCCTTGAGAGAAAAGGAAGACAGCTGGGTGGCATTATTTTCGGACATTCATTTTTATCCCAATAAAATGCATTAAAGAAAGAAATTAAAGAAAGGAAGAAGCGAAAGTGGACAGTTGCTTTTAGCTTTCTTTTTTGTGCCGTTTGCAAAAGAAGGATTGCAGCGGTTTATTTTTGCGCATTTTTTCCATTTTCTTTAATAATTTAATTTTTTAAAAATTGTTTTGATATTTTTATGTTAATAAAAATCGTTAATTATGGTAAGCAAATAAATGAATGTTTTAATACAGATGCAAAACTTTATTTTAGAATGTTGAAAATGAAGTTCAACCTCCTGCAGATAATAATTTTCCTGTTGAAATAATTGTGAACCCAGAAACTGATGATCATCTATTACATAATAATGTGGAAGAAGAAAAAAGAATGAAAATTTTATGCATGTACGTAAAAATATATCTGCCAAATTTTTTGTTTTATTCTTTTGTAATTTTTTATATGCTTGCTGGAGCTGCTTATTTTTATCATCATGAATCGGCTTTTCAAAGTAATCATTTAATTATTTGAATTTTTAAAGCTGCATTTTTAGTAGAATCAAATAATCAAAAATTTAATGAATTTGTAGAAATTCGAAATAATTTTTATAACAAAACGCGAACTTTGAATGATTCAAATGAAGAATATTTTGCTGAAGCTCAGCAAGAATTATTTAAAGATTTAGTTTCTCAAATTTACCATTTAAAAAATATTGAATATTTTACTGAAAAACATTTATTAAATGAAACAATAAAAAATGACGAAGAATTAATTTGGAGTTTTTCAAATTCAATATTTTTTGCAACAACTATTTTAACAACTATCGGATATACGAATAAACTTTCACCTGAAACATTTTATGGAAAAATTGGAGTCATTCTTTTTGCTTTCTTCGGAATTCCTATTTTGTGGGCAGCGGTGCATAATATTGCAAAATTTTGGTACGATATTGTGTCATGGGGTTATGAGAGATACCATGGCTGGAAAACAAAGGTTAGAAAAACTTATGCAATGGCTTTAAAAAGAATTTATATAAATTATTTTATAAACCAAAAATTTACTTTATTTTCAACCCCGGCAAAAATGATGTTCAAAAGATTTTTGATGTAATTGATATTTGTTGCACTTCTCACAACCTGCCGTCTCCTGTTTATCATTTTAGAAGGGGATATGAAGATTGTTGTTTAAATTGTAGTTTTTACGAATATTTATATATCTTAAAGTTCTCTGTTTGTTATTACTAACATAAAACAATCAAACATAAAAGTTTTCGGTTTTTCAAAAAAATCCACAACTCCTGCAAAAAATGTACATCCAGCAAAAGTTTTTGAAAAGTCAAATAAAGTTACACAAATAACGGGGCGCGGCAAATTTGTGATTGTAATTTTCAACACGAACATGTGTTTTCGAATTAAATGGATCACGAAGCCAAAGTCTATTTTCTTCATTAATCATTTTCGTTGTTGACATTCTTTGTTATCAGCAAAATTTTTCGTAGTAGTAATGGAGAATGGTTTCATTTAAAATTATATCTGATTTGTTAGTCTAAACTGAAAAACAATTTATACTGATTAAACATCAATCCAGCCATTTCTTACAAATAAAAGCTATTTTTAAAAACGACAAATTCACAGGTTCATGATCTTTGTGACAGACACTAAAGGTTTTTTTTGTTGTGATTATACTTGTTTCTCTTATTGTCTTTTTTGAATAAAAGTCACTCTTTGAGTATAAATAAATAGAAATGGAAAAACTATCTATGGAACCCAAAGAAAAAAATTTTGGTTTTTCTTTGCTTTTTGTTAATCAAAAAAAAACGTATTTATTTCACTCGTTTTTTTATGTTTTATATGAAAAAAAAAGAAAAAAAAGGCATAAAATTATAAAAGGTAATAGAAAAATGTTTTTCCTTACAAGGGAACCGTTTAACATGTGATTTCGCTTTTGAAACGGGACCTATTTTAGAATACTCCCCTGATATTCAAACGTATTTTCCCAAATTATGAGCTGCCCCTTTCCAGATAGTATATTTTTACCTAATCGACTATACTACTATAGTATACGTTATCGTATGCTACTTATACCAATTAATTGCTTAAAATTGCATTTTTGCGGTTCTGTAATGACTCAGAAAGTTACAAAACAATTCTTTAACAACAAATAACTAATTATGGATTAATAAGAAAGCGTAAAATCCAAAAAATAAGCAATTAATTTGTATAAGTAGCATACGATAACGTATACTATAGTAGTATAGTCGATTAGGTAAAAATATACTATCTGGAAAGGGGCAGCTCATAATTTGGGAAAATACGTTTGAATATCAGGGGAGTATTCTAAAATAGGTCCCGTTTCAAAAGCGAAATCACATGCTAAACGGTTCTCTTGTTAATTATTTTTTTGCGTTAAACATTTGTTCACTTCGACTTTTGCAGAAAATCATTGATTTTTTTTTTTAAATTGTATTTTCTAGTTTGTAAAGTATCAAGAAAAATAACCCTATAAGAAAAACAAACAAAGACTCATTTTGTGTTTCCTTTAAATGACAGAAAAACGAGACAATTTTGAACAAAAGTTCAACAGCTCAAAATATAACACTTGTAGTTTTTTTATTTGAAGAAAACATATAAAAGAAACTGATTTTTTGTTTATTTGAACGTTATTGTTGTTTTCTATTGATTATTGTCAGTAAAAATGAAATATAAAATTATTCGTTTAGCAACAAGAAATATTGCTTTACAGCGGCAATTCTATGTTGAAAAGTTGGGATTGAAAATATTGAATGATGGCGGAAAGCTGTTTTCCGTAAAAACTGGTGAAAATGTTTTAGAAATTGAAGAAAAAATTGATTTCAAAAAAGATGGATATTATCATTTTTGTTTTAATATTTTTCCGTCATTGTTAGAGGCGAGTTTTTTTTTTACTTGTGATAATCGACATAAATTAACCATATTAAAATTTGAATAATTGCTGAAAGCGCCCTTTTTGTAAAACTATGGCTTTACAAAAATTGCGCCATTTATAAATAGCAGAAATTTTGCTTGACAAAATTTTTTTTCGAAATTTCATGCAAATTAAAGCCTGATTTATAACTTTTTTGCCAGAAGAAAAACTAAGTTAACTAAAAAAACAAGGAAATTTTCTTGTTTTTTTCTCTGATCCAACGAGATCTTTTTTCAGGATGCAACTGAAGCCTTTCTTCCATCCAAAGGCATTTCACAGGTCACAAATGGAAAAGATAAATATACAATCCATGAAGATTGGAATGCAAAATCCGTATATTTTTATGATGCAGATGAAAATATTCTTGAATTTATTGCACGATATAATTTAAAAAATGTTGTAAAAACTGAAGACACAAAATTCGATATAAATAAACATATAAACTGTATTAGCGAAATTGGAATTGCTGTAACTGATACAAAAGATTTTGTAGAAAAATTACAACAGAATATGGGTAATTTTTATTTATAGAAATTCATGATTTAAACACCATGTTTTTAGAAGCTAAAATTTGGAGAGATTATGGCGATCAATTTAAAGCTATTGGAGATGAAAATGGCTTAATTTTAGCCACAAAAGCTGGACGTCCATGGATTCCAACCACTGATCATTTAAATGCTATTTTACCAACTGAAGTAACAATTGAAGGGAAAGGAACTGATTTTGTTTATGGCAATCTTTATAAATTTAATTTTTGTTAATTTATGCTGAAAGAAGATTTAAATTTATTAAAAAAAATTTGAAAGGTTTAAAATTAGAATGCCTGAACTTCGACTGATAAAACTTTAACCGAAAAGGTACTTTGACCGACAAGTTTCACGGGCCCATTTTTTGATGAAAAACGTATACTTAGGGTGTTTTGGGTATAAATGATGTCAAATGGCATAGAAACATTTTAAAAAAGGATTAGAGTCATATCTTGGGTTGATGCGAATATGTCCCATCAAAAAAAATGGTCAAAAACCCCTATTTGTCGGCACTTTTTACGGTGCCATTCTAGTATTTCAAAACAAGAATGGCCAAAATTTTGTTTTTTTATACAAGTAAACATTTTTTTAAGCTATTAAAATTCAAAAAGCATAAATTTATTAATTTGTTACTGCAACGAATGCATTCTGTCGCGAAATATCTCATATATTTCTCGATTTTTTAAATTGTTATCTTTTGATAAATCTTTGCTAACTTTGAAAGCAAGAAAAATTGTTCTTTTCTTTTATATTGTGTTAAAAAATGTAGATCGATTGCGGTCGGCCGACCTGCACTTGTGTTTAAAAATGTTCAATAAAGATGATTATTGAAACTAAGCCTTTAATCTGCAATTTTATCATCTTTTTTGATCGTCTGTGATCATAGAATTCCAGTAGCTGAAAAGATTGTAACTCCATGTTGGTATCTCAAAGGAAGTGAACTTCAAGATTTCCTTGCTGAAGAAAGAATTCGGTGGCATTTTATCACTGAAAAAGCCCCTTGGTCCGGTGGCATTTATGAAAGATTAATTGGAATTATGAAAAAATCACTGGATCGAGCAATGGGAAAAAGAATACTCACAGCTGATGAATTTTTTACCGTAATCACTGAAGTCGAAACAATTGTAAATTGCCGACCTATTACACCAATTGATTCTGAATTTAATTTTGATAAACCTCAACAAATTGCACTTCATCCCATTGATTTTATTTTACCACATGGAAATGCAAATGTTGGTGTTCCATCATTTGATTATGATGCAGATGATCCAGAATATATCCCACAACAATCAACCAGCAATATGTTAAATAAATTAATGAGCAAAACTGCAAATATTCTCGAAAATTTCTGGAAAAGCTGGAATACGGAATATTTAAATCAATTACGAGAAGCAAATCAAAATTACCATCGTCAAAAGAAATTTACCAATAATGATCCAAAAGTTGGAGACGTTGTTATGATTCAAGATGAAAATTTAATAAAAAATACTTGGAGACATGGTAAAATTGTCGAACTTATGATAAGCAAGGATAATGTTGTTAGATCAGCAAAGATTAAAACGTCAACGGGAAAAATTTTAAATCGACCAATAAAATGTATCAGACCACTAAACAACTAAACTTTTAACATGGGGGCTCCAGCAACCGATCGAGCCCGATTGCCGCATTTTATTCATATTTAACCCAAATTATGTTCACATTAATTTCCATGATTTACATATTTTGGAAAGAAAATTCAAATGGTGCTTCAATGGTTCATTCGAAGATGGAGTATTTTCAAGCCGTACTTACTCACACATCACACATGCATTCCAGTAACGCCTGCAATTATGGACAAAACAAATGTTAAAGCCCTTACAGAAAATTGATCTGTTCATAAAACATAAGTTCCTTTTTGCTATTGATTTACTACAGTTAGATTTAACATTAAATTGTAATTTAAAAAATTGAGCTTGCTTAAGTCTCTTTATCTAACGGCATTGTTTACTGTAGAACTTCTTTCAACCTCATGCATCTTGGTTTTAAGATTATAAGTTACGTTCTAGTCTTGAGTTTTGACGGGGATTGCAAATTAATTTACGTAAGGTAAATACCATTGAATATTGTTTATTACTAACCTCCATTTGATTTAATTGTAAAGTTATATTTTCCCGCTGTGACCGCGTGTGGACACGTTTGATTTTAATTTTGGAATTGTTTCTGCAGTTTTAATATCCTAAAATAAAATATATAATTTTAAAAAAGGTTTATATGCAATTTTTTTGGATATTATTTTTTGCTTTTTAAATTTCATTAATGTTCAGAGTTTACTTTTTATTTTTGAATATTTTTTTAAATTATTAATTATATTACTTTTTTAAATAAATTATATATTTTTTTAGTTTTTCAAAGGATTAATGGTTGCTTTAATCTTTGCTTATCTTTTTCTTTATTAGGTTTTGATGGATTTGTAAAGATAAATTTATTGTCGGGTTTAATAAATTTCAATTAAATTAAAATCAGTTTGATTTTACAAAATGGAATATTGGGGATGCAATAATATATATTGAGGTTTAAAGCAACGTAAAACAAACATTTTCATTTTTTTCTTTATCAAAGCGTTTTTATCGGACACTTTTTTTTTTTGATCTTTTTTTCAGAATTTCTTTAATTTTGACACTTTTCTTTGAAAAATGTTGAATTAGGTCATTTGACTCTTTTTCTTCGTCGACTTTAAAAAAGAGCAGGGTTTCATAAATGAAAATGTGATTTATTTTTTGAGTATTTTATTTTTTTACCAACAAATAAAAGAAAAAAATGGTTATATCGTCCATTTTAAAACTTAGTGTTTATATATTTGAAAGCAAAAGAAAAATTTGAATAAAAGAAGACTGGTACTGAAACTCCAAAAAGTACTGTCAACGAAAAGTGAAAAAAAGAAACTGTAAAACCAAAAGGAGAAACGGTAGAAAAGAAAACTGTCGAAAAAGAAACGAACCCAAAGAAGAAGGAAAAGAAAGCAATGCAAAAATCCAGCTAAAACCGTCAAAAGAAACTACACAAGAAAATGTCACAAAAAAAGAAAGATATTTCACCAAAACTTCAAGGTGTATCAACTTTGAATGATCCGACAACTGATGTTTCAACTGTACAAGAAAATCAACAACAACCACTCGGGATAAGTACAGTTAACTCAAAAAAAGACATACCATAACATACAATCATATATATATATGAATATATTCTGCCAGCAACGAATCATTCAAAAATTATATTTTCTCCATATAATTTTTTGACCATAGCATTCATTGAACATTTTTTATTGATATCCTGCAAATTAAAAGCATATTAGATAAGAAAATTTACAAAATATAAAACAAACTGATCAACAAATCCAAGTCAGCAATATCAAAAATTTTAAAGTTTCTTCAACAATATATGTTTTATATTTTAAAAAAATATTGAAAATTTACAAGGAAAATTCCGAAAACCGAATTATCAAAAGCTATTTTTTGGCCTCAGAATCCAAAATCACCCAAAGGAAATTCAATTTGCGCTTATATTTCTCTGAAACTTATATGACAAACAATCTTCTTTGGAACACAGATAGGCACAAATATTAAACATTACATTTTAGATGATATAAGACGAGGATATAAAAAAAATTCTGGCGAGGGTCCGAAAAAAGCCGTTTAAAAGCAAAGTGCCAGCACTTGACACTTTTTCGGTGCTCTTTTTTTTTTGCCCAACTTGAGTTTTGAATGAAATCGTAAAACGGCGTATAGCGATTTTGGTCAACTTGAGTTTTGAAGCAAATCTTAAAATGGCGTATGGCAACTTTGCCCAACTTGAGTTTTGAAGCAAATCGTAAAATGGCGTATAGCGATTTAGCCCAACTTGAGTTTTGAAGCAAATCGTAAAATATTTTTTTACAAATTGTTGACGGTGAACAAATTTTAATACGTTCAAAATATTCGACATAAAATGCAAAAATCATAGGTGATTTTAAAGTTGACAAGCGGTCAGAACGAAAATTAAAATTTTTTGGAAATTTCCAACGGTTGGAAAAATTTGGATTTCCAACCGTTGGAAATTTTGGATTTCCAACCGTTGGAAAAAATTTGGATTTCCAACCGTTGGAAATTTTTTTGCATTTCCAACCGTTGGAAATTTTTTTGCATTTCCAACCGTTGGAAATTTTTTTGCATTTCCAACCGTTGGAAATTTTTTTGCAAAAAAGTAAGAAAGTACGCAGAATAAAGACTTACGGACTAGACGATTTAAAAACAATCAACATGCATTTCAATTAGGAGATGGAGATCATGAAGAATTTTGTTCTTTTGCATTGCACCAAAAATGGAATATTTTCCAATAGAAATGTTGAAGCTAATCGACAAGCTTTTGAAATCGTTATTCTTCTTGACAATCAAGCAGTTCTGGAATACATACAATTGCAGCTACTGTCACAGTCGGGATTTCGTTAATAATAGAATCTGAGATAAAAATACAGTACATAAAAATAAATAATATAACTTACACTACGATCATGAATCACAATAAAATCATACGGGCTAAAAGACGCAACAGTATTTCCAAGAAACCAAACATTGAAGCATTTCTTTGAAGTTCATTCCAATTAATAGATTTTTTCATTCTTGAATAATTTGATGGCATACTTGAAAATATAAAAATAATAACCATTAATATAATTAACACAAATTACCGTGAATCAAAAGTATCTGCTTAACTGCAGAGAAATCCTCTACCTGAAAATGCAATAAGTTAGAAAAGCAGTACTACGGTCAAACATAAACAGAAATACACGGATGTTAAAAAATAAACAACATAAATATATATTTGTGCGACAAAAAACAGATGCAAAAAAAAGAGAAAAAAAGTTGCAAAAAATGGGAAAGAAAAACAAAGTTTTTTTGCTGTTGGCAAAATGTTGCCAAAGCAATGTTTTATTTTTCTTCAATTGATTCATCGAAGACAATTGTTTCGTGAGCGTTGTAGGTGTTTTTCGTTAATTAATTAATTAATTAATTAATTAATTAATTGTTCTTTTAACATCCGTGTATTTTTGCTTAACAAAAAAAACCGAGAAACTTTGTTTTTCTTTCCCATTTTTTGCAACTTTTTTTCTCTTTTTTTTGCATCTGTTTTTTGTCGCACAAATATATATTTATGTTGTTTATTTTTTAACATCCGTGTATTTCTGTTTATGTTTGACCGTAGTACTGCTTTTCTAACTTATTGCATTTTCAGGTAGAGGATTTCTCTGCAGTTAAGCAGATACTTTTGATTCACGGTAATTTGTGTTAATTATATTAATGGTTATTATTTTTATATTTTCAAGTATGCCATCAAATTATTCAAGAATGAAAAAATCTATTAATTGGAATGAACTTCAAAGAAATGCTTCAATGTTTGGTTTCTTGGAAATACTGTTGCGTCTTTTAGCCATGATTTTATTGTGATTCATGATCGTAGTGTAAGTTATATTATTTATTTTTATGTACTGTATTTTTATCTCAGATTCTATTATTAACGAAATCCCGACTGTGACAGTAGCTGCAATTGTATGTATTCCAGAACTGCTTGATTGTCAAGAAGAATAACGATTTCAAAAGCTTGTCGATTAGCTTCAACATTTCTATTGGAAAATATTCCATTTTTGGTGCAATGCAAAAGAACAAAATTCTTCATGATCTCGGTTGGAAATGCAAAAAAATTTCCAACGGTTGGAAATGCAAAAAAATTTCCAACGGTTGGAAATGCAAAATTTCCAACGGTTGGAAATCCAAATTTTTCCAACCGTTGGAAATTTCACAAAAATGTTTAATTCCCATTTTGACCTATTTTCAACTTCAAAATCGGCAATAATACGAAAATATTGAAAAATTGCGTTTTTTTCGAAAATTTTGCAGTTTTCAAACTTGAAAAAAAACTGCTAAAATTCCATTTTTCAAAAAGCTTAAAACTCAAGTTGGGCAAAATCGCTATACGCCATTTTACGATTTCCTTCAAAACTCAAGTTGGGCAAAATCGCTATACGCCATTTTACGATTTGCTTCAAAACTCAAGTTGGGCAAAATCGCCATACGCCATTTCACGATTCCCTTCAAAACTCAAGTTGAAACAGGGGTGCCGCATATTTCATAATTTGTGCCTTTTTCGGACCCTCGCCAGAATTTTTTTTATATCCTCGTCTTATATGGCGCACGGTGAAAAAAATGGCATTAAATAATAATCATAAATTTACTACGGAATTTTCTCCTAGTTTTACAATCTTTACGATTTTTATTGTGAATTTGTTTTTAAAAGTTTTTGAAAATTCACAAAAAGAGAAAATCGCAAAGAAAGTGCCATACCGAAATACATGCCTTGCAAGTGAGATGAAACCAACCGACCGCGGAATTATTGATGCCAAGTTCCGTCTGAAATACAGAGGCGCATGAATTTCCTTCTTGGCATAAAAAAATAGATGAATGTTGGGCTTATAAATTCAAAAAGAATATCCTTTTTTAGGGAGCAGAAACCAAATTTAACGAACATACCGTAACCATTTATTCATCACTTTCATCTATGTTGATGATCATCATCATTTCTATTTCGTTCATCACCACTTTCTTCCAATTTCTTTATTATTTCTTTTCCATATTCCACATTCTTGCAGCGTCATTGAATAACATTTGACGAATAAAATGAAATATTTTGATTATCTGAATAGATTGAATAGATAATTTGTATATTTAATGCTGGGAAAAGTGAAAATTAAAAATTCATGGAAAAATGAAATTTGCATACACTTGAATCTGTTTTTTTAAAAAGAAATTAACCCCAAACTTTCCAGATTCATGAAAGAGATCTTGTTTTTTTTTGCCGTTATTTTGGGATATTTATTCACAGAAGATTAACGCCAATTCGAAAATGTTAAAATGATGCTGTTGCTAAAAGTCAAAGTGCAGTGAATTGTCTCTGGCCGACGGTAATAAATTTATTACTCATTTTTGATTCAATGAGCATAATAATGACATCTGGTTGAAGAGCTTGAAATTCGACTTGTCTGTCTTTAACTGCAATTAGTGAATAATATTTATTTTTAAAAGTTTAATCAAGAATTAAAACTTTTTACGATAAAGAAAAATGGCATTTTTAAAGATTAATGTAAATAAAGGTGTTTATTCGCGAACAGTAATTCTGCAGTTGAAATACGTGAGGTTATTAAATACTGTTTTATTTGAAATACTTTACAAAAATTATATCCAAATTAATTAAAGAGAAAATAGAACGGTACAACAGCTTTGGACTTTCGAGAAAGAAGGAATGAATAAAAATAGAAAACGATCCGTTGGATCGTATGAAATGAAAGGGAGGCGGTGCTTGTGCGTGCCTTGGCTTTTGTAGCTTTGGCTAAAGCCTGTTCTCCACAATTAAATTAAAATATTCAAACAATCAATTTTAAAACAAAAAAACAGGTAAATGCCAAAAACAATGGAAGAAACAAAAAATGTGTTTTCTCCTTTTTTAACCACCTGTCAAATGAACACTGTGAGATGTTCTGCAAATGCTATGGCATAAAAAAATCAATAGAATATTTTTTTCTTGTCCTTCCAAAATGTTTAATTATCCGAGAAAGAAAGTGACCTTCGATGGAAAATGTAAACAACAAAAAACACGGAAAAAAACAAACAAAAATTTGTTAGTGCTTTTAACAAAATAAAATCGACTATAATTTAACAAAGAAAAAAATCAAATACCAATTTTAAAATATCAAAAAAACGAGAAATTGCAAATAATTCAAATAATTTTCAGTTAATCATTGAACGCTTTCTATCATATTCTTCTTCCAAAAATCGAAAAACAAGTGGTAAACGATCTGCTCCAAAAAATGTTGCACTTTGATTAACAGAATTTTTTACAGAAATCCATGGAACGCCAAAACACTAAAAAAGTACGGCAGCTAACATTAAAATGCATAAAAAGATAGTTGCTTACCTTCTGTTCAATCACTTTTTTGTTGCTGTCATTAATTTTTAGCGTCCATTTATCATCTGGCAGAGAGCTCATTATATCATAATCAATACCAGTACTTTGACAAATTTCTTCAAAATCTTCATCAGAATGTACATGACGATTTTCACTCCATAATCTTTTCCATGCTTCTCGACATGCTGATTCATAAAATGTAGGAGAAAGTTCTTGTACAGCAGCTAGAAATCTTTGAGCACAAAATGTTCCAGTGTTACTTAGTTTTTCAAATGCATCCTAAAACAAAGAAGCTACAGTAATCTGCAAAGAACGATACATATAAAACTTACATCTGGTGGGCTTATATTAAGGTTATAAATCTTTCCAAGTGTTTCAATTTCATAAAAATTGTAATCTCGTAATGTTTTTTCATAATATAGAATTTTGTGACCTATTGTATTCATAATTGATGCAGCATGAACAGGAACAAAGCTGACAGGAATATTTGTGGATTGGCGATAGCTAATAAGCTCCTAAAAGCAGTTAAATATAATATTATAGTATCCATGTTCATTAATAATTTATTGTTTTAATAGAGTATAAAAACAATAATATCAGCAAAAATGGTGATCAACAAACTTTAACAACTTTGTAACAATAAAAAGTTTGGCAACTTACTTCGAATGCAAACCAGCAATGTGCAGAAGCAATATCAAAATTGCATGTTATCCTCGGAACTTTCGATAGCATTGTTTTAACAAATATATATAGAAAATAGAAACAAATTAAAGACAAATAAGATGTAAAACAGTAACAAAGTTTGAAAAAAAAAAAGAAATTTCAAAAAAAAGCAAAATTTCAAGGGGGCACATTGTCATAACAAATTGTTCTCTAAAAATTCGTTGTTTATTTTTTTAGCAAAAGTTAAAACACTGCCATTTAAACCATGACTTCAATTCGACAATTAAGTAAATTATTTAATACATCAAAGTTAAATATATCTTCATTATCATCAATTTGTATTATTAGATTAACATCATGCGATTCAACAAAGTTTCTTCGACATTTTGACCAAAATCAATTTCATGGTTTGTTTGTTTATTTATTTCTTTATTCTTTTTTACATTCTTTTTTATAGTAATTAGAACTCTAAGAACTGGTAGTTCCCGTGGACCATCATCAACTGACCAACCGCCACCAACTGAAGATGAAAAACCAAAAGATGAAAATAATCCATTTGGTAAATCAAATATTCCCCCGAATGCAAAGAAACTTGATCCAGAAACTTTGAAGAAGCTTAGAATATTTATGCTTATTGTTATTTCGACATCATTTGGTCTAAGCTTTTTGGCATTAGGAACAATGGCAACACATTCAAATCCAGCAGTTGTAAAAGCATTGGAAGCTGAAGCAATTGAATTTGATGAATTTTTACAACATATTCTTCCAACTGGCGAGGTTTTCTTTTTGCTTAAATACTTTGTGGATTTGTAACAATGCTTTAAACATTTAAGGTTGCAAGAGTTATATATTTTCCAAACAAGCAACGTGCCATCGCTCTTCTTCAACCTAATGCTTTGATCAATGGAAAACCTGTAAGTTATTTTGTGTATCTTTAGAATTAGTAAAACCAATATGAAACATGGATTTTCAAAAGGTTGAATAGCATCTATTTTCTGTTATTACTTTGTTAATGAATACCTTTGCAGTATCCAAGTGATGTTATTCCAATCAAAATTGAACGAACAAATCCATCTCAACCTGATCAAGTTAGATTAGAAATTCGACATGCTGAAGAAAAGCTTGGTTTACCACTTCGTGAAGGTGTTCCTGTTGATACTTTTCGTGGTGCTTCTTTCTTTAGGTTAGTTGTTAATCTTCAATAACTGTATTTTTTGTTTGTAGTTGAAAACCTCAATGTTTTCGGGTTACTGTAACTGAACTTAAAATTGAATTATGGATTCACTAATTTCATTTGTATCGTTTTAGAACAATGGAATTTATGGTTGGTTTTGCTATTATTGGATTTTTGGCATCTCGATATGGTCAATTAATTCGTCGACAAATTGTTCAAAAGCGTGCCGAAGACGCTGCAAAAGCTGCAGGAAAGAAGCCGTAATCAACTTGTTTTGAAAGCTGATGCTTTTTTGTAAAAATAATTTAGGATTGTAAACATTTTTGTTTTTATATGGGTTTGATTTTTTTGTTTATGTAAAAAATTATATAAAAATGCCTTTTTTCTTTAAAAAACAGAATGAAAGCGGATACCATCGACAATGTTTTGACTATTTTAAGGCCTTTGTCGTTTTCTTTGCTTTTGTCTGATAAGAGATTTTATGGGGGATTTATTCCACACAGTTTTTTACAGAAAAAATCAAGGATTACAAATCCGGAACTTTAAGCTTTTTCCAGCATTTTCAATTCTCTTCATAGAACGATTGCAAGCGGTTGTGCAAAAATTTTTTTAGCTTTTATGTAATAATTTTTTTAATTTTTTTCTCATATTTTTTTCTTGTTTTTTTTTGTGTCATTGAAGACTTGTCCATTTACCAGAGGATTATATTTTTGACAGTTTTAGTTTTCGTTTTCCATTAATAGAGTTGAAGCAAAGTAAAACAACGAAAAAAAAATCAGAAACATGTTTTTGTAGTCTTTTTTTTCTGCTTGCGGTGAATGCTTTCTTTTATTTGGCTTAATTTCGCTTTTTTGACATTGATCTCTTTTTTGTGTCTCATAAAATGTACGATTATCGAAAAAATTTTTCATGTCAGCTTTGTTGAAATTGTAATTATTATTAATTTTAAAAATATAATTACTCTACCGCTTCCTTGGAAAATGACAGACAGAATCCTAAAAATTGATAGTATTGTATTTTGAAATAAAAAATTACCGTTAATTGCACTTTTATTAAAATAAAAAAAAATTGTGATTTTTTTAATATACCAAAATTCAGTATTGTAAATGTTTTGTCATACAAATTTATTTTTGGACAACAGTAAACTTAAATTACCAAAAAACGACTTTTTTTTGTCACATTTTTGTTGTTGCTAAAAAATGAAGGTTCACATTTCACAAATGAATATTTAATAATATTTTCGTTTTTTCGAAACAAAAGTATTAAACTTCTTCACTGCCACCACCCTCCAAAAATTTTATTATTCTAATTTTCAATTCATAACTTTCCCTTTCTTTTCACGTCATTTTTTGAAACATATTTTTTCTTCTTAGGCTTAGGCTTGTTTCTGTTTTTTCTTTTTTTTTCTTCAAATTTTTTTGTTCATGTGTAATGACTCAATATTCTTCTAAAGGCTCTTGTCTTGTTAAGCTTATCTCCTTTCAACTCATCCTTGAAGCATTTGCTTTTTTTCTTTTATTATTGTAAAAAAAAACACCACCAAAGGGTTTTCACTCTTCTTTTTTTTAGCAAATGAGTTTCTTTTCTTTCTCCCTTTTTTTAGCTGTCTTTCTTTAACAAGCATGTAAAAAAATGTTTTTCAAGAAACAACAAATTAGGTTTTTTGTTAAACTTTTTTTTTTCTAAACCTGTTAAAATCGCGTGGTAACATAATTAAATAGACTACTGTTATTTTTTGCTTCTTTTTTAGACCACTGGATTATTAATAAGAAAACTTTTTTTTCCATCTAAAATTGGTTTTTTAATTGTTGTTGGGTTTTCATTTTTATTAACAGCAAAAACTTCTGGTTTTTGAAAATAGCAAAAAATTAGCAAAATCAAATTTTTTAGATTTAAATCTTTTCATTTATGAGAAAAACGTTTTCTTCCTTTATTTTTGTACTTTACTCGTTTATGATTGTTTTTTAGCTTTTTTTATGTTTTCAGTAATTTTTTTACGATGTAACAGTCGTCTGATATTCACTAATGTTGTATAGGCTTTCATTATTATTTTAACTTTTAAAATGTAATAAATTATCAAACGAAAAAACATAAAATTTTAATGAGTTTTGAAAAAATTGTAATAAATTTTCAAATAAAATTGTAATTAAAAATTGTAATAAATTTTTTTTTGAACTGGGGGTTTGCAATGATTTATAACTATTAAAAGTAAATATAAAATTTTACGAACTTTTTCAAATGGAGCATAGTTTGATCGAATTTGGTGGCAAAAATTAAATTTATTTTTTCTAGTGGAATGAAATCTGAAGAAAAAAACATAGAATTTTATATTCGAGATATAATATAAAGTTTGAAAATTATTAGTTGCTAACCAATTTTTTTTGCATTTTTGGTTGATTTTTGTACTGTAGGATTAACCATTTAACTTAAATTATTTTAATGAAATCGCAAAATTTTATTTATTTATATCTGCTATAACACATTTTTGCTTATTTGGCGAATATTTTATTCCACGAATTCTTTGTGATTTAAATGGCTGATGGGAAAGTTATTTTTTTAAGACATTTTAAAAACATTCAATTTTTTTCTGCTGACGAAAAATTTTTTCAAACAAATAGGAGCTTTTAAAAAATGATTGCTATTGTATTGCGTAAGAAAATGTAATATTTTAAAACTGTAAAAAGAATGATGCAATCATCTTCGATGCTTACAGTTTCAAACAAAAATATTGAAACTATGATCGTTTCTTTCGTTTCAAGCGTACTTTGGAATCATATTTGAAAAACAGTTTTTTTTATAAATATTTCTGTTTTTTTAGAGCGGTGCCGAGATTGTTTTTTCTTCAGAGATATGTGTTTTGAAATTTTACACAGATAAAATAAAATTTCGTGCTAAATGTTCTTTGCTACTTTATCTTTTTTGTTGCAACGCCTTTTGGAGATAAATGGAACAGAAAATTTTGTAATCAGTCATATTATTGTTTTATCTATTTTCGATGCTGATACCCTGCTTTAAAGTCGCTTTTTTAAGTAACTGGTTAGTATAATATTCTATCTTTTCTAATTAAGGTAGAAAAAATGATCTCTTGTTTTTAGAGATTTATTTGTAATAACATATTTTTTTAGCTGAAACAATGTAATTCTTCTCTTCTCTTCTCCAGTTTTTGCACATTTTTTATTACAGCTTTCAAAAAAATTTGAAACCATTGCAAAAAAATTAGCTAAACAAAAAATAGTCACGTGCTTCAGATATTTTTTCTCTGATCTTTTTTGTTGCTTTCCAAAAATGGATGCTGCCTTTTATTGATTTAAAACAAAAACCAAGCTTTCGGTTTTTCGTTTTGTTTATTGAATAAAACCCATGACGCACATATTTATATTTGCAGCAAAAGAAAGCTTGGATTTATGAAATCCATACTTCTTTTTTTGTTTATTTATGGAATTCACGTTTTTTTCTTTTTGTTTTTTTTTTCAATGCGAAATATGTAATCTCACTATAAACGTAGATATATCCGTTTCGTTTCGTCTCTATATCCTCTTTTACTCCAATTATATCTCTTCATTTTTTTGAAGATATGTAGCAACACAAAAAAAGAGCTCAAAAAAGAGAAACAGATTTATTTGCGCGGATCGAGGCAGCCTGTCAATGTTCTTCTTCATTCTCTGACTTCTTACATTGACCATCCGCTGCCTCAGGGGATGACGAAAGTTTACTTTAAAACAAGCAAGCGAGAGAAGAAAAAGGAAAAAGAAAGTAATGCTGGATTCGGTCAGCGATTGATTTTTCTTTGATCTTCTCTTTCTTCTTGCAGCAATGAGATTTTTTTAAGTTTTCAGTTCTTTGAGGGATATTTAATTGTTTGTTGCGCGCAGGCGGAAAGGATTATTAAAGTGGGTTTTGAAAGAAAATGTATTTGAAAATTTTTTTTCATGCCTTTTACACGTGTTTTTATGAGTATTAAAAAGAATATTAAAAAAGGGGATATGATTTTTATGTGATTTTCTTTTCAAAAATTTGATTGATTATATGGTTTTCTGATAATAATTATTCGTGATCAAGTTTAGCGTGAGAAATGCGAAGTAATGAAACGGAAAAAATTTATAGTTTAAAGACTGAGAAATATTAAATATTATTTAACTTTTCCTATAATCTTTGAAAATGATTTTTTAAAATTTAATAATCTTTAAAGAACTTTTCTCAATTTTAAATCTAGTTTCAGTATTTTTGATTGTTTTGTTAAAAAATTTTCACAAATGTTTTCATTTTCGATTTCTTATTTGAAATTAAATTTCCAAAGCAATATTTAATAAATTTTTGAAAAGATATTTTACACCTTTTTTAAATCCATCCATAATAATCACATTCTTTTGTTTTCATTGTCTTTTCTTTTTTTCATCATTTTCAATAACTTCCGCTACTAAAAATACACACATTCTTTCTTTATTTTCTTCGAACGATTGCATTATCTTTTTCAATCGTATTTTTACACAATCAAATCAGAAACATTCTTTCCCTGTTTTTTTTATTTTCAGATCGTCGAAATCTTAATGTTTGATCACTTTTCTGACAAAAAAATGTTTTACCATCTTTCATTGTTTTTTAAAAAATTTATTCAAAATACTTTTTTTGTCTTCGAAAGAGGCAATATTCCATAGAAACTTTTTTTCCTTCCTTCTTTTTCAGCTGTCTGGAAAGAAAAAGTTTGCCAAAAAGTTTTTATAATGTCTTTGTTTTTATGTTTGTTTCTTTGGAGCCAGCTTGCTCTTTTTTTAAAAGGTTATGCAACCAAAAAAATCTAAAAACAAAATCCAAAAGAAAAAAGAGGAATCAATGTTCTCTCATTTTACATTCTTTTCTTTATTTGCGCGGGGTTTTTTTTATTATTTGTTTTTTTGGATAATTTTGGTTGTGGAATTTTTTTCAACTCTGACAGCTGTTAGCCAATAATGTGCTGGAGGGATGGATGAGAGATGAAAACGAAGTTAAAAGAATGGGTAGAAAAAAAAGAGAGAAAAAAAAACTAGCAAATATTAAACGCTTTCATAAACTCTCCTTTTTTTGAAGGAACCTTGTCAGAAGCTTTTTAAAGATAAATGAAGTTTAAGATTCTGAAGCACGATAAAAAAGATTTTTTAAAAATATTATTTGTAGTCTGACATTTTAAAATTTTCTGAAACTTAATAAAAGCTAAAACTGTAAAAAAAGCCTTTTTTCTCGAATTTTATTATTGCATATTTTACTTCTGAATCATCATTTTTTGTACCATCTTTTTTTTTTTTAAATCTGCTCACAAACACTTTTGTTTTTCATTTTTTATGCCGCCCGCTATTTTTGTCTACATAATTTTTTTCTTGTTTTGTATATTTTGAAATTTTTTCTGTCGAGCTTCATCGAAAAGATATTTTTAAACTGTTTTTTCATGTAAAGAAGACTGTTTCAGGCATATTTATTTCATCATTGATCGGTCAAAACCGTTTTGGTACTTTTTTTTAGCTTTTTTAGTTATCAGACATCTTTTTTTACGGTTTATTTTTTTGTAAAAATGAGTCAAAAAAGTTAGCATTTTATTTTTGGGTATTTTTGAATGAAAACAGATCTCTGAAAAATCTTTGATGCTATTTTGTCTCATGATTTTTTGAATGCTTCCGTACCAGTTATACCTATTTTTTACAACTGGTACGGAAACATTTTTTTTTTTCAATAAGGAGGAGTTTTACTATTTTGAGACTCAAGATACGAGTAAAAAAGACACTTTTTAAAAACAAAATTTTTTAAAATCATTTGAATCATTTCTGTCCATATTTAAAATGAAGCTCAAAATTCTTTTTAAATTTTGTTAAAGAAAATTTAAAGATAAAAATATTAATTATCAAAAATTAAACTATGTCATTTTAACTTTATGCAACTTTCATTTATCTCTCAAATCCAAATCAAAACCACTTTATTCCATTTCATTTTTTGTGTAACATTTTTGTTTCAATCAAAGAAAAATCTGCCACTTGTTATGTTTTTAAATGTATGCGGTTCAAGCTATTTTCGTTTTTATGTCTTTTTTTCCTTTTATTTCCGCCTTCCTTTCTTCCAAGTTAAGTTTATATCTTTAGTTCCTCTCTGCTTCTTTTTTTTGATCCTAAAAAGACTGATGGGGCATTTTTTTGTTTTTAATGTTCCTCTCTTTTTTCAATCAAAAAAGATTGGGCAACAACGACATTTCTCATTGTTGCAAATGAATTATTAGCTTCTTTTAATTTTTTTCTTTGTTGTGTTTTTGGCAATTTTTTTATACATTTGACGTTGAATAAAAAAATCCCCGTGTAATTTATCACTTTTAATTGAGTCTTTACTAATACATTCGATTTTTAGCAGATCTTTTTTTTTATGTTTTTATCTTTAATTACGTGTGTGTTATATAAATTTTTTTTTGTTACATCATCAGAAAATGTGACATCCTTGAATGTGTTTTTTAGAATAAATGTGTATTGGTTTCGTTAATGAGATTTTGGGAAGTGAGAAAAGTTTTATAAAAGTAATGTGATAAAAGTTTACTATATCCACTGATGTAGCTATTTTGTTTTATCATTTTTTTGGTTTTCAAAATTGGTTTGAATGAAATTTAATAAAAAAAATTCGTTCACATCTTTAAAGAAATAGGTTATGTTTTGGAGTAAGCTTATTGGCATTGTACACAAAAATGAAACCCAAATTTTTTTTCTTTAGGGAGTTTTTTCATTCATGTTTCTAATTTTACTTCTGATGAGTTTTTTTACAAACATAATTATCTTGTTTTTTATTAACAAAAAACTAATTTAATCCTAAAAGTTCATTGATAAAGGCTCATTTTTTGAGAAAAGATAATTGAATGGATTAGTTTTAAACTTTGACGAAAAACTCTAATTTTTGAAAAATTTCTGAACTTTTGTGTTAGGTTTTTAGGAATTCTTAGACATTTTTTCAGCTTCTCACATTAACTTTTTTCTCAAGTATTTAATTCTCACACCATCAGTTTATCAATTTAAATGGGATATTTTCGAGGTATTGTAAAAAAGTCGAATAAGATTTTGTCCTTGAAATCCGGTCATAACCCTTTTTCAACTTTCGAAAAGGATTTCACTTTCTTTTCGTTGTGTTTTGCTTTCATTCTTAAAACATATATGTTTTTTAAAGGCTTATATTTGTCTTCAATTTTTCTCTTTGTTTCACGTCATTTATTTTTTGTGCCATGAAAGGCTCTTTTTCTTCTCATTTTTTTCTAATTTTTCTTTCTTGTCTTTTTTTTTCTTCGGGCAATTAACTCTCTTTCTCAAGGTTGCGTTTCCCTTTTTTTTCTTCTTCTGCTGTTTCACGCTAGCTTCTTTTTGTTGATGTTGTTGTTGTCGTCGTTGATGGTGGTAGAAGAAAAAATGAGAAAGCAAGCAAGGAGACAATAATAACGTAAAAAAGAAGGGCAGGCCAAAGACTGACTGACTGAAGAAGCATGAAACATAAAAAATTTCAGTCTCATATTTTTTCATTTCCTTTGATGGCGGGTCTTGATCAGTGTTGTTCATGATTGTTGATAGAGAGATGGTGATGGGAGTGATTGTTTTCGTTGATGAAATTTTTTTGCTGTAAAAAAGAGTGGAAAATATTCTGATGGTGGTGTGGTGATTGAAAATAAAAATTTTCGTTGTTTTATCAACAAAATTACGATTAAAGTTTAATTGTTTTCACAAAATATGTACAAAAATAAGACTTTTTTAAATTTTTCAAAAAATAAGATTTTTAAAATATAAGATTTTTTTTTAAGAATTTTTTAAAAAAAAATTTTTCGTCTTTTGGGATTTTTAATTCTATACTTTAATTAGTACCACTAGAAAAAATGAGGGCCGCCAAAAAATTTAAACTTTTGTTGTTAATTTTTTAACTTTTTGAAGATTTGACATTTTGAAAGCCTTATAGTTTTCAAATTCTGTAACTTAGACAAAAATCTTACAATAATTATCTATTTTTCATAAAAAAAAATTTCAACCTTTTTTCTCTCTGATAGCCTTCCATTTCCCTCCATATAACATTTTTCAATCTCGTGACCGATGCTTTTAGCTTTGTTTTTGATTTTTTTGTAACATTGTATATATTTATTTTTATACACTTTGTAGAAATTAAAACATAACGGAAAAAATATTTAGAGGAAAAAAGAAAGAAAGTTTATTGTTTTTTCATTATTTTTTTGCTCAAAAACGAAAGAAGAATAAATTGTAACAAAAAAGAAAAAATGTCAGGAAAGATAGCAAAAAATTCTATGAATCCTTTGGATGGCGTTTCACCGCCCGATCATTCATATGGAAAGCCACATGGCCTACATTGGATTACAGCAGCATTGTTTATTGTTGGTAAGTGTTTGGCTATAGTGTGGGATTGCCAATTTTGGCAATTTTAATGTTTTTAAAAAAATTTTAAAAATTTGATCGTTAGCTTTTTTTCGAAAATAGACAAACATGTTTTGTAAAAAAAATTTTCAAACATGAACTTTTATTTCCGTCTGTTATTTTTTAAAAGAAATGTTTGCACTTTTATCAAAAAACACTTTTATAGAAAACAAAACTTTTATGCTTTTTTTCTTTTGAAAAAAAACACTGTAACTTTTGAAAAATAATTTTTTAACTGGGATTAAAACATAATATTTTTTGCTAAAAAACGTGACTTAAGTTTTTTTACACTACAATGGGAGAAGAAATAAATTGATTTGTCAATATTGGATTACAACGGGGCCACATTTTTTAAGCGGCAAATTTTGGCAGAAAACAATTGGTAACCCAATAATGGCCCTCATTAATCTTTTTCTTACTTAAAAAAAGGCATAAAAAAACAAAGGAGCAAAAAAAAGATTTTTGAAAACAAAAACGTAGTGCAAAATATAGAGAAAAAATTTATTTATAAAAAAACTATTTTATCAATACTTTTGAATAACTGTAACAAAAAAAGCAAATTTCTGCAAAGATAATTTTTAATAATAGAAAAAAAATTTACGGACATGACATATGAAAACGATGGCAATGTTATATCTTTTAGCTGATATGGCTGGTGGAGGAGTGGTAACTCTGCCAATTGCAATGTTAGCTGCCGGTCAAACTGCGGGAACAATTGGAATTGTAATTATTGCAATTTCATTTTGTTATACGGCACATTTACTTGGTGAAAATTGGAATACAATGTGCCGAAAATGGCCCGTTTATCGAGATCATTGCCGTAAACCATATCCTGAAATGGCATATCGATCAATGGGACGTGGGGCACGGTAGGGGATAGCATATTGGACTTTATTTGATTATTAAACAATCTATTGTTACAGATATTGCACTTCGCTAGTTTTAAATTTAATGTTATATGGTGTTGCAATGGTATATTTATCATTATCTGCAAAAATTATGAATGATATTGTTACTGGAGTTTTTAATATTCATATTGGAACATGTTTAATGATTCCAATTTTGGCTTTGATGTTATTCCCTGTAACATTATTGAAATCACCTGCAGATTTTCAGTCAGCTTTAATTATCCCTTACTTCTAAACACATTTTGTGCAATTTTAGATGGGCTGTTGTCACTGCAATGGTAACCACAACGCTATCAGTTATTTTAATCTTTTATGGAACGGCAACAGATATGAATGCTTGTGAACCAGAAGCTTATCATCCATCTTTTTCAACATCATCATTTTTACTTTCACTTGGAACTTTTATGTTTGGATTTGGTGGACATGGAGTTTTTCCAACAATTCAACATGACATGAAAGAACCACGACATTTTACTCGTTCATCAATTTTAGCTTTTGCAAGTATGTTGCAAAATTTACATAGATATTCAAATAATAATTTAAACACTTTCAGTTGTTCTTGCATTATATTTACCAATTACATACCTCGGATATTTTACATATGGTGATAGTTTAAAACATTCAATTATAAATTCAATTCAATCTTCATCCGTTCAACAAGCTGCAAATTTTTTTATTGCAATTCATTGCATTTTAACTTTAACAATTGTTATAAATCCATTGAATCAAGAAGTTGAACATAAATTTAAGCTTCCACATGGTAGGGTTTAAAGAAAAGGGGGGAGGGTGTATTTTTGGCTCTTAGATGACTGGTTTCAAAATTTCGATTTCAAAAATAGCGAAAATTTGAAATCGAAATACGGACTTTTCGACCAATTTATAAAATTCCAATATTTTATTTTTTCGAAAATGAAACATAAGAAAATCAGAAAACTGATTTCGTAAATATCAAAAATTTAAATTCAAAAACAAAATTTTTCAAAATTTCGATTCTGGAAATTAAAATATGGATTTTTCGATCTTCAAAAACAAAAAACGAAATTTTAAAAAGTAGAATGTTTAAAAAACTATCTTAATATTTTTGAAGTTTTTTAAACGCTTTTTTTAATTTCAATTTTTTGAAAATGTGAAATTGGGAAAATCAAAGTTTCGATTTCGTTTTGTTACTTTTAAAAAAAATTCAATTACATTTTTTTCTTTTTTTAGCATTTGGTCCAACTCGAATTGCAACCCGTTTTGGAATGATGTTTGTGATTGTTCTTTCGTGCCTTACAATTCCGGATTTTGATCCAATTCTTAATTTTATTGGTGGAACTTCTGTTGCCCTTACTTCCGCAATTATGCCATGCATGTTCAATTTATATTTACATGCAAATAATGATTATGAAGCTGCAAAACGTGATGATAACAATAGTGAAGAAGGTGTTGGATTACTTGAATTAACAAAACGGTAAGCTTAATACATTTTTACATAATAAAATACTCAACAAGCAATTAGTCGTTCCAGAGTTGTAACACAAACCAGTAAATTCAAATTAATTATTAATGTTTTGGTTATTGGTGAGTTTAAAAAACATGTTTTAAATAAAATCGGTGCAGCAGCAAAAAAAAACGGTGAAGGTTAACAAAAATTTAATTTAATTTGGTGGTGGAGCTTTTTCTTAGCTTTTATTTCTCAATTAAGAACAAAAGTTTTGAAACAATTTTTCAGTCTTGGCAATCATCTGTGGTGGAATTACAACATATTCAGCAATTGAAAAACTTACAAACGAAGGCGCATCTTTTATTGCTCCATGCTTTACTCGATCCTCCATTACTTCTGCCGCATCAGAACAGTCATGGCATTGTTGTGGACATTATTTAAATGTTTCAAGTATCCCAGATGGAACATGCCCGGCAGTTATTTAAATATATATATATCAACAACATGTTTTTGGCATTTTGTCATCCTGATGCCATCCGATGGATTTTTATTGTTTCTATTTTTGCTCAAAAAATTTGTTAGTTTATTTTTTTCTCTTTTATACAAAGTCTGAATCGTGTAATAATTTTTTTATTGTTTAAAAGCGGGATCTTTTTTTAAAACATTCTTAGCACTAAAAACAAAAATCGAAATTTTCGTGCAAGATTTTTTCCATGCTTTTATTAAGGGTAAAATCTGTGTTGCCTTTTTTAATTTTTCTAAAAAAGTGCAAAAATTTAATTTTTTTTTTGTAAATTTTTTTACGACATATCTCTTTTCTAATTGTTTTTAAGTAGGCTTTAAAAATTTATTTTTTACACTCCAAAACCCAATTGCGGGTGATTCTTTTTTTTTCTCTCTCTAGTTTTAGTTAATTAATTTTAACGTGTCTCTCTTTTTTTGTTAGAAAAAAACGGTTGAATTTTAATATTTGTTTTTTTATAAAAAATATTTACAATTGTTCAATAATAGAATTTTAAAATGTTTGAATAAAGTTATAAAAAAATTTTAAAAAAAAAGAATGAGATTATGTACAAATTAAGAGATTACGAAATTTTAGAAAAAAATAAACAAAAGTGCAAATGATGAAATATTTTCGTGCCAAAACCAAAGTTGAAGCAATAGTGGTTTTGACACAAAAATAATTTCATAATTTTCACAAAAATAAAAAACCCTCCAGAAACGACCCATAATAAAATTTATTCACTACGAAAAACTAAATCTACCATAATGTTTTTGGTCTTCGAGCTAAATACCTTCGTAATTGAGGGAGAGCAAAAACGCGTTGTACAATTGCTTTTATATTTGTATATGGAGCTAAGAGATCAGGATGTAAAGAATTAAGAGATTCAAAAATATTTGCTACTGCAAAATCAACATAACTAACACCAGAATGCAAAAAGAATCCATCCGGGGTTGGCTGGGATGCATATTGCTCAAGGATACCAAAATATCTTTTAACAGCTGGCACAAATTGTACATAATATAATTTATCCTAAAATAGTATTTGGCAATTCTTTCAACAAATTTTAAGCCAAAAACTTACGAGATCACAATCTTCTGCAGTTTTACCAAAGATGAGATTATATTTAAATTTAACGTAATCTAATGCGGCACCCATAAAATCTCGCATAACTCCAAGCATTGCATCAGCTTGTGCCTGCTCAAAAACGTCCTGTCCAGCTAAACCATACATTTTTGCAAGCATTCGAGCGATTGCATCACCTCCACTTAATTTCTTTCCATTAAATTCAAGAAGTGGTAAAGTGTAGGGGGATTCTGAAATATGATATAATTTTAAAATTTAAAGTCCTAATCTCATTTAAATCTCAATTATGCAAATTTTAAGCTCTTTAAAATCCAAAAGTCACTGCGTGTGATATTTTTGTTTCAAAATTTTAGATTTCCACTTTTATAGATTTCATAAATTTGCATAATCTTTTCTTACAAAGATTTATGAAATCTCTTTTAAAAATGTATCCAAAAATGATTGGTTTTTTTTGTTTCTTCGATATGCAGACAAAAATTAGTATAAAAAGTTCCTTATGGCTAATATCTACGATATCCCTTTTTTTTAAAGGATATCCGAAAACTAACCTTTTCATTAAAAAAACAAACCTTTTTTAATTTTATCCCATGATTCTTCTTTTGAAATTCGAATATCTTCAAATGGAACACCCGCATAAACTAATATCAACCTCGACATTTCAGCCATTCCACGAGCATCATAAAATGTAAGACGAAATTGTGGAACAAGCCTGGAAGCTTCAAGTTTTGTAAATCGTTTTGTTGGAATTAATGCCGTTTCAGGTGAACCACATCGTTTTCTAGTTGCAAGCATCCATGGCATTAAAATTGGTTCCATAACTTTAATTTAACTTAAAATGAAAGAGTATATTTTTAGAAATACTTTTTTTGTTTTAAAACTTTTTGTGTTGAAATAAATTCAAAGGTCGCGGTTTTTATATAAAAACGCAAAAGAAAAAAAAGTGACGTTTAAACGTTTTTTGCTTTTCTCTTATTTTTTCTGCAATGTTTGGCGGGGACTGATTTCGAAAGATCGAAAAAAAAAGTGAGGAGAGGGTCGTAACCAAAGTGATAGCGACCAAAAATAAAAAGAGACGTAACATTTGTATGAAAAAAAGCAGGCGATTAAAGTTTTTGGATGCAAAAAAAAGTTCGGATGCACTATGACATGAGCAGAAAGAAGAAGAGGAAAAGGAAGAATAAACAGTGAAAAAAGTTTTTAACCGCTGCAAAATAAAAATCACATCAACGAAAAATTGAGTTGTTGCGAAATTTTTTGTTTTTTGATGCAAAAATAGGAATAAAATTGTATGTAGCATAAAAATTATTTTAGATAAAAGAGTGCCCTTTTTTGGGAATGTCGAAATTTGTAGTTCTACGGTATAAGAAAAAAAAGGAGGCGGTCAGAAGATTAAATTAATGAACAACAAAAAAACGTAATTTCCTGTTTTTTAAAAGATAGAAAAATAAAATGAATGAATGAATGAAATAGATCACTTTTTTAAAAGTATGGATCTTTTTTGTGTTTAAGCACAAAAGTGTTTTGCTTTTAAAGGAAAGAGAGTTTTTTTCTGCTTTAGCTATTCAAAGACAGTCAAATGAAACACTCTTGATATGAAAAAGAGGCAACTTCTAAGTCAAAATAAAATTTTTTTTAGATGGCGCAGTCAGAGAAATTGAGCTTAACTATAGAAGAATTAAAAAAAATTAAGAAAAAATCGAACTCGATTCAAAGTGACTTTAAAAACATTTTTTGGATATTAAAAACCATGCAAACAAACACTGTCTCCTTTTTATCACTTTTTTACAGAAGTGGAATAAACAAAAATAATTTATTTGTTGCTTAATTTTCAGGATGACTAAAAAACATTTTGTAAAAAATGCTAATCCATATTTAACCATAAAATTTTAAGCTATGTCTACCAAAGATAGAAGCTAACTCAATTGAATTAAAAATTAGACAGGTACCAAGTTATGAATTGGATTGACAAATTTAAACACTTTTAAAAATCCAGCTATTGTTGTAACAAAAAATGTTGAAAGTAACGCTATTTTTTTTGTTACAACCTAAATTAAAAATAAAAAATTTTGCTTTTTTTCGATTGTTCTCTTCGTTCACATTCAATCTTTGAGAGACTTATTTTTTTCTTTTGATTGAAAAAAAGTTAAAGTAGTACCAAGAAAAGACAAAAGTAAAAATTTTTTGGTTGAAAGTGTTATCACTAATTTTATTGATTTTTTTATTGTTACCAAAAACCAGACGTCATACTGGAAAAAAATGAAGCTTTTTTATTGTTGCTTTAATACAATCAAAAAAAACAGTATAGTTTTAGGCGTAAATTTTTTACGGTCTCAAAAAGGGTGAAACTAGAAACATTCAAAGAAAAAAGAGAGTGATAAAAACCCGTTCACATTATTCAATGATTTTAAGGGTTGCTAATTTGCATAAAATTAAAAATATTGCAGTTAATAAAAATTTAAACACAAAGTTAATATTTAGAAAATGGCCGTTCTTTAAGGTACTTTTCCAACTGAGGCAAAGAATGTACATCCTTTGAATGTTGAATTAATTGCGGAAACCTCTTCTCAAAATCTGAATAAAAATTGCATAAAGTATCGGAGAATTCTGCAACATAAAAATCGGCAACTGTAACACCAGATTCCATAAAAAATTTTGATTTTGTTTTTCCTAATAATTCAATTAACATTGGAGAATATTTATTTATTGCAGGTAAAAACGATTCATTAAAAGTTTTTTCTCGAATCATTCGTAAATCCAACGATGGATGTGTGGAAACTGATAAAGCAATATACGATTGAACTTCCGTTCCAAATTTTAGCCGTAAATCTATGATTGAATCAACTTTAATTTCTTCCAAAGTTGTTTTCCCTGCAAGACCATGCTTTTTTGCTAAAAATTTTGCAATCTCTTTTGAATCATTTAATTCTTGATTTCCATCAAATATTAATAGCGGTAATTTACCGTATGGCATTTCTGAAAAAAATGAAAAAATTTTAAGTTAAAAAAATAATTGTTTATTGAAGGATGTTAGTCATCGTTGTTTGTAAAAGATTTTTTTTAAAGTACACTTTTTTGAAAAGCTTTAAAAAATTGAACTTTCGATTTTTGTTGTTTTTTCAATGAGTTTTTTTTAACCTACAAATTTTGTTGTTTGATTTTATTTAAACTCAATAAAGTAAATAAAAATGTTTTTGTAAAAAAAAATGATGTCAAAAATGAGTAATTTTTCTGCGAAAAGTGTTTTTACTATTTTAGTGTTGATGAAATTGCACCCAAAATGTGAATATCTAGTTTATAGTTTGTAAATGAAAGGGGTCGAAAAATGTCTGTTTATCCAAAGTTTAACTTTTTTGGCGAAAAAAATTTCGAAATTAGAACAGAAAAAGTTTTTTAGAGGAAAATAATTTCCAAAAAAGTAATTTTGGAAAAATTTTTTGTCAAATTTGATTTAAATATTGAAATTTAAAAATAGCTAAAACCTGAAACTTACGACTTTTAAAATATGCCCATTCATTAACATTTAATCTCATGTCTTGAAAAGAAATTTGTGAATAATGTAGAATTAGCCGACTAACTTCGGCATATCCCCTTGAAGTAAAATAAACAAGTTTATAAACAAAAGATGGTTGGGATTGTTGATCATTTTTTGTAATAACTGAAATTCCATTCGATGATGGAACGGCAGTTGAATTTGTTGAAGGACCAGAAACAGCTCTCGAAGGGATTGTAGTTGATGGAGCTGTTATTGGAATTCCATTTAAAGATGAAGTTGAAGAAGTTGGAATTGACATTGTACTCCAAGTTAAATGTGTATCACAAACAACAACATTCATACTTTTTTCCAAAAAAATGAATAAAAAATCATATAATTTTATATAACTTTTTTGATTCAGGAACAATGATGCTACAAAGACTGTAGTCTCTTCACTCTCTCTCCCTCTTTGTTAAACGGAAAAATGAAGCAATGAGTTTTTTTTTGCTTTTAACAGTGAAAAAAGAGAGATAAAGAAATGTCTGATCACAAGATACAGCAAAATGGAGAAAAAAGGGGAAAAAAAATACTGATAGCAAAAAACATCCGTAATCGGATAAAAAACTGTTTTTTTATTGCTTCTGTTCATGCTTGCTTCCTTTCTTTCTTCTTTACTTTTTTATGGAACACTTTTATTTGAAAACCCGGACACCGCTATTTTATTGGTTTTATCAAAAAAAAGTTACCATATTTTTGTACCTGTTTGTTGTAAAAATTTTATTGTTGTAAAAAAGGAGGAATGTAAAAGAAATCAGTGATAATTATTGTCTGCGATTGCAAGAAAAACACAAAAATTGAACTGAAAATTTTTCAAACAGAATAATACACAAGACAAAATTTTACTGATGGCATTTGAGGATGTTTGGAATTAATGAAAAAAAAAGAGATGCAAAAACTTTTTTGGGAGTTTAACAAGTATACGCATTTTGAAGAATCCATTGCTATTGCATAATTATTTTCATTTCATGGTGCACGTCAGTGTTTTTCCGATTCCATTTTTTCCGATTCCGATCCGGAATCGACTCCATTTTGCTTTTCCGATCCCGATTCCATCGATTCCGATTCCTTAAAAATTTTTTTGCTCAAAATGCTTTAAAAATGATGTTTTATAATGTTTTTTGGCAGAAACACACATAATTAAGTAATAATAGACATATTTCTATCATTTGCAATCAAAAAACGGAAAAAAATTTTTTTTTTTAAAGATAAAGCTAAACCGGAAGAGTTGTTTCAAGTTGTAAGCTTTTATATGAATTGTTTTAATATGGAATTTTTTGTATTTTTCAGGTATACAAATGGGCAGAAAATAAAATATTACAAAATCTTGGTGATAATCCAATGCTTGATCAGCATGATGGAATCCGATTAGAAGTTGCTGATTTTCTTCGTTTCTTTGATTTTAATGAAATGGATATGTGTTTCTTGCTTCAATTTGTTGGTAAGGTTTTTCTACAGTAGTTTTTCTATATACATTTATATCCTTTTTTAGTTCCACGTGGCTTCATTTTTACTCATGATGAATTGGCAAAAATTTTATGTCATAGTTATTCTAAAGATATAAAGGGTTTGTGTTTTATCTCTCTCTTAATCTGTGTTTATTAGAAAATATGTTTTAGTTACCGTAACAAATGTTTATAGGGACAAGGCAACAGGAAATCTTATGCCTGATCAAACTGTCATTGATGCCGTTAATGCGTTAACTTCCTTTTCAACTATTTCTTTCGTTTGTCATGGTTTCTGGAAAGAAAAATGTGAAATTTCTACAACTCCAAGTTTATTAAAAAAAGGGATGGTGTTAAATACTATTTACTTTATATGGCTGATGGGCATGTAGCTATTAAGCAACCACATTCTGTTGTTGAAAGTGATTATTTGCTTGCAGAATTGATTCCTGAAAAAAATTTTATTGTTACTGCCAACTGTAATATTGAAGTTGAATAATATGCTTTAATTCTGTTGATCTGGTAAATGTTTTTTTGTTGTCTTTTATCAGTTTTGTTTGTGAATCATTTTTGAGTTGTTTAAAATTTTTTGTTAATAAACTTTTTAAATGTCGGTTAACGTGTTTGGTTTTTCAAGTGGTTTTTAGCATCCGAAAATTACTGTACTTTTCACTTTTTAACAGGGCGCAGGGTGTCAAAACTATGGAACCTTAAAGTTTAAACTGAAAAAAACGAGTGTCAACAAAAAAAATAAGTATCATTAATTCCAACGCATTTTTTCACACTCTCTTTTTTGTGTAACGAAAAAAAATATAGTACAGAACAATAGAAAAAGTTGAAACATCAGAAATAGTTCTTCGGAATTTTCTTCGTTTGTTTTTTTTCTTTCACAAAAAACCTCCATTATATATGATTTAAAATAAAAATCACAAACATGATACTGCATTTTATTATACTTTTTACAGTGTTACATTTTTACCTATACATCCTTCTTAGAAGCTTCTATAAAATCGTTATTTTTCGTTTTTTGATTTGTTTGTATCGTTTTATTTCGAATGAAGCGCTTTGCTTGGCAAAGTGTGTCGTGCTTTTGTCATCATTTTTTTTGTTGGCAAATATTTTTGTTGTTTTTTTACAGAAAAAATGCAAGCTTGCTTTTTTAATTTGTTATTGCTGGTGCAGAAAGCTCGGGTCATCCCCAGTATACAAAAATTTAAAATAAAATTTCCATCTATATTCACTTTCTTCAACACAGGTTTAATTACCCAAAGTTTAAGGTTTAATTACATATTTTATGAATGAGTCATATTTATTTTTTACAATTGATGAGTCAATTATAAGTTAAAAGAATTTTTATGGCTTCAAAAATAATGCCAAATTGACGAACGTGCTGTAAAAACTTCAACAAAGAAAGAAGCAAAAAACCATAAAACTAATGAGAATTGTTAAAAAAACAGTATTCAATACAGTTTTAATTTTTATTGCATAACATTTTTCTCAAAAACTTCTTTTAAAGTTTTTATCAATTTTTTAACTTTCATAAAAATTCAGTGAGCGCCTAAATTAACCATGGAAAAAAATTATTCAAAACTTTTATAAAAAATTTGCATAGCACTTTTGATCATTCGAGAACGTTGTTATTGACATTGCCTTCGCTTCTTCCATTTCATATTTATTTTCATCATCGTCGACGGCGGTTTTGATTGCTGGAGCTCCAAAAAAAGAATGAGTTCCTTCAAACTTTTGGTTGTTTTTATTCTTTTACTTCTTGGATCTTTTGCACAACGCTTTCAAAGGCATTCAATAAATGGCACACAAAATGGAAACATTAATGGTAATACAGAAATGGATAATTTGGATGCTCTTTCATCTGATGGAGATAATTATGAACAATATGGTAATGGTCTAAAATTTGTTGGAAATGAAAGAGAAGGTATTGAACTTGAATTGGAAAAAAAGAAGAAATTAATGTTTAAATTTTGTTCTTATGGATGTATGAAAAAAACGTAAGATAAATGTAACACTTTTTCTTGTATAATTTTGTTTTTTAGGGTTGTTGCTTGTTTTGATTCTGCAAATCCAAATCTTTTGGCTCGAGGTGATTGTGGTCCAGGTCAGTGCCGTATACAGGGGGGGGGGGCTTTGGGGGCTATAGCACCCCCCGAAATTGATAAATTCCCTTTGATCTTTTGCCGCCTCGTGTAAAAGGCGGCAAAAGATCAAAGGTTAGCCCCCCCCTAAACGCGATAGCCCCCCCTGAAATTTTTTTCTGTATACGGCCCTTGTCCAGGTCAATGTGAATTCAAAGCTGGTGTTTCTGAAAAAGATGGACAGATGCTTTTATGGTTTAAGGATGATACCTACAATAAAAGATCTGACACAGATAGTCACATTTGTGCAACAGCAACTATGGCATTTCCAGTTTCATTTGTAACATTAACAGATAAATTTCCAAGCTGTGAACCATTAAAACATGATGGAAATGTTGTAAAATTGTATGTCAAGCATGTTGAACCTGGATGTCCTTTTTATGTTGTAAGTTTTTTTTTTATCTTTCGTTAACTTTTAATAATTATATGGGTTTAGGAAAATGCAAAGAAATGGACTCCACCACCTCCAGCAACAACAGCTCAAAATTCATCAGGCACAACTGTACCGAATCAAACAACTTTCAGATCTTCAGAAGCTAATACAGCATTGTGGATTGGAATTGGTGTTGGAATTTTTATTTTTTTAATTGTTATAATTGGTTTTGGGTTTGTTTTTTCGTGCTAAGAAATTTTTAAAGTATTGATTTTTTAGTTATTGCTATTATCGAACTCAAATCCAAAAGCAGCCACTTTTTGGAAACAAAAAAGATGTTCAACAAAAAGTTTTTCTTCCTGAAGCATCAAAAAAGGCAAGAGCTGCAGAAAATGAAAAAGCTGCAGATGAAGAACAAGTTTTGAAAGCAGAACCAACAAAGGTATTGACAAAGGAAGAAGTTGTTGCAAAACTTCAACCTTCAAAGGAAGCAACTGCTGCAAAAGAAAAACAAGCAATACCAGCAAAGAAAAAGACTCCAAAAGAAAAGAAGGCACCAATCGTTGTACCAAAACCATCGAAAGAAATAACTCAAGAAGATAATCCACCACCAGCAAAGAAAGTTTCAGCTGAACCAACACTTGAAGATCCAACGACTGAAGCATCTGTCGTACAAAAGTCCGTCGTCCAACAAAAACAATACCACAATGGAAATCCTCCAAGAGTATATGTTCCAAAAAATGTTATTCATCCAGAACCAAAGTCAATAAATGCTCCAAAAAGTGGTTCTCTAAAAACGGGTAAAAAAGATTCACTTTCTGGTCGACATGAACTTAGAATGGAAGGTATGGTTGAATCTGGTCCAGAACAAGTTAAACGACGTGACACTAACGTTGGTTTATTAAATAAAGAAACAAAAGAAAAGCTTGAAAAGTATGTTTTTTTGTTGGATATTGTATTTTATTTATACCTGTATTTATAGGTTTTATCCACGTGGTCCTGTTCGTAAACGATCGAATGCACGAACATTTGATCCTGTTCGTGCATTTGATCGTCGAGAAATTGAAATACTTTGTTGTGCTCGAATAAGTATTATGTTTAAAACCATTGAAATGCTTATGTAAGTTCTATATTCTCACTTTTTTAATTACATATTTATTTATTTAGCGATGATGCAATTAAAGCTTTGACTGAACGTGGTGCTACTTTTGATGAAAAATCAAATATTATTGAAATGTCGCAAAAAGCTGAAAAATATCTTCGATCAAAAAAAACACCAGAATATGTTAAAAGTTTTGCCTTTGGAAATGTTTTTCGTGATATTATTGATGCTCAAACAAGATTTCATGAAAGATTTTCCATTCCATTTCTTTTTTCAGTTGTCCTTCAACGTCGTTATTCTGCTACTAATCGTCGTAAAGCTTTTACCTGGATTCGGTAAGCCCCTTTGTTACCTTGTTTTTATTCTTTAACATCTTTTTTTAGTCGTGAACTTTTAATTATCGAAAAAGAATTTACTGCAGATGAACGTTCAGGATTACCATATCCAATATGCGCAATTGAAGCAGCTTGCAAAATGGATTTTAATGGATTCAAAAGTGTTGCATTATTGGATTCTCTCTCTGGTGATGATGATGATGAAACACAAGGTTCTACTCGTGCTTCTGAAAAACTTAGCAAAAATTAATCTGATGGTGGAACAAAAAAGGGTTCAAAGAAACGTCGCTGAAGAATATGCAAATAAAACATGTCTTATTTTGTGGTTTGATCTCTTTTTTGTTTTTCGGTGTTTGTATCTGCTTTTTTGTATTCATAAATTTGTTTTATTCTCTGTCCTTTTATTTTAAATTTAAATTATGTAAAATTATTTCTTTGCTTTAAAGTAATAAGGCCTCTTTTAGTTTTTCTGAAATTGCAGCAACGAATTTTTTCTCCCTTTTCAGAAAAATGATAAGTTCATTATTCCATATGATATCTATATCCCTCAAAATTGTCACAAATTTTATTTTATTTTATTTGCATGCTACAATAAAGTTCATTAAAACTTGAAAAAAATTTAAGAAAATTGTCAAAAAACGATATTTTAAAAACAAAAAGAATAACCAAAAATGGTAATTGTTATTTTTGTAAAATAAAACAATAAATAGCATAGTTTAACTTTAAAAAAACAGATGATTTTTAAATTTTGATGAGGTAAGAAATTTTTTTTGTTTCGTGCCGCAACCAAAATTCAAAAAAGTCGAAATTTTCAAATTTCGTGAAGAATATTGATACATTTTACCAAATGAGATCGTTTTTTAATGGAATCTTTTATCATCCAAAAATGCAATATTCTTTTTTGCTGTGTTTTTACAAATATTTTGAAATTTATTTAAAAAGTATATATCTTTGTTTTCCTCATTTTTTCAAATACATAAACAAAATCCATAAAAGCAAAAAAAAAAACCAACCAGTGTTTTCCCGATCCCGATTCCGATTCCGATTATCGATTCCGATTCCGATTCCTCATAAGGGGATCGGAAAGAATCGGAATCGGAACGAGAATCGATGGAATCGGATCGGAATCGGAAAAAATGGAATCGATTCCCGCTGTTGTAATTACATTTAAATGAGATTTTAAAAAACATCACTTGTGCTGAAATATTTCATTTTCCATTTGATAATACTACCTTTTTCGTGAAAAAATTTAGTCTTTTTAGCAAATATCAGTTAAATTTTTTATTAACCAGTAACATCGATGTTTCGTCCTTTTTTTGAAAAATGCATTTTCGGTTATGTGAAAGCTTGTCTAAGGATTTTTTATGCCCGAATGTATTTAACAACATGATTTTTATAGTTTTTGATCAATTTTGGACAGTTTTAACGCAAAAATCAAAAAAATATTTTTTTAAGTTGTATCGTACAGGGAGGACCACGTGAAAAAGCTGAAAAATCAAAAAAATATTTTTTCAGTTTTTTGATTGCAAATGATAGAAATATGTCTATTACTACTTAATTATGTGTGTTTCTGCCAAAAAACATTATAAAACATCATTTTTGAAGCATTTTGAGCAAAAAAATTTTTGAGGAATCGGAATCGACGGAATCGGAATCGGAACGAGAATCGATGGAATCGGAATCGGAATCGGGATCGGAAAAGCAAAATGGAATCGATTCCGGATCGGAATCGGAAAAAATGGAATCGGGAAAACACTGATACCAACATTCGAAAAATTTTTAGTTTTCATTTGCAATTTTTAGTTTTTTTTGGCATGTACTTTTTTTCATCCTATATTTTTACTGAATTTATCTATAATTTTTTCAGTACCTATATTTTTTGTATAATGATTTGAGAAAATTTTAAGTTTTTGCTTATTTTTCAAATTTAAAAAAAAATTTATTTAAAATCGATAAAATAAAGAAAATTGAGAAAATTTTAAGTTTTTGCTTATTTTTTAAATTTTAAATTAATTTCATTTAAAATCAATAAAATATAGGTACTGAAAAAATTATAGATAAATTCAGTAAAAATATAGGATAAAAAAAAGTATTTCTCGTTTTTTTGCGCTTTTGCAGTTTATTTGTTAAAAAAATAAATATATTTTATCTCATCCAGAGAAATTATGTGGGGAAAAACGGGGAATAATTGGAAATATTTGTAAAGAAGGGATGGGGATAATATTTTATTCACAATAATAAAATATAAATACACAAGGGAATAATATACAATAAAAACAAGGAATAAATACAATAATAAAATAAAACAATATGGACGAGATAGGGTTTACAGCTGCCAATTCGGTTGCAGAAACCTTTCCCTAATCGTTGACTGCTTACCACTTTCTTCGGCTGCTGCTTGTTCCTTCAAGACTGGCAATCAAGACTGACTTTTCTGTTTGCATTGAGCTGCTTATATATGGCTCGGTTTGACCTGGTTGTTCTCCAAGGGATTTTATTGGTAAAATATTATGAGAAAATAGATACGCAGAAAATTCGTTGCAGGATTTCCTGACAAATTATCCGTTGGATTACCGCTTGCGCGATTCACCGCCGTTCCTAGCCCTTCGGGTTTCGGGCACTTTGTGGCTCATAACGAAAATTCATTAAATCCAAAGAAGTTTAAGCAATATTTTCTTAGAGTCAGATTTTTTGGAATTGGCCTACTTTTGTTTTTAGAAGCATTTCTTCTTCTCCACCACGTGACGGTTTCCGAAATTTGGATAAGTTAAATTTTTTAAAACTTTTTATTTTATAGGAGGCGGACGTTTTGATGCAGTTTCGTAATCTTAGATTTTCGTGATTTTCAGGCAAAGTGAGAGTCTTGAAACGAAAATGCATCTTTTTTGATAAAAACAATGTAAAAAAGGGTCATTTTCGTTTCAAGACTCTCAGTTTGCCTGAAAATCACGAAAATCTAAGATTACGAAACTGCATCAAAACGTCCGCCTCCTTTAAGTTAAAATAGTTTAATAAAAAAATTAAATTAATTATGTTATAGGCATACATTTAATAAATTATTGATAAAGTTTAATCCAAAAGCTGTTTCCAAACTATATTATTACGTTATTTGTGTCCAAAACTGCAGTAATAGTTTTAATAGATTTTTTTGTTCCAACTCTTGACATTGCAGTATAAAATTAACCATGAGAAAAACATTCTCCATGGCGAAGATAAATGCCAACTTTTTGTAAAGTTTGATCTTGGCTTTTATTGATGCTCATTGCAAATGAAAGTTTAACAGGGAACTGAGATCGTGAAAAATGAATTCCTGGTTCAGATGGAGTTCCACCATATTCAAATTTGCATCGGGGCAAAAAAATTTCATAAAATATATCTTAAATATTCAAAGCAAAAAAAATAAGAAATTGCTAAAACCATTCGTTAATGATAATTATCGTATTATTGTGGAAAAAAAACCAAATCAATTTTTTCTTTCTTCTCAACTTCAAGGATCTTTTAAGAGAATAAATGCAGCTGCCAAGGTCATTAACAGCATTGATTTTTGTAAAAATGCCATAAAAATTTTCTAACCACACCAGTTTTGTTCATTGCAAATCTTTTCTTATGGTTTTTATTCGTCTGCTATTTATTTCTCATTGTCTCATGACACAACTGCCTTTAGAATATCTAATAAATTTTTTCTGCTTTTATATGATGGTTTATTTATTTCTTGCAACAATGGAAACGAAAAAACGTCCAAAAACATTTTACACTGAACAACCTCGTCAAGTCCAAGATTTTTCTTTTCCAAAACCAATAGTTTATTATTTGGCAAAAAATGTAAATTCAATAAATACTTACAAGAAATTAATTCAAACTTGCAAATATTTTTATTCCACAAATTCCGTTCATTTTATGCCATGTTTGTATTTTAAAGCATATGAGGGAAATGAATGGCAATCATGTTCAATCAATTCTGCAAAACATATTTGTGAAAAAAATAAATTCAACAAAGATATTTCACCAAAATTATGGATAACTGAATCTTTTCGATTTTATTCAAATAAAAGTACTCCAAAAAATTTTGTTTCTGAAATAATTCCAAAACTTTATCGTTGCAATGTTTCTCGATTAATTATTTCACAGCAATATTTAACTTTTCAAGAATTTTTATTTTTAACTCCAAATGTTACAAATTTACATTTTCATTATGTTCATCTTCGATACGGCAGTGGCAAACCTGTAGAATTTGAAACAATTGTTTCAAATCTTCCAAAAATTGAGATTTTTAAATAGTAAGTTTCTATTTTTTTATGCATATAAAGCTTCATGAATTTTTAGCAAATTCTTTCGAGAAGATCCAAGTGTCTCCACAAAAACTGCCAAAAACCTTCTCAAAATTCAACACTTCAAAAATCCAAAATCTTTTTCAATCCAAAATCTTCCATCAAAATTTGATTTTAATTTATTTTATCCGTTTATTTATGTAAGTTTTTAAAAAGCTGGAAACTATTTTTTTATTTAAATTTTTTTAGAAAAATAAACAAATCAAATTAGATGTAACATTTCGTCAACCTGTTCCTGAAAAATACAAAAATAGCATTCAAGCTTATGAAAATAAAACAGAATATAACACAAATAATGCATCAAAGTTATCATGACAAAATTAAACAAATTGTTATTTTTCTTTTTTTGAAATGAATAAAAGTAATTTCTATTTAAAAACATGTTTTGGATATAAAGCGGGAAAATATAAAAGTTTTTGGAATTTGAAAACAAAGCCGAAAAAGAGTTAAAATGTTCGGTAAATTACACAAAAACTTGTATAATTTATCGCTTTATATCACATATGTGCCGTTATTTATTTTTAATAAATTTCATAAATGACTATGATGCCTGAAACGTTATTTGTGGTCGTTATAAGCAATTATATGACATAATTTTAATAATGTTAAATGCTTTTTTTATATCTGGAACAGGTTGACGAAATGCTACATCTAATTTTTATTTGTTATTTTTTTAAAAAAATTTAAATAACTGCATTATTTCAACACATTATTAAATATTCAAATATCTCGTTAATAGTCGCAAAAAAATGAAATATTGGTTTAAAATCAATAAATAAAAGGCAGGGTTGTCCTTTTTGCAAAGAAAAAAAGATGAATTACGGAAATTGTAGCGACAAAAACTAAAAAAAAGTTGTTTTTTTAAATACATGTTTTTATAAGGGTAAAAAAAATCATGTACCCTGTTTGTTCAAAAGATTTCAAAAATGCACTGTTAAAAACACTTAAAGAAATTTATTTTTTTCATTTCAACAAAATTACAGAAACTCACTAACAAATTTTTACTGTTGTTTAAAATTTTTTTTGAATAATTGTTTTAAAATTAATTAGAAAAAATTTTTATTTATGGTTTACGTTTGATGGACACAAAAATCATTGCTATTTTCACTTAAAAAACCACAAAACAAATATGAATCATTTTTGTTCACGCATTTTTTCTTTACAAAAACGTTTCATCGATTTGTCATTGCTTTCTTTTTCACCTTTTTTCTTTGACTAAAAGAAAAAATATTTTCCAACAATCAAATAGAAACCATTCGTTTTCCGTTTTCTATCTTTTTTATTATTATTTGAAAATTGCGACACCATTAAAAGGCAGAATTTATTTTTTATATCTTCAATTAAATTTGATTGTTTAATAAAAGCTGACAATGGAAAATGTAAAAGATTTTGTTAAAAGTAAAATTGGATTTGGTACTGATGAACACGGTAAGAAGATTTTGTTATAAAATTGGTATCATTGAGATTTAAATTGCCATGATTATAGCGAAATAGTCACTTAAAACCGTTTTAAGTTATTATTTGCTTGCTTAAAAAAATGTAAAACAAGTTGAATAGTGGTTTTAGCATAAATAAAAGTTTTATAAAACCGTAAAAAAATTTGCAAAATATATTCCTAGGATCATCTTCCGGTTCACATTCAAAGGATTCTGATAAGCACAAGAAAGACTCGAAGGATAAGAAAGATAAACACAAGGATGGTAAGCAAAATTTTTACTCTCCATTTTTCGATTACCAAATTTTCTTCGGCCAAATATAGTTTTTTACTTTAACAATAATTTTTTTTTAATTTAAGTTTTTTTATAGAACACAAAAGCAAGAAAAATAAATCAAAATCATCTGATGAAAGCAGCGGTGACGAAAAACATTACAAAATAGATAAAAAAGAAAAGAAAAAGAAGCATAATGAAGAATCAGATTCCAGTGATTCAGATGAAAAGAAATCAAAAAAACACGGAAAAAAAGATAAGAAAAAGTCTCACTCATCCGAGAGTGATTAAATGCTGAACTTTAATTTTTTCATTAATTATTTTTTACAAATTGTATATTTAAGGTAAATATAATAATTTTGAAAAATTTTATACTTTTATTTATGTCAAAAATTTGAAACATTTTCGTAAAAATAAGAAATGTTTTTACTTAAAAACTTTGAGAAAAATATACTTTTCAACAAGTAAAAATAAATTACTCTTAAATTTCAACATTTAATAAAAAATTACATATTTTTATTTGGAAAGCAATATGAAAAACACCTGCTTTTTAAAAGCTTGGATGTTTTTGGAATTTCAGTGTCTTTTCTCATTCTCATTATTTTGAAAAAATGCAAAATGAATTGCACAAAAATTATTCCACCATTACCAATTTTCATTAAATTTTTTTATTATTATTCATATTTTGCATTGTTTTTATCATTAGCAATTACCCCGTTAACATTTTATGTTATTTTAAAGCAATCAAAAAATTTAAAAAGTTTTAAATGGTTAATTTTAAATCATACTTTTTGGTGTTTACTTTTTGAAATACTTTTTACTTCTATAAAACCGCTATTTTTAACTCCTGCAATTAGTGGATATCCCTTAGGGCTATTAAATAATGGAAGTTTAAAAATAACAGCTTTTGCAACGTATTTTTTATTAATGGTTGCTTCTGTATCGATGGCAGCTTTGGGTGCAACACTTTTATGCCGATATTTACTTGTTTTTCCTGCAACAAAATGGTTTAATATTAAACGTGGAATTGCTTTTACATTTTTGTATTTAAGTGTTCCATTTATTATTTTAAGTGTTATCTTTTATCCATTTTTAATTATTGATTCATCAGAATTTTATTCAATGGCAAAAAACTATGATCCATGTTTACAAAATTATTTTATTGAAGATCACGTCTGAATCAAAGAGAGGGAGAGCGGTGATTTTTCTTTTTCTAAGGGCGGGCCGCTTAACTGCCCGCTGCGTGTCTCAGTGGTGAGTGCGCGCAACTGAGGGCCAGAAAATAAAGAGTGGTTCGATCCCGCTGGTGACTCAAAAAATACTTATACCGCAGATTTTGAGCAATTAATGTTTGTAAATTGATAACAATTAATGTGTAAGTATTTAAAAATATTAATTGTTGTAAAAATTAATAAATTTTGCTAGCGTTTTCGTTTTTTCTATTGATAGATAGATATATCGTGAAAAAGTCGACTTTGCACAAAAACAAATCAAATTTTTTGCACACTATACTTTTTTATTTTAAGTTTTCTTTAGTGGAATATTTATGACAGTTAAACACAAGAAATATTTAAGAAAGAATTAACAAAATAATCTATGGTTTTTCTTCATAACTTTTGCAGTTAACATTATCAAAATAATAATTATTATCAATAGCCCATTTCAATAAAAGAGAATATCTTTTTGGAGATTCTTTATATTTGATTCGTTTTTCCTGATTATTGTGCAGGGGATGGCAACTTTCAATGGCATTGTCGGAAAAGAATGATGCAATTTTGAATGTAGAAACGAATTCAGGAGTTTCAAATAAGAACAAATGCCATTTTTGTTTGGGCTTTAATGATCCAAGATTAACTTTCATGAACGTCGCAAATGCTTTAATTTTTGCATTCATATCATCAATCTCAACATCCGACATATTTAAATGCTTCTTCATAGCTTCCTTTGCAACAAAAAACAAGTGAATTGCTTGAAATATATCCATAACTCGTTTATCAGTTGTAATTTCAGAGGGAAGATCTCGAATAATATTTTCAACATTATTAGCCATTTGAATTAAATGTGTACCAGAATAAGCTTGAAAAAAAAATGTGTACTACCTCCTTTATGCTTTTCTTCCATTGTCCTCATTTGAGTTAAAAAAAATCAGTTGGAGAAATTGCTGGCTAAAAAAACCAATATTAAATATCGATTGCTTTAAAGTAATCATCTCTACTTGTTTGTCAGTTTCACTTGGCTTCAATAAAGATTGGCTGCTTTTAAATTGGGCAATTTCTGGTTCTGGTGTTTGGTTCTCGTCGTTTTCCATCTGTCGTGGAAATTCAAAAAGGTTTTTTAATTTGCCGAATTGATATAATCCATTTAATAATGATATCTGCAATTAAAAATTCAATACGAATCCGCATTTAGAAAGAATAAATTTACTTTATTTGTATTAACATTTTTCAATTTTTTATATAGATCACTATTGCCACTCTTATCAGAACTTTCAATACAATTTTCATAAGCTGCAATATGAAAATTGATATTATTGATGTTTGAATTATTTAAAGTTGCATTTTGATTTGTTTCACCTTGAAATATTTCCAACGCTTTCTTTGTTAACGAGCTCTTTCTACATTCAGCCCATGAATTTTTAATGAGACTATCGGGTTCCATATATTTCGAATACGGTATTTCAGAAATTTTCAACTTATTAAAATCATAATCATTTAATCCATTTTGTTCAAGTTTAATTTCTTTTTGATTTAAATTTAGATTTAAATACTTATCTTCAGAATTTTCAATAAAGTTTGAACCATTTCGGATTCCTTCACATCCAACAGCTAGCATACGCCATCCCGTGCCTTTTAAGAAGCGAAACATGTCACAAAATTCTAACCTTTAAATAATATTAACCATTGGAAAAACAAAATGAGACATAAAAAAAGAAATGTTTAAATTTTGAAGCAAAAAGCTCAGCAAAAAATATTTATCTGTCTTTTTTTATAAAAGCAAAAATATATGCACAAAATTGTTGTTTTTTAAACGTTTTTTCTCTAACTAACATTTACAAAAACATTATTTTTACAAAAGCAAGCATTTCGTTTTGTAAAAAATTTTGTTAATATCGGTTTTGTAAACTTTTCCCAAACATTCAATATTTCTTTAAAAAAACAAATTGATAAAACAGAACAATTTCAACTCGTTACATTTTATTTACTTTATCGGTTTTTGCCAGTAATTTTTTGAAGTTAATAAATTTTTTATGCTTTAACGGTGTTTAATAATAATACACATGTAAATATTAATTTACAAACATTAATTGCTCAAAATCTGCGGTATAAGTATTTTTTGTGTCACCAGCGGGATCGAACCACTTTTATTTTCTGGCCCTCAGTTGCGCGCACTCACCACTGAGACACGCAGCGGGCAGTTAAGCGGCCCGCCCTTAGGAAAAGAAAAATCACCGCTTGGTTCAGACGTGAGATGGATTCGCATTTTTCCCATTAGAAATGTCAAATTATGGATGGCTTATTTTATTTTTCGCTTTAATCAGTGTTTTTATTATTGGAATATTTCTTGCGCTTTATTTTATTTTTCTTGTTAAAACAAATAATTCTGCAACAACGACAAAATTGAGCACATCTTTAATGATTTCTGCAATCGTTCAACTTTCAATTTCGTTATTCATTTATTTGCTGCCAATTACAATATTTTTTGGAGTTTTATCTTTGGAAATTCCACATTTTCAAAATTTAATGCGTATTAATTTTTGTTTTATTTCGAGCCATTCTTTTTTAGAATCTTTTGCAACTTTATATTTTGTAACGCCATACCGAAAACACAGTATTAAATTATTTTATCAGGTTTTGTCTTTTAAACGTTTAATTCTTAAAAAACATGTTCATGTTTCGACAAGTAGTACGTTTGTGAGAAATAATAATTTTTATGTCAATCGATAAAATAAAAATATTACAATACAGAAAAATTTAAATTTTTTTCATCTATTCACATTTCCAAAAAATCATGTTCATTTTATGGAAATCATTTTTATCCTTACAGCATAATTCGACAGAGATTAAAGAAAATTTCCAAAAAGGATGTACATGATTTTTTATAAATTAAAGTGAATGAAAGACATTTTAGATTTCTTCGTTTTATATATTTGACGGAAACAATTTATTTAAAAAATATTAAAAAAAATTCAAAAATCGAGTATTTAGCAGGGACATTAAACGGGGAGAAAATTTTTTTCAAACTTTGTTTGTTGAAAAGATATAACCTAATTATAGAAAGATATTTTAGATTACAATATTAAACATAGATGAGAAAAGTAAGAAAAAAACTAGTTTTTAAACATCAATGAGAAATTTAAAAAAGGCAAAAAATAAGAGTTTAAAGAATGAGTAAAAATTGTATGAATAGAAAATCTTTATGGATTTTTACAAAAATCGATGCGGTTAACGATCTCGGCAGCAGCAATTATTCTCTTAAGAGATCCTTGAAGTTGAAAAGAAAGCAAAAAAGAGAAAAAATTGATTTGATTTTTTTTCCACAATAATAGTTTCTTTTTCTATAAATACTTTAATATTATTAACGAATGGTTTTAACAATCTCCTTTTTTTGCTTTGAATATTAAAGATATATTTTAAAGTGCATGCATCATTTTTTACAAATTCTTTCCATTTCAAACTTGTTGTAAAAGTGCAAACTAGAAAAATCTGCTCGAGTTTTTAATATTTGTGATTCGACAACAGTAAAGTATTTCACTGTCTGCGGTAAATACATTTCTCGTCGATGTTTTAAACTATTACTCATTGATGTTTTCTATTTTTTTTTAATTTGTAAAGCCTTCTTTTCGTAAAATCACATCGTCTTTAACCCTTATTTTTTTGCCGTTTTTTTCTCATCGATGTTTAATATTGTATTAATTTTACAAAAAGAAGGCTTAACAAATAGTTTTTTGCAAAGCTGCGTTTTTAAAAAAAATAAAACATCGACGAGAAAAGTATTAAAAATATGATAGGTTACAGCATCGATGAGAAAAAAATGGTGAAAAAATAATAAAAAGAATTATTAACAGTTAAATTTGTTCAAATAAAATATATAAAATATGTAAAACCCATAAAAAACAAAATAAAAATTAAATCACAGATGATGGATACATCGTTTTGGGTGATGTTGAATTTATCTGTTTTTTTGATTTACAAAAATAAAATATTTTATATGCATTTCGAGTTGATGAGCTAAAAAAATTAATGTAAACTTTCTAATTAGCGGGGTATTTAAAACCTTAAAAACATTAATGATAGACTTCCACTCCATGCAAATATATAATTAAGATACTGTACCACAGACAACAAAAACAAATATATTTGAACATTGGATCCAAAAAACAAATTTCCCAAATTATACGAGATTCGGAGTAATTGAGCAATAAAAACAAATAGTGACACGACTAAAACTGATTACATTTTACACGATTTATTGTAGGAAAAAATTTATTACACATTAGGGCTACCTCCCCCTCCCCTTCCGCAAAACCCATGAGCTAGTAGTATCAGTGGTTTTATATGAAATTTACTTACGTAATAAATTTTTTTCGTTAATATTAATATTACTGTTGTTTTGTTTATGCAAAAGAAATTTCTCAAAGGTCAAAAAATTTAATATTCCGGTGAAAGACGTGGTTGTCAAAAAAAGTGTTGTAGATAAGGTAAAATACATTTGTGTAACTGACGCATCTGCAAACGCAGCTTTAAAAGAACCATCTTCAGAAAAATAAAAAACAAAAGGTTGATTAATTCTCCAAGAAACCATTAAAAATGCAATCCCAACAATTACTACAGTATACCATTGTCGTTTCCAGATATTTACATGTTTTGTTGGAAACCAAATTATTGTAAAACGATTCAAAGCCAAAAATAAATGTCCCAAAAATTGAACAACAGCAGCAAAAGAATTAATTGCATAAGCTGCAGCAACAAATACAACACCATTTTTGTAAAAATCTTTTAGTGATGAAATATTCGGAAGTTGTTGTGTTGAAATCAACTAAAACTTTAATTACAAAATAGTGATGAAATTAAAGTGACATGACTTACACCAATATAAAACACCAAATCAGCAATTAAAACAGTTCGAAAAATATTAAAAAACGGTCCTTTAAAGACAGTTTTACATTTTACTATCATTAAAATTAGCACAGAAAAATGAAATAAATAAAATATTATTTCAATAAAATATACGGTAAATTGGGTAGCTGTGAAAGCCATTACTTCTTGTTTCAGCAACACAGAGTAAACAATATTACCGACAAAAAGTTTATATTTTGATTTTCGAAAATGATCGTGGGAAAGTTGGTCAATGTTTTTTATTTTGCTTATTGAAATTGTATTTTCAAAGAAATAATTACATAATTATTGTAAAAAAAAAATATTTTTTTTGAGTTGTGTAATCATAAATTAAAAAATGGCCGTTTCGAAGAATTCATTAAGCTTTAAATCATAACAACTGTGTTAAAAATGTACCCAAATTGAAACAAAACAAACCATTTTAAAAACAAGCCATCCAAAGTTCCAAAAAACAAATTGCATTCACAAACTTCATTCCTGTGAATGTAATTCTTTTTTTTTCCAAAAGTTTCGGCGTTTTCATAAGGGGGAAAACACAAAAAGTGTCCACGAAATTCCATTTCGAATTCCAATATCAATTTCTGTTAATTTCTAAGGAAAGTGGTAATTAATCGGAATTGAAAAATTTATACGGTAGAAGCAATAATTCATTTTTATCCTTTTTTTCTTCAGGTTTCAGTAAATGGAAATTTTGATAAAACTATTTTAAAAAAATAGCTAGTGTATCACGCTCTTAAAAATTGTTTTAATTTTTATTAAACAAAAGTAGCGATATTTCGATAACGTCGACAAAGCTCATACTGTAACATTATTTTAATTATTTACGAAATTCGCTTTCTTTGGAAAATACAATATAAAAAATCATATTATTAGCATTTCCACAACCAACTTTTATAAAATTATAGTCTCGGCTAAACTAGATTACAAGAAAAAAGCAGTAAAACACAAAAACGAAAAAAGTGACAAATCAAAGTTTTAACCCCAACAAAATTAAAGTTATCGCATTTTTAAAATCCAATAAATCATATCATTTATTTCCACAAAGATTCTATTTTATGTTTCTTTTTTGTAACATAAATGGTAAAAAAAAGTAAAACAAAAGATATTAAAAAAATTGTGACCAATGGTTCGTTTTTATTTCAGTGGCATAAATGTCCCTTATTTTCTGGAAACACCGTACAGTACACATTTATGCTTTAAAAATTACATGAGCGTTATTTTATATTCTGATCATTAAAATTTTTGTGTTTCCAGTTACTTATTAGATGTTTGAATATGTGTTGTTGTTATACTTTGAATTCCAGAAGAATTTTGAAAAGAGTAAAGTTTCAAGAAGTAAAAAGACACGTATTCTTTTCTGACAGACTTGCTAAAAAAAATTTTTTTGTTAATCATCGAATGTTTTTTAAAGGCAAAAAAAATTTAAACCTCAAAATTAACAATGAAATACTTCCAGAAAGGGCAAAAATATCTGTGCAAATTGGTAAGGCTTGAATAAAAATTGCTGAAAGTTCATCATTATTTGGCCAAAAGATTTGTTGAATGGCATATGAAGTTCTTAAAACTTGCGCACAAAAAGTGATTACAGATACAACTAAAAGATTTGTATTTTCAAAGAACGTTATTAATTGTTGATGCTTTTTTTAAATAGCAAAAATATAAACATTGTTTTTTCATAAAATTTTTGTTTTTCAAAAAAGGAATGTTTTTGGTTTTTTCCACAAAACCGATGTGGATAAAACTTACACAATAAACGTTTTTCATTGACATTAATCGTTGAAGATTTATTGGCACATAATTTGAATAATGAGAGAAAGTTTAAAATTGCCCCAAAAAACGTTGTAGTTAAAAAAATAAATAAAGAAACCAAAAAACTTAAAGACTGAATATCGGAATTGAGATATTTGCTTTTTGCAGTATTTTCGTTGACATAAATGTATTCAATGGGTTCATGAATTTTCCAAAAAACATTTAATAGCGGCACCAACAATAACAAAGGTATGTACCATTGTCGACTCCATAATTTTTGATAAAAAATTGGAAACCATAGAATTGTGAAACGATTAAAATTCATTAAAAAATGTCCAAAAAATATTACAACAATAATGTAAGAAAGGAATGTTTGATTGATCGAAGCAAAGATTCGACTGGATTTATAAAAGGGAATTAATTCAGGAATTGATGAAATGTATTGGTAATTACACATCTAAAATTAATTTGTTTAAAACGAAAATTTTAGATAGGGATCTAAAAATTTATTACATAAATATAATTCAATATATCTGTAGCCATAACAATTCTGAATATATTGAAATATGGTCCATTAAATGTTGATTTATATTTAACAATTAAAAGAAAAAGCACAGAGAAATGAAAGACATAAAATAATGCTTCAACAACAATAAAATAGATGCTAAATGGCATTTTTGATTTACAACTGACTGCAAAATATTAGAAAAAAATATCTTTTTTAAAGAGATGTTAAAAAGCATTGTTTTTTCTTTTTTCATAATTCAATCACCAAAAAGGTAATTCAGTAATGTAAAAAAATTTTATATAATTTAATTTTTGTTCACCAGCTGCTTTAGAAAAATGTGTTTTTGCTTTTTGTCATTTTTTTTAAACGAAATAAGAAAACTTTGGGTTGAAAGTTTCTTCTTCATCTTGAGTAATATATAAATCTCTTTTTTAAACTGAAGAAATAAAAAAAAATTAAAGTGGTAGAAACGAATGGAAACATTTGAGCAACGCATTAAAAGTTATTTATATTCAAAATACAAAAGAACCAATAAATTGGCATGTAATTATTTTTACCCTATATTTTTAATGAATTTCCCTATAATTTTTTCATTACCTATATTTTTAATGAATTTCCCTATAATTTTTTCATTACCTATATTTTTAATGAATTTCCCTATAATTTTTTCATTACCTATATTTTTAATGAATTTCCCTATAATTTTTAAAATACCTATATTTTATCGAATTTTTAAAATTTTGTAAATTTATTGAAAAAAATCAAAGAAATAAGAAACAACAACAAAGTAAAAAAATTATTTAAGTTCTTGATAATGCTGGAGTATGATTTCTGGGACGTCTTTCAAAAGCATGATTTGCTAATTCGAGAATTTCATTTTTCATTATTTCTCCATCCGTTTTTTTATCAATTTCGAATTCGCCAAATTTAACATCAAAAATATGTTGAATAATATGAGCGATACTATTTCTTCGGTGAACATCAGGAAAAATTTGCTGAAGAGCAGTTGTAATACATTGAGCATTATCAGCATCAACAATATCTTTCATACATTTTGTTAATCCACTTTTTCGTTCGGCATTTTCATGATCATGTGCATTTTCTGTTTCATAAATTAAGTATTTGAATTCATCCGTTTTTTGGCTTTCCATTTGTAACAACATGTTGGATTTTTACATTCATAATATACATTTCCATTTTGTGTATTTATCCTGAAACATTTTAAATTAATTTAAGTTTAAGAAATAGTTCACTTACTTTGTTAAACCAGCAACATTCGCTTTTTGTTTGAGATCATCCGAAGTTTCAACTTCTTCAACAAATTCGTATTTAACATTTGCACCACGTCTTTTCTTAGCTGGAGGTTCACCATTATCAAAAATATCAAAAGATTCATTTGCTGGTTCAGTTTCATTCAAATCACAATAAACAAAACAGCCATTTTTTAAAATTGAAATGAGTAAAGTGATAATAAATTTTAAGTTTTTGCTTATTTTTCAAATTTTAAATTAAATTAAATTATTAAAATCGATAAAATACAGGTGTTTGTTTTTGCTTTTTTCTTTGATTTTTTCAATAAATTTACAAAATTTTAAAAATTCGATAAAATATAGGTATTTTAAAAATTATAGGGAAATTCATTAAAAATATAGGTAATGAAAAAATTATAGGGAAATTCATTAAAAATATAGGGTAAAAATAATTATTTTCCCAATAAATTAAATGGTGTTTAATCAGAAGTTCATTCTTAGAGATTTATGTTTGATCAATGCTGAACTTATGGTAATACAATAATTACATCTTTATAAAAAAATATTGTTTAAGGAAATGGGTTGTTCTAAATTACCTTCTACACTTAACTCTCTCTAGAGAAAAAAAAGGTGAAAGTGTTCTGTGCATTTGAGTTCCAAACCAGCAGTATATAAAACGCTGACTTTAAAAATATTTTGAACTTTCAATAAAAATGAAAAGAACAGAGATTTTTACTCAACAAAACAAAAAAAATGTCTTTTTTAGTTAAATTAACTCTTATTGTTTTAAAATGAGGATTTTTTTATAATTATTTGTTTTTTGCTTTTTTATTTAAATTTTGAGGCATTTTATACACAACTGCCATTTTTGCCTCAATTTAAATATTGATTTTTTCGTAAAATTGAGGCAAAAAAATTTTGCCTCAATTTTACGAAAAAATCAATATTTAAATTGAGGCAAAAATCGCAGTTGTGTTAAAAATGCCTCAAAATTTAAATAAAAAAATTCAGTTTAAATTTAACAAAATCTCTTCAAATTTAAAAAAAATGAGGAAAAATATTAATTTTTGAACCTGATAAAAAAATGAGTAAAAATCTCTGTTTTTTTCATGTTTCTTGAAAGTTCAAAATATTTTTAAAGTCAGCGTTTTATATGAAACAGTGGTTTTTAGTCTTTTTTTCTGTTTTTTGGTGTTGTCCTATTTTGACTGACCTTGAAGCAAAGACCAACTTCCTTCTGTTTCTTTCAAATTTTGTCGAACGTTAATTTTGTCACCAAAAAATTTTCTGACTGATATTTTTGAAAAAGGTAAAAATTTTTATTGTATGAGAGTTTTTATTAATTAAATTTCAGAAAAATAGAGTATCCTCTGCAAATTTGAACATCCGTTTAAAAAAATTCATTTACTTCCTTTTATAACTTTAGAGAGCAGTTTTTTTAACAATATGTTTTTTGTTTCCTGTTCCACCCAGCAAAAGAAGATATTAATCAAAAAAATTTTGCATTAAATTCTTCTTTTTTTGTGTTTACACCCTTAAAAAAGTTGTTTATGTATTTTCTTTTAACCGGTATTTTTTTAAAGGTTCTTTTTCATTTCAAAGATTACATTTTATTAAGTATCAGAAAGATTTTTAATCTCTAATTTAATTCACAATAAAAGGCTTCAATCAAAAAATAATTGTCAAAGTTTTTTATTTTTTATAATTGTTTTAAAAAAATGTGTTCAAATTTTGAAACACGACTTTCTGCACTTTCATCAAAAAGAATTATTGGAGTTTTAATAAAGCTACAAAAAGGCTTTTACACTTCATTACCAAATTTTGAAAAGCCTGATGATGCAGCTTTCATTGGAATTTTTTCAAAAGACTTAAAGCCCCAACTTTTTGAAGGTTATGAAAAATATTTTGATACCGTTTTCTGGTTTGACGTAACATTTATTTTAAATTTTTTTTGGTTTAATTAATTGAATATTTTTAGATTAATGAAAAATGCAAGAGTATTTTGAATGATCGGTGAGACATCTTTTCTATTTTTTAACACAATAATATGATTCCCTAAAAGGGGAAAAAACTGGCATTTTTTGACTTTCGACACAACATTTCTACAGAATATTATGTTTCAAAATTGTTTATAATATTTGCTTATAGATCTCAAACGGAAAAGATACTCGAACTTTCTGAAGTCGAAGATATTCTTGCAAAAATAATACAAATATTACCAAAGGAAAAATTTGATTTAATTACAACTGAAGAACGTATAATTAAAAATGTATGCAAGATTCGAGAAAAATTTGAAATTCCAGGTTCTATTTTACATTTTTTTGTCTTTCAATAATAACAAATTTACATATTTTAGGTCCAAGAATAAAAGATATTGAAAATATGCTTGACAAAGAATTGCTGTTGAAGACTGCCGCAAAAACAGATGAAATACAAACTCTTAAATTTGCAGTCCTTAATTTAGCAAAAATTAATTCAATTAAAATGGAAAGCCGAAGAATTGTTACAGAAATTCAAAAGTTTCCAATGCTTTTTTCTCCAATAATTGTTGGAGGAAATGTTGGTAGTGGAAAATTGAAAAATGAAGAAGAATTAAAAAAATTTATTTTACAAGAATCAAAATCTGTTAAAAAAGGCTGTTATCTCTTGGAAGAATGCATGAATGAAAAAGATATTACAGAATTTTGGGTTTCGTCTGTGATTTTAGCTGATGGAACATGCATACCGTATTCATGTTCTTTTGGGGAAAATGGAATAATTAATGTAGAAAATCATCAAAAACCAAGTAAATTATTGAAATTTAAGTTTGAGAACAAGGGCTGGCAGTTGATACTTTCGATCATGGGAATCCACTTTAACGAGGGGCACTCTTTACAATCCAAATTTACTATTTTGCCAAAGTATAAAAGGTTTTTTTCAAAATTCGAGCAATAATCTGAATTTCTTTCATTGAAGAGATTTCAACTTGGTCAGATTGACTTGAAACTTGATACATGATAAAGATTAAACAATAATATGAAAGAAGTTTTTGATCCGATACCTACAAACTGCGGGAGGTGATATCGAAAATATCAAAATTTTAGAAAAATGCAAATTTTTGACCTACCTAATTCACTTTTTTACTGCCACATTTATATCTTATCTTTAATACATTAAGGTTTATAAATACACATTTTAAACCATTAAAGTATAAAAAAGTACTGTCTCCTCAAAATGAACCCATGTCCTCAAATTTGAAAAAAAGCGTTACAATTTATGAAAGCTTTCATTTTTGCAGGTGATCCCATGCTTTTTCAAGCTTATCCGTTCGATGATAAATGTGAAAAAACATTTCCAAAATTAAAGGAATTTATCCAAAATGTTGCAACAGCACTCAAACCTCCGGGGCCGCATATTTTTGGGGTAAAAGGTTTTCAAGTAAGTTTAACACAATAAAACGACAAATAAATTTACATATTCTCTAAAACTTTAGCGTAAATCTCAAACTGCTGATTATTTTTTGAGAGATGTTGTTTATGGAATTAACAGTGAAAGAGAAACCGTCGTAACTTTGAATGACATAAAAATCTCACATGAAACGGTTGTATTATTAAATCATTTATGCACAAATTATGTTTCTAAAAATGAATATCATGAAACTCATCCCAATCGCCATTTATTGTGGTATCCTTGTGTAAAAGGAGTTCTACAAAATCAAGAAAAATTTTCAAAAATGAATTCAATAAAATCAAAGTTAGAATATCGATGGTTTATTGAAACTGAGCAGAAAATGGAAACCTCAACAAATATGGACGATTTTATGTTATGTTTAACAATAGATAATTCAAATTTTGAGGAGCTAAAAAACGACACAGAATTTATAAGAAAAAACTTTCATCCAAAAGTTATTATCCATGATGGTTCAACATAAAAACATATATTTTATTTTGAAAAAGTTGTTAGCATAAAAATAAATATAAATTGTTAAAAAAATTAAAATGAATAAACGAGCATTTGCTCTATCAAAGACGGAGAACAAATAACTTCCCTGTCTTAAAGGCATGAAATTCGAAAGATTTATATATTTGGCAAACTTATAGTTGCTGTCATTGTTATAACTTATAAAAATTACAAAACTTATCAATAATATGAAAGAAGCATCATCATAATCTCGAACATAGCGAATATTTAGAAGGATATTTCGATTTATAAAAAACATATGTAATTCAAAAAGTGATATATTATTATATATAACATGGCTGGTTTAATGGTGATTGCAAAGCTAACACAAAAATAAATAAAACAGACTTACTTTGAGTAACTTCTTAAAGAGACGAACTCGGAAATATCGATTAAGATCATACAAACAAATTACCTCGTGACAGTAATTATGATTCAAAAAATCTTTAATTTTTATTTTGGATATTTTTTGTTTTTAGAATTATTTTGTTTCTATGTTTATTTCGCATTTGCATTTTTTTTCATAAAATTATTGCAAAAAGTTAAGAGCAAATACAACACAATTTAAAAAAAAGCATTTCTTTGTTAACGAATTTTAGTTCCATCCTTGTTGTAACTGTTTAAAATATAATTCTGCTTCTTCATTCAATGAAAAAATCATTTTTTTCCCTTTTGAATTTAAAATTTCTTTAGTTGATTCACTTCGTTGAATATTTGTGGATTCAGAAGCAGCAGAAATTTTGGAAACACGTTTTTTAAATGCTGATTTAAAAAATCTAAAAACGTTCTTTCTTTTCATTTTTTTACAAAAAAGTTTTTATTTACTGTTTAATTTTGCTTCTCCAAATTGGATCAGCTGTTATTCCTGCAATCATTGCAGAATAACTGTATAAAGAAAAAACAATTTGAATTGAAACATATGCAATTCTTTGACTATAATTATCTGAAAACCAATATGCTCCAGTCATAATAAAACCAGCAAGAATTTGTAAAATGAATAAAACAAAATCCACACGGCCTATGACATTTATTGCTTTAAAATTTTCTTGTATTTGAAATCTTTCAGATAATGAATATCGAGTTGGATTTGATAATGATGTAAAATAAAATTTTTCATTATATTGTTTTAGGAAATATAATGAAGAAAAGAATGCAATATTTGATAATAAAAGGCTAACACCAATTATGATGAGATTAAGCATTCCTAAAAAATATAAAATCACGTAAATCCAAAAATCACCATCTGCAATTTTTTCAGAAAAATGTTAACCCTTTTTAAAATCTTACCAAAGTAAACAATAAAAGCTACTCCAAGGCCAAATAAAATTTGATATCCAAAACAAAGACCAAAAAATTTATTAGAGACAGAATTTTCATAAGTTTTTAAAATTATTGTTGCATAAATTCTTTCAAAAATTGCTGAAGATGTTGATAAATATGTGGCAGTTAAGCAACAAAGTCGAATAATTCCACAAATTGTTAAAAGTCCTTCATCAAGGTGCAAAAAGAAAGAAGAATACGAGTTTTTGAAATCTAAAAAATTACGAAATCACGAAGGTGTGTTAAAAGTACATGTGTCCTGTTTTAAAATCCAAAAATCCTTTGATTTTTTGCTGCTTACAAAAAATTAAATAAATTTTTACAATAAAATCTTTTGTATTAAAACATACCAAAATATTGTTCCTTTGTTATTTCATGTGCTGCAACAATCAATCTCATAATTTGCGCAATTATAAAATAAATAAAGAAACATTTTAATTGTCGCAAAAGATTTGTATGAAATATTTTATATTTTATAAAAATAAATAAACAAATAAACGAAACAAAATAGCTGGTAATATTTAAAACAATATCAAATATTTCTAAACATAAAATACAAGTATCTGTTCCATTCATATGGAATAAATATATATTTCTTTAAATTTTAAAAGTGTACTTTGAGAAAAAAATTATGTGGTAAAGCTGTCAAAAAAATTTTTTTGGTGAATGACTTTTAAAATTTAAAAGTAAATTTAAAAAATGTTAAAAACAATGTTTGTGTTATTTTGTGTATTTTTTGTTTCCAAGTATTTGCTTTTATTTTAACGCTATATTTAATTTTTTAATATAATTATTGCAGCTGCTTTGGCTCCCTCTTTTTTTTCCAGGTGTAAATAATTGGCAAAAGAAACTAAATGTAAAAAATACCATTGCCGCTTCTGTAAGCATGGCAGCTTTAGAGGCAAATATTTTTTTGCTGCCTGTAGTAGTGACGTTTGAGACTTTTAAAAGGGTGTGTGTCGGCGACAGCTAAAAAAATATTGTCCAATCCAATTAAAAAATTTACTTTTGAAAATAAAAAAACGATGGAGAATGCAATCATTTGTAAAAACACATGTAAATTGCACAAAAACAAAACGAGTAAAAATCAAATTCTATGTTTTTTGCTTAAAAAAATTAAAAGTGTTTATAATATATGAAAAAGATATGGCTTCGTCGAATACATGAAAAACTTTTACTTGAAAACAAAAACATTAAAGAACAACTAATTTAAAAAAGTTAAATTAAAAATTAAAGCTATGTACATTTTTTCAATAGGGAGCAAGGTAAATCAAAAACGAACATTTTATGAAACATATTAAAAGCATAATATTTCGATTAAGAAATTACACATGTTGAAAAAAAAACGATTTTTAAACTAAAACAGATAAACATAATAGTTTTTGGTTATCAAAATGATCGCTTGCTTTTCGGAAGAGGTGCAAAAGATTCAAATGTAATCGAAATTGGTAAAGATGCATCAGATGACGTTGAAGAATTTGTAGCTTTTGTTGAACCTGAAGGAGAAACTTTTCTACCAAAACAACGCCTAAAAATAAATAACCGAAATGGTTTAATCATAAATAAAGTTCCACAAAGACATGTAAAACCCAATAAAATAATAATTGAATGAAAATAAATTCCTAGTTTTGGATTTTGTATTTTAAAGAAGATTGTAAGCACAATTCCAAGATATGGAAGAGAATACATAAAAATGATACAAAAAGTTCGAAATAAAAATGTATAATATAGGTTTTTTTCAAGTCCTCGAGTAATATGTGAAACATGAGCTTTATCAGCTTTAATAATAAAATAAAGTTTAATTGTAAGAGTTATTGCAAAAATTGCAATTAACAAATCTGGAATTGTTGCAAATAGCACGAATAAAATTGTAACAATTGGTTTTAAATCTGAAGAAAATCCAATCCATGATGGTTGTTGTTGAATTAATTCCAAAGCATAAAAATTACTAGTTTTATTTGCATAAATTTCAAAATCTTTTTGTTCAATATATGCCATTTGAATTAATATTGTTAAGATTGTTGCCATTGAAAATAGATAAGCACAATAGCACCATGTAACCCGTCTTGGACAATAACCAAATGATGAAATCCATGAAAATGGTTTAATTGCAGAATATTGATAAATTAAACAAAATGTTGTACAAAGTTGTGTATTTACAGTACAAACAAAATATATATTTAAACAAATCAAAGTCGCTTTGGGACCAAATAAACTTAACCAACCAGCAGAATAAACACCCATTAAAGGCAGAGTTGGAAATGGAAGTGTCAGGAATCGGACGATAGTAGAAATTGTACTTGTAATAATACACGATGTTAAAAGCCATTTATAAATTTTTGCAGATTTTGGCATTTTATAAATTATTAAAAATGTATATAATGGAATTAAAATTGCATAAATTCCTGTAACAAAATATATTAAACCAATATAACCATATTGATTTGTTAAAGATGAATATAAATCTCTGGTGAAATTCATACTGACTGTTGTTTTATGAGGAAAATTAATTCTGGTAAAAAAATAGACTACAAATATTTTTTTGTCAAAATCAAAAAAGTCGTTTTAAAAATGATTGCAACTGGAAGTAACAATAAAAAATTTATTGTTGTCATAAAAGAAGAAGAAAAAAAAGTTTAATTCTTAATTTAATCGTGTTAAACTTTTTTTAAAAGAGATAAATTTTGATGACAAAAAACGGGTACATCATCGTTTCGAAAAACGACGAATGTCATTTTGAGGGATTACAAAAACCATAGCTTTTGATATTTTTGAAAGGAAGTTTCGACGTTTACGATAAAACATGCATCAATGTTCGTTTGTTTCTGCAAAATGAAAAGACATATATTTCTTTTCTGTAAAAATCGATATTTCAAACAGATATAAAAAACTTTTACGAACATTTTAAAACAGAGTAAGTACCGTAATTACTTTTAATGATGCGTTTAAAAATATTCGCGTTAATAATACCGCATTTTTGTTTCTTTATTTTTAAGTATTAATGTTTTTTAAAAAGCATTCGTAGCCTTTTAAAAACACAAAAACTTTAATTTTAAGATGACTAAAAGTTGTACTGTATATTTAAATAGTATTAATAAAACTGATGAATTTCAATGTTTTTTGATAAATTTTTCTGCAAAACTCTTCGATTTTAATTTTGGATTAATTTTATTTTCAAATTCGGGCAAAAATAGTATATTTCAGTTTTTCGATATTTTGATTTCAAAGAAATTTATTCACAGATACTATGATTATTTTATTTTTTGTACTACTGGACAAAAAATAAAATATGTAATGTGAAAATGAAAACTTAAAGTAAAATTAATTTCAAAGATTGTTAATCTGTTTTTCACAAAGCAATAAATAAAAATTTTTTTTTCGATTTATTAACATTGATTTTCAACAAATTAAAAATTGCTTAAAGGAAGCGAAAGAATAGAGACTTTAGTTACAGGAGATATAACACTTAATTTAAATATTTTTCTAATAGATATATAAATAAAATGGAAAAACCGGGTTAAAAATTCGCGATATCCACTCATAAAAAATAGAATAATTAATGATTCAAGAAAAATTCGAATTTGAAAAAAGCTATGAACGACTGGAAAATCACTCAAACCAAAATTTGCGCTAAACCATGGTTGAATAAGGATATTAGCAAATGAAAATTGGATTTCAAACATATTTAAAATAATATCAATACCACTAAATCCTTGAATAAAAAACATAAATAAATATAGTAAAGTTTGAAATGAAATAACTGCCGCAATTCGAACAGATTTAATTAAATCTGTTTTATTACTTTTTAATTGAAATTTAAAACGTTTTGCAACTTTAAATATTATGAATAAAGTTGAAATGATTGAAGCCAATAAAAATACTGGAGGTTTTCCAAAAGTAGTTACAATTTGAATGTTTATTCCTGCCGTTAAAGCTTGATAGATGAAATCATATGGGGGATTAACATAGCATTCATATATTTCGATTTCATCATTCTTATTACAAATGATTTCCATTCTTTTTGATGAAAGATAAGAGATTAATGAAGGAAGATTTGTAATAACAACAATAAAATTAAATATAAAAATTGTGATAAAAATTCTATAAGTTTTTGTCACTTTTACGTAAAAGTTTTTAAAATATAAGCATAAAAATCTTGAAAGACATAACAACATTAAAGATGAATATGATGCAAATGAAATATCAGTGAAAATTAGTTGAAATATTTCATTATCCAGTTTACATGAACTGCTTCGATGATAATAATTTTTTTCAACATAGTTATCACAAATAAATGTGTAACTTAATAAAACATCCCATATAATTTGATTTAAAATAAACCAGCGATAATTTTCTTTTATTCCACCAAAAATTGAAATAGTTGTAAGTAAAATTAATAAAATAAAGCAAATATATCCAAAATATATATCATAAAAAAATAATGTCATCGCTTCTAGTGCAGATCTGAATTCATCAAGGCCTTCTGGAACTAATTCATTGTCATTTGTAGATGACATCTTTTCGTCCATTTTATGCTGCAGTAAAATTTTCAACTATTTTAACACAAACGTCTTTTTAATGAAAAAATAAAAATTTTCACCTCAATGAGCTACTACCATAGTTTTGAAATTTTTTTAAACGTCACTTCCATGCAAAGAATAAGAGATTGGACATTGCCAAAAAATTAAGTTTCTTTTAATTGAATGCTTAAAACAATTTTGTTGTTGTACATTGGGAAAAGCTGTGAAACTCACACACTTGCTGCAGAAGCAAAAACATGTTGGAGGAAGCAGAAAAATGAAAAAAAATTGAAAAAAAAAAGTTTTAAAGTAAGACCAACAGTGTTTAAATATAATTTAAATCATAGAATAATACTTTTTCGATTTTTTACAACTTTAAAAAGTATCATAAAGTTTTTCGTTCATAAACGTTGCCCCTTGTGTTTTCAAGTTGTGCCGTTTATGAATAAATGAACAAAAAGTTAATAAGCTTTAAATTAAAAACGGTTTTACTTCTATTAAAACAAGATGAACTTATTTTGTATTAAAAAAAGTTTTTTTCATTTTATTTTTTTTAAAATAAAAACAGTTTTCAGTGCAATTGTAAATCATAAAAATGTGCTTTCAACAAAAACAAAAAAAATTCTTTCAGGAACATTTAAAAAAGGTAGCAAATGAAGAATTTAATCATGTGTTTTTAAGAGAGACTATATGCGTTAATAAACTTCTCTTATTTTTTAATTAATAGTTAAAAAGTAATTTATAGTTCTTTTAGAAAGTATACAAAATATGTTGTAAAATGAATAAATGCATAATCGTAAATTTCAAAAGCATCATTGAAACATTTTTTAAAAGAACTACAGTAGTTTTGCATTTTTATGCACTTTGGAAAACATAAATTACATATGATAATTGACTGCTTTGTGGGATAAGAAGATAAAATTTTATACCTACTATTTCATAGAACAATTTCTTTTGCCCCCTCCTTTTGTTTTCTGAAGCGGATAAATAAATTAAACAAAATTATGATACTCCTTTTTTGTTGAAATACCGTAAAAAAATTTTACAACAGATGTCGAAAAAGAATTTCATCACATTTTATTTTTATAAGATCTGGTGTCAGTGGTACTGTAACCCATATAATTTTGCAATTTTTGGCACAAACATGTTTTACTGTAATGTTGTAATATATTTGTGTCCAAGACGCCCCAACGAAATTGAGCCACAAAAAAGGTTCTGTTAAAGGAAAGCAATAAAATCTTTTTGTTATGGTTTCTTTTTGTTACTACCATATGCTTCTACGGTTTTTGAAAAACCTCTCTATTGAAGAAAAAATGATAGTTACAGAAAGATTTAAAAATACCAAACGCCGATGTGCCCCGGAACCACATACATGAATTTTTGCTAAAAATTTTTTCTCATGCTTTTAAGGGTTTTACAAAAAAATAAAGATTTAAAAAATAAGTCCTGAGAATGGCTTATAGGTAAAACTCAAGAGGAAAAATCTCTAAAAGAAATTCCTAAGATATTGTTTTTCACTTTTTAAAAAACAATGTCTTTGTTATTCTAATTCATTGTCTTTAAAGATATTGGAATTATTATACCAAAAAAGAAGGATCAAATATTTTTTGTTGTTAAAACTTTCTTCGAAACAAAAAAACTTATCTTTCTTTTTTTATTAAATAAAAAAATGCTTCTTAATTCAACTTTATTCCAAACATCAAAATTATCTTTATTTTCAATAACAAAAATTTCTTTTAATAATGAAATTGAATTCGACGTCTTTGTCCGAAATTATGATGAATTAAATTATTCATTGCATATTGGAAATGTTAAAGGATCTTTTAAAACTCTGGAAGTTTCCCATTTAGGTAAAACCTTATATTAATAGATTTTTTTTCACAATTTATATTATGGACTTGGAATTAAAATGTTCTATAAAACTCTATTACAGGTCAAAAAAAAGCTATACCCTATGATCAAGAAAACGATTGTTTTTTTACACCAAATAAAAACTTTGAAGAAACAGCATTTAAATTTTTTATTATGGCGGACGTTGAATATAAAATTGTTAAATATGTTGAAGTTCCACGTGAGATTGTCAAATGTCAGATTAAAATTCCTTCTCTTCAACTCAAATTTCTAAAAGTTGGAGAATGTTATTTGCATTTTGTTGCAATTAAAGGTTTTGAAAATGTTAAACTTAAATGTTTTATTAAAAAACCTAAAGTTAATCTTATTGATTTAACTGTTGAAAAATCGGATGAAATTCAAATCAACAGTTTGTTTTTTAAAAAATTTGTAATTAAAAAATTACAAAATTTTTTAAGGTCAAGACGAAGATTACACTGTTCTTGAATATGATAGCAACGATATCGATATAACAATAACCCTCGAATTTAATCCAAACGCTTTAAAAGAATTAAATGAAAAAATTGGAAAAAGCAAACGTGAGAACGATAGTGATTGCAACATTCATATTGCATATCCTATAACTCAAGACGACGACTTTTCTTCAAAAATCAACAAAAAACATGTTTCTGATGTTTGGGATAAAAATGATAACAGTGGATTTACATATGTGAAATACTTTGCAACAGCCAAAGTTGAAAAATGAGAGTAAACTTTTTTGTACTTTTTACTTTTTTTTAAAAACATTAAATATACAGGAACAAATTTTATCCTTTTGTATCTTTTTTTATTTAAGTTGTTTTTTGCACTTTTTTGTGTTTATGATAGTTGCCACGTTTTGAGTGAGTCATAACTTTTTAGTCACCAATTCCTGCTACAATTATTGTTTATCATTGTTTCTGGATTATAAAGTTATTTTCTGCTAAATAAAAAATTTTTCGAAAAACTCGTTTTAAAAAATTTTTTGATTATTTTCCAAAATGAACCTCAGAAAATGAAAACAATATAAATAAAATTCGACATAAATTTGCAAAAATTTTATGTTTTATTTTTTGTTAATTTTATCAAAAAAAAAATAAATATTTATTTACCAATAACATCACTTTAAACTTATAAAAATTTATTTAGTATTAACTTTTTCTGCCAAATATGTTGTTGTTGAATTTGCATTTGGCGTTACCGGAAATGTGGTGGTTTGGGATCCCCTTGATTGGGAAGTTGGTCTTCGAGGTCTTGTTTGTAAAACTTTTTCTTTCATTTCCATCGAGGAATCTGCATCAATATGATCAAATAATGTTTGAGGTTCAAAAGCTGCAGCTTTATGGGCTGGAAGTTTTGGCTTTAAATTACTTCGTGGATCTGGTCCATCAGAATCTAATATTTCTGCTTTTGATTCTTCTTCACCGTCTTTTTCTGGTGTTGAAGAACATTTATCATTTCGTTGTAAAATTGCTTGTCGAGCTAAATATCGTTCACGTTGAAGTTGAATTTTAACCCTTGATGGGATATCTGGGATTAAATATGCAAATATTGATTTAATTGACATAACAATTAAAATAAAACCAAGAACAAAGCATAGCCGAAATGACATAATTATCCAATATTCATTTGAATATGGATATTCATCATCACATTGTCCATCTGTTAAAGTGTAATCGGTTAAATTCAATGAACATGGAGGTTTTCGAAAATCTCGATATCGGCAGTATGTCATATTTGAATAATTTCCATGCTTGATTGTTCCATCCAAAGGTCGAGCATCAAAATATGACAGGGAAAAATTTACATATCCTTGCATCGTTCCTCTTGTGTACCAATAATACAGCTTTGGTATGAAATCAGATGTAAATGCAATTACAAATGCCTAAAAGTTCTGTGTTTTCGTTGTGAGACTTTATTTTCTGCTGAAGACATACGTTGCACAGAACTGCTAAGGTACTCATTATTTCTAAAATTGTTCTCCAAATTCCAATATTTTTTGCATGTGCTGGAATTGGCTTTCGAGTTGTTACAAGCATTTTATAGGCATCTAATCGAATTTCAAGGATATTATTGATTAGGGCAAATAAGGGTGCCAAAGGTAATGCAGCAACAAATAATGTAACAAAACCAAATTGTAGTACTGAAAATTGAATATGATTTAACACTAGTATGTTGTTGGGGGAGATGGATCTTTGATACATAACAAAAAAATTTTTTTGAACGTTGTGATACAAGATAAAATGAGAACTTAATGTTTGCTCTTAAATTTTAAATACCCCTTTTCAATTAAAAACGATCTGAATTCCATTTTTGCAAAAAATATTTTGTAATCTACCAAAATTCTCCTCCACAAAAGTGCATACCCATTTCCAAATATTCATCAAAAAGAAATTGTTCATAATTTGCACTTAACGCTAAATCTTGCTCATACAAAGTTATCCCAAAATGAAGCTTCTTTGGCTGATCCTCACATCCGCATAAATCCCTTCTTCGTTGTTCACATTCTCGTCTTCTTCTTGTTTTTTTCGTTTCCAGTACTTTTAAATGATATCGTTGAAGCCATTGCATTACTTTACTGCAATATATTACAATAACTATAAAAATTAAAAACTAAAATTTATTCTTACGGATATCCCATTTCAATGAAAGCATTAGCCAACTGTTGACCACACATAATAATTAATAACTGAATTACCAATTCTACCATACATCCGGTTGGATCACATTCCTCCAATCGATACCCGTCAATTTTAATTTTTCGTCCTGTTGGGGTATCTGTTTCATAACCCGGTACACCTGATAATCTAAAAAAAACACAAAAGTGATGCAATACTTTGCAATTTCTTTAATTGTTTGCAAACCTTCCTTTAATAAAAGCAATATAAAATAACGAAGAATAATAATTAACAAATTGAAACAGAAACACTTTTACCGTATAACTATCATCAAATTCTGTTTGAGTTTTAGGACATTCCCAATCAGTTAATTTTAAAGCTAATTGAGTGTAAGCCTATTAAAATTTGCTTTTTAACATTTTTAAGGTTGTAAAAACTCACATAATTCATAATTAAAATAAATATTAAATTTATAATTGCAACTGTAAAAGAAACAATAATAATTGCCTGAGATTGAAAGAATTGATTTCCTTCCATTGCATGAAACACTTGCATCATAATTACTCGATAAACAGTTATTCCAATTACAAATGCAATAACCAAACATAACTAAATCTTTACGTTTTTGAATAATTTGTAAAAATATGAACATACAAAAAATAGAACTGTAATTCCAGAACCAAATAAACGAATGAATTTTTCAATTGGTGGTAAATATGGTTCATAATGTTGTGTAACAGGATTAATACGTTGTTGAAGATTTCGATATTGAAATTCTGGTCTCATTACTTCCTTGAATTAAAAGCATTTTTAAAATTTCGTAGGTAATAATAAATTTTCAAATTTAGGTTTTAACAAACCAAAAATTTATTAATTTGAAAATATGAGTTAAAAACTAACATCTTCAAGTTCAATATCCCGGATTTTCCACTTGTATGCAATTTCTTCATGATATCTTTTCCAGCATTCTAGAAATAGTGTTGCCCAAATACTCATTACTGCAGCAAAAAAAATTGTTGAAGTATTATCAAATATATATGTTATCTAAAACATATACATTTGATAAAACTCATATGATAAAATGTGTTAAAGTATTAGTATCTAATAATATCAGGAATAATTACAGATATTTAAACGTATTTAGTAACATTTAAAGCAAATTTTTTCGACATTCAATGAAAAACTTACTTTTGCATAAATACAACTTCCACTCAATTTCATGTAATCACAATAATAATCACAATTTGGACAGATTAAAACTTGTGATCCAATTCCATTTGGTGAACAAATATCATTGCTTGGAACATCAGAAGAAATTGTAAAAAACCCAAAAAATATACAAATTACACCAATGATTGCAATAAAAGATAAAAATTGTGTATAAAATCCCAGCCATGCATAATATAAACCTAATTGGGTACCAAAATATTGTCTGCAAAAATTTACTTATATTTAAATAAAATAAGATAAATTAGTACTGTATTAAATATAATGGTTGATATTTTAAAATATTTTTTGGTCTTGCCCAACATTCATATAGCAGCTGCCGATCTGAACATGTTTCTAAATTTGGATTTTTTGTTACATAATCAATGTCCTAAAAACTAACATTTTTGTGTTTAAGTAAGTAATATTTTAAGATTAAATTTATACATCATGTAATGGATATGCAGCTGAATAAATACCATTTTTAATCATTCTTTCAATTCCAATACAAAATTCATCTGGATTATCTTGATCATATGGGGTCCGGATTAATAAATCATATACCATACGACTTCGTTCAGTTCGAGGAAAAAAATTTTGTTGGTCGTCATGATTTACATAACTGAAAGGGATTCTGATATTTTATTAAAAGATATACTGGGGTTAATGTAAAAAATAAGCAAAAAAGTGCACAGAAAATTTTTTTTATCCTTATTTTTTACACAGAATTCGAAATCCAATATTTTATTTTTATGAAGGATAAATGAACTGAAAAATAGTGAAAAGAAAAAACAAACCAATCCAAATGTTTTTCAATGAAAGGCTGCGTAAAATAATCTTTTGCTTGAATTCGCTTTAAAATTACTGGATCAAATTCCAAAAACGTAAATTTATTTAGCAATTTTGTTATAAATCCATCTGTCCTTGAATTATCCTAAAATTAAACCTGAATATAAAAGAATATAATCATTAATTTATTTTTGAAGAAAACTGAACAACTGAAACTATAATAAACAGTTTTTAGTGTCAGCAGAAATTTTATGTTATTCAAAAGCGTAAAAGACATTGATTTCCCCTTATAACATTTTATGCTGTCATCGATTATCAGCAGTTTTGTTCGATTTTTAACTTTCGATTGTATCTCATATTTTGTTACATAAAATCGATTTGTTTGAATATTTTACATGTTTTTACACACTAAAATATAAATACAAATTCGTATTTATGGAAAAGAAAAGTCAAACTATTAACTGCTGTTAAAAAAAAATTAAAAAAGCTTTTTTTCAACAATTATTCCTAGACAAAAAAGCATGAATAATGAGGATATTTAGAGGTCATTTGTTTCAAAAATTAAAAGTAATTGAGAATTTGCGTTTTTACATATTTTGGAAAATTCGTGACAGATATAATCGTTTAACAATTATTTAAAAGAAAGAAAAACGTCCTTCAATTTCAAAATAGTTAAAAAAACTTAAAAGTGCTATAATTTGTTAAATTCTTGATCTCAAATCAATACATTGTGGTATCATGTCTTATCAGTATAAATTTTCTCTTTAGTTTCGTGAATTTTTTCGCTTCAAAAGCGCTTGTTTGAATATTTTATATTATTTTGCTATAATTCAACCATAGAAACTATGTAGGTTTCAGGTTTTTAAAAGAAAAAATGAAATTTAAATTTTGCTCAGCAGTTGTATGAAAACAAAAATGATATAAAATGTGGGATTTCATTATCCTTCAATAATGTAATAATTGCTGTTTTGCTTTGACTATTAGAATGCTTTAATTTTGATTTAAAAAAAGCAACACTAATTCTAGTTTTACAAAAACATTTCAAGATGTCACCGATGAATCCACCTCTTAATTGACATAAATTTTTGCAACCCTTTTAAAAAATTTTTCCGTTTCTTATCAGTATTTTTTTATTGATTTTTCGACACTTTTTCAAAGCTACTTTTTTTGAATTTTTAATATATTCTTCCCAAAACTCAACTATAAATCCTTCGTAACTCTTTAAAATTTCCCAAGAAATTTTAAAGAGTTGTCGAAAAATATGTTTTGAACATATTTTTAGTAAGGATATTTGAAAATACCCGGCGCACTTTTTATGCCATTTAAAGATGCATTGTAACAGGCCCTTTAAATACCACAATTTATGTTGACGGAATCGATGGTACTTTTGTTAATCAAGAAACTCACATTTTTAGCATCATTTAAAAATACTGGCATTTTAATTTTCAGTAATTCTGCTTGTTTGCATAAAACTGGAAATGGAGCATGAACAAGAATAAAATAACAATTAACATAAAAGCTATCATGTCTTTCAAGTTGAAGGCCCAATTTCTCTAAATTCCTTTCAAATGTTTCACGACTTTCTTTATGTTTTTCACGTCGACGAAATAAATCCAGCCCTTCTGCGTCATCATTGATTTCGTCATCATCAATCTCTTCATAAACTATTACATAATCAATAAGTCGTTTTCCGTCACCAAAATATAGTGATGGTGAAAGCAAATCTGATGGGGTAGTTTTTGTTGTTGTTTTTCCATTTTTATCTTTAGTTTCTGAAGATCCAATTAAATTGCTTGGTTTCTGAGGTTCACAAGCTTGAAGGGAAATGTATGGGGTTGAATCGGTGTAATTTAACATAATATTTACATTAAAATAGGTGAATTTAAGTAATATCAGTGGTAAATAAAATCATTTAAATCTATTTAATAAAGGAAATAAAGATAAACTTTTAATAGAACTGCTTTAATCCCTGAAAAATGATTTAAATAAAGAAAAAAATATGTTTCAAAAAAGAAAAAACACAATTTTAAAATAAAAAATGCAAAAAACTTTTTTCAAAATATTAATAAAAAATTATTGGATAGAAAATTTGGTTTTAAAAAGGTGATAAAAGTAATATATTTTAATTTTATTGAAGATAAAATTTTAAAAAAAAACAAAGGTTGAACAAATCAGTGATAAAAAAATTTTTTACGTAAAAAAATGTCAGTTTTCTTAAACACGAAAAAAATGAATTTAAATTTTTACCCGAAAAATTAAATTTTATGAATGTTTGTTTTTCAGTTCAGAATCACCTGCTGTGAAAATTCGTGAAAAAGTTCAAAGAAAGAAACGATAAAATCTTAAAACCTGATCAAAAAAAAACCACCCGTAAAAATAACAACACTTTTTTAACCCTTTTTCTTTAAATATTTTTAAAAGCGATTCTTTAAACTTATTTGTCCTTGAAAAATGGGCTTAAAACTAACTTTTTTTAACCAAAGTTTTGCAACAAATTTTTAAAAAAGAAGGAAAAAAGTATGTTTGATTTTTTTTGCTCAAAAATTTTTGTACAACAAAAAAACTAATATTAAAAAATCGCGACACAAAAAAATATGATTTCACTCGGGAAACAATTTTTTTGTTGCTGCTCAAAGGTTGGTCATACATCCTCTTTTATTTTTTTTACTACTTCCCCCAAACAGCGGAAAATCAATACAGCTGTCCTCTCCCTTTTTTTGCAAAAACTATTGAAATATAGAAGAAAAAAAATAGAATGTGAGAATGTTTTGAGTTTTTCACGTTATTTTTTTTAACTTGACTTTTTCTCCTTTTTTTGACGACCGATAATAAAAACTTTTTTTGTTTTATTTAAAAAAAGCGTATCCCTTTTTTCTTTTGTATTTTTTAAAGTTTATTTTATGAATTGTTTGTCTTTTAAAGAAAGTTTTAAGAACATAATGAAAGGTTTGGCAAAAAATGGTGTTAAAAATGTGGCAAAACAGCTTTTTTTTCGCATTTTTTAATGATTATTTTTTAATAAGATATTTAAATTGGAAACTGATAAATTTATTCTTTTTTATATTATTTTTCATGATACAAACTTGGAAAAACAGTAAAATAAAAAAATAACAGCAAAAAAGGGAGCACTTTTTTAAAAACAAAATGAATATTAAAAATAGTTTTATTGTTGTTGACAAACCTAAAAATCCCATGGAAACAAAGTAAATCTGTTGGTTATTATCCACAAAGATTACTTTTTTTGTATGACATCAAAATCTGCAAAGTACAATGAAAAATTTTTTAAAAAATTTTATTGTGTTTTTAACAAATATTATATTAGGATTGTTCAACTAGCAGATAATTTCCAGCCTAGGAAAAAAAGTAAAAAAGCTTTTTATTTTACGTGTGATAAAAGTTTAGCACAAACAAAACACAGTCAGTCAGTCACATAAAATCAATAAATAAGCACCGTTGAAAAAAAAAGAAATTGTCTCTTCTTTTTTCAATTCACTTTTTACAACTCATTGTGGCCGATTTATTTTCATCATCTTATTTAAGATTTTATTATAAAAAAATATGGAACCAATGTTATTTCCATGGATGTTAAATAATAGAAAACGTCCTGTGTCAATGGAGATTGCAGAAATCCCCTCAATTAAAATTTCAAAACTTTCAAAGCCTCAATTTAAGCTAATCTCATTTTGTCAAAGAGATTTAGCTGAAATGTGCCGATTGATATTTGCATATTCAAAAATTTCATATGAAGATATTACAATTTATGATATAAAACAATTTTTAAAGTTTAAAGATGAAAATGAAAAAGCTGGACCAGGAGATTTTCCAATGCTTGAATGGAATGGAAAAATGATACATGGAAGTGATGCAATTGCACGAATGTTAGCAAAAATGTATGGTTTAGCTGGTGCAGGAATATATGAACAAGCTCAAGCGGATACAATTATTGGAATTATATCAAATTTAAATCATGCAATTATTGAATATACAAAAGGGGCATTTGGTGTACATAATATTGATAAGGTTTGTAATATTTTAATTTTGAAACATGTTTTTGATATTTATGTTTAAGGAAAAAGTTTATAATGAAACCTTCGAACCTGGTGTAAAAAATTATTTTGCAATGCTTGAAAAATTTGCTTCTCAAGGTCCTCAAGATGGTTTCTTCTTTTCAAGTGGTGTAACATATGCAGATTTTGCAGCAGCAAATATGTTTCAGCTAGTTGCAATTCTGCATCCAGAATTATTAACGGAATATAAAAATGTTAAATCAATTTCACAAAGAGTTTTTGCTCTTCCACAGCTACAAAAATATTTAAATTCGCGTCCTTCGCTTCAAGAAATAATGGAAAAAACTCGAGTTTTAAAAAACAGTCATGATGAAAAAAGAAAAATGTGCTCAAAAAAATCAAAGGAAGCAAAAGTATGTATGCTGCAACAAATGAGTTTAAGCCTATCTCATTTTGTCAAAGGCACTGAACATGAATAATCAGATAAAAACTTTCTGTTTGCTTAATCTTTTGTCATAGAAATTGTACCATATTTTAACTCTAAAATAATTTTTTATTTTAATTTCTAACATTTAATTACATATTTCTATAGTCAAATATTTCAAAAATTGAATTTTCAAATGTGTTAAAAATTAGATTCCATAAAAAGAATCGGAAAGAACAACCTTAAAAGAAGAGAAACATCTGAACATAAATGTGATGAAAAATATATTCCAGAACAAAAAAATGCAAATTTGTTCACAATTTTTGTAAGCTCCAAAGATTTTTTAGTTATACTACTTGAAATTAACCAATGATTAAATATGACACATACAAAGAATGACTTTTATTACATTTTTTTGGATCTCCCTGGATTTCTTTTATAATATATAGCATTAACACCTTCAGCTTTCAAATAAAAGTTATATCTGAAAGGTGAAGGTATTAATGCTTTTTTTGCTTTTTAATGTAGGGAGCGTCATCCAAAAAAAAAAGTTTTTGATTTAGCACTATTTTTTGGCACATTTCTATACTTTCGAATATTCTGCATCGAATGGCTGAAGCTGATTTTTTTTAAACTCAACCTCCGAAAAGTTATTACCTTCGAAGGAGGAAATTCGCAACCGAAAATGGACAGATTTTCATCCTCAAGCAGCAATTTTCATATCCGAATGGTGCGCGCGTCTGCCTTTCATTTGTTGCGTTTTTGGTTGAAGAAATATCAAATCCGTCATGCGACAAACTTTTTAATTTTTTTTTTATTTGTTTCATTCTTTCTTCATTATTTTGTTGCCAGGTTGAGTCGAACCTTCTTCACTCAAAAGGCAACAAATGAAAAGCAAACGCGCGCACCACTCGGAGATGAAAATTGCTGCTTGAGGCAGTGCTGTTCAAATCACTGTGAAAAGAGAGTGATCTCTAAAAGCAACAATAGAGAAAAAAAAAAAAAAGTGAAAGTGAAAAATCTCTATTATGCAAAACAGTGAACAATCTCTTTCACTGTTTTCTTCACTGTGACTTCACAGAGATTTTCACTGTTTTTAAATTTTTTTCGTGTCAAGAGATTTCATTTTCTTGTTCAACTTTTTTTTCCAAAAATTTTTTCTGATTTTTTAATGTAAAGATTTTCTTTTTGATGGCAAATTTATGATATTCAATTAAAAAATTTTAACAAAACACAAATTAAATAACAGATGATTGTGCAAAAAGCTGTAAAGAACGATATAATACAATTTTCAAAAATTTATTACTATTTTTTAAAAAAAATCTTGCCTGCCAATAATAGGTTTTCAATTAATAGACTTTTTTATAATTTTCCTATGTATTTTACTATTTTTTACCGTATTATTATTATTTAAGAAAGAATAATATCGTAGTTAATTTGATTATATATTATTAATATATATATGTATGTAGAAATAAAGTTTAAAACTTTTAAAACTTTAGTTAAAATAAACAAAAGTGATACGAAATGTTAAATAAAAAAATTTTAAACAAGCAAAATAACGGAGTAAGTTTAAAATGATAAAAATTTTTTCTTCGATGTTTTTCGTCAATTACTGTTCACTGTTGTCAAAAAATATACTGTAAGTTTAAAACTTAATTTTTCTAGTAAAAGCATTTGATTTTTTGAATTAAATTTTCGATAATTAAATTTTGCAAATTTTTTAAATTTTTGTTTAAAAATTATCAATTACAAAAAATATAAATGCTGTCTTTTTTTTAAAAAATTGTTCTATTACTGAATTCATACATTTTTTCATTCAAGTTACAATTTTCATTTTTTTCTTTACAGTATATTTTAATGAAAAAAGCACAAAATCACTTTTTTTTCCATTACCACTTCCAATATTGTTATACTGTATGCAACAGCTGCAAAAACAATATTTAAAACCCTATAAAAGTAAAGATAATTTATTCAAAATATTACAAAATCTTTTTATAACAAATTCTATGCATTGTTTTTTATCTCGTGTAACCATATGAAATTGTTCTACCCAAGATTTTTCCAAAATATATTGACAAAAAATATAATATAAATTTGCCATCAAAAAGAAAATCTTTACATTAAAAAATCAGAAAAAATTTTTGGAAAAAAAAGTTGAACAAGAAAATGAAATCTCTTGACACGAAAAAAATTTAAAAACAGTGAAAATCTCTGTGAAGTCACAGTGAAGAAAACAGTGAAAGAGATTGTTCACTGTTTTGCATAATAGAGATTTTTCACTTTCACTTTTTTTTCTCTATTCATTTTTTTGTGAAGTGAACTCTGTGATTTCACAGCGTAGAGATTTGAACAGCACTGGCTTGAGGATGAAAATCTGTCCATTTTTTTCTCTCATTTTTTATGAAAAAAAATGAAGATGACGCTCCGTAATAGGGATGAGAAATCCGGCCGAAAAGTGCGGCCGGCCGCGGCCGCGGCCGAAAAAATCAAGGCCCGGCCGGCCTGCGGCCTAAAATTTTTCGGCCGGCCGGCCTTGATTTTTTTCGTTAAAAATTTTACATATAATTAAATGGAATAATACATTTTATAAAAAACAAAAATGTTACAAATATTGGTTTTTCGATGAACTCGATTGTATTTTTAGCAATATCGTCAACCTCGAACCTGGTTTGTGGAGTTACGTTTATTAAAAACCAAAACTTATCACTGTTTTTTAAGTAGTAAAAAAAGACAGAAAATATTGCGGCCGGCCGCGGCTGAAACCTAAAGGCCTCGGCCGGCCGCGGCCGAAAAAATTACGGCCGGCCGAGGCCGGCCGGATTTCTCATCCCTGTTCCCTATTTTAATGACTCGTTGTATAAGTACTTTGCAATAAATAAGATTAATGTTGTCAAGTTTGATTTTTGTGGATACTTATTTATTATTGTGTTCAGTTATCTGTTTTTAAAACATTTCTATCATAAAAAAGATACCAGTCCCCCATAAAAGCAATTCAGCACACATGTCTTAAAAATTCAAAAACTATATCTTTTTTATAATAATTGAAAAATTAATAGAAACAAAAATGAAATTTCTTTTGTTTCCATCACTTTAAGATTTTGATACAAACTACTTTTTTTCATTGTAGTTTATACTTTCATCTTTCTCTTTTTAATTTCAAAAAAAAAAACGGAAAGATCGCGGTTTTTTTTTCTTTTTTCAATGGCATTATTGACTCTACATGGTCCGAAAAGAGAAAAAAATTTCCATACATGCTGAAGCGGATAAAATTAGTGTTTTTTTCTGCATTTTTGAGGCTACTTCCTTGTTTACAACTATGTACAACTTTTTAAAGGAATGATTTCCACTTAATTTTTAGGAAGACGAACATAACATAGATTCTCAAAAATTTATTCCAGCACACTTGAAAAAAAATTAGTGTAAAATATTAACATCATTAATAATAATACATTACAACAACCAAGCTGAAATTATTTTTGACTGGGGGTTTCAGCTGGTTTTTCGGCCGGTTTTTCAGCAGATTTATCATTTTCAGCTGGTTTTTCCTGTTGTAGTTCCGGTGGTGATTGATAGTGGAATTATCGGCTTGAATATGGACACCTCCAGTGTTTTTGGTGTCGACGGTCTGGGGTTGTTCAGTTTTTTGAGGCATGGTAAAAAACGGATCGGTTTTGAAATTCTAAAAAAGTTAGTTTTGCTAAATTCATGAATCATATATATAGGGGAAAAATTAAAAGGGAATTCAACAAAAAGGATGTGTTATGGATTAAAAAAATAAATAAGGTTGTTCTACTGCTTGACCGTATTAAAATTATTGCTATGCAAGCTTTAAAAGCTTATTTTTTTTTTTTGACTGGGGGTTTAATAGGGTGATCATTAATTTATGAGTGTATTACATTACTGAAAAACCAAATTAAGGTGGAGTCTTAAAGAAGAATGTTTTTTAAACAAAGTATAAAATTTCCACATTGTGTGACTGCAAATATATTATCTTTTATCAGTGAAGCTATTAAAATCGTTTGATAAAAAAAATGTTTATTTATTTTTTACAACATGATTTTTAGGTAAAAAATATTTAAATAATCAATGATCATAAGTGCTACGATATGGATTAATAAAAACATACAAGGTTGTAAAAAATGCTTTTTGGAATTTTCAAACTAAATAATTCCTTGTAATTTTAGATTACCAGAATATGGAGCTTAGCAAAGGTGGAATTAATTTATAGTTACAGCTACATTTCGTCAGAAATGGGGTTAAATAATATTTTACCGAAAAATTAGATCACAATCAGTGTTTTCCAAAATGTGATCGGGAATCAATTCTTTTATTTTTTTCTAATTTCAGATGTTATTTGCAATTTTGAATCTTTCCGAGTCCTTTCGAATTAATAATTTTACAACTCAACTTTCTTTTAGCAAAAAATTTTTTTTTAAAGAAAAAACTTTGAGTAAATTATGTATTTATTTAATCGATTCAATTTTTTTTTTGAAGCAAAAAGAGGCTTGTGAAAAGAGCTCAATAAATCTGTGATAATTTCTTTGTAATGTCCGAGCTTATATTAGAATAAACAATATTGATTATTATACAATAAATAAAAGAGACAGCAGCAGAGTGCAACTGTTACGACATTAACAAGAACAAGTGGAATGAGGGAGGGTCAGAGATGAGGGAAGACGACTGAGTATTCCCAGGAATAAATCCCTATACTAAGCCTATATAATGGTATCAACAACAGGTCAAAACTCTTCTTGACCGATCACTTGTAAGATCTGCAGGATACTACATCCTTATCAATTTTTCAATTTATTATAATTAAATTTACAATTAAACTATAAGTGATAATTTTCATGCAAAGTTTCGTCAGTTATAAGATAATAAATAACAAAAATTTAAAAAATACAAATTAAATACAAAATCGAACACAATTATGTTTTTGGCGTCGTTTCTTGAACGATGATTGTTTGTAGTTTGTTAAATGATTTTATGATTTTAATTTAAAAAGAATAAAATTATTTCTTGTAATGTAACAATTTTAAGGCTTCATGCAGTGATGACGTTATCAAAAATCTCAAAGTTTTAGCCCCCTCCCCCCTCCCTCGTCATCATAATCAATTTGAGTTTTGCCGCAATTAAGCTTATCGTCATCATTTGGCTGAAATCCTCCTTTCCTCTCTTTTGAAACGTTATCACTGGATGAAGCCTAAGTACCAATTCTCATAAATTTTGAAAAATGTGGTAAAATCGTGCTATTATTTCATTAATCGAAAAACAAATGTCTTACATAACTTTATTTAATTTTTTTTTCTTGTCCATCTTTAGCAGCAGTAAAAAAAGAACAAAACGAAATTAATAAAAAGTACAAGCAAGAACAGCAAAAACATACCGTAGCAAATTTTGTCAAAAAAAAAGAAACCAATATCTTCTCACAAAACAGGAATAAAATCTCTGAATAACACGATTAATGTAAAAAAACGTAAACAAATACAAATACGAAAATTCCGAACGTTGATAACTCCTTAAAAAGAGTCAAAAAAACAACGAAAAAAAGAGAAAACACAAACAAAAAACAAACAAAAATTTCAAAAACAATGTCGGCAACCGGTGTTAAACAGGAAAACTTTTTTCAATTTCTTCTTCTATTTTCTATTCTTCTTTCACGAAAACAAAGCGTGTTCGACACATAACGGAGCCATCGACCCACTTATAAAATGTAATAAAAAAAAGATGACAAAAATGAAAAGGGAGGAATGATAAAAAAAAGTGATTTGAAATTAAAAAAGAATGTAATAATTAATAATTATACTGTATAATTATAATAAAAATTAATGTTAATTTTAAAAAAAAGTTTAAATCCAAAAAACAAAAAAAATACATTTTTTTTGTTTTTTTGCACTGAAAAATATTCCTTTTTCTTTGTTTCTCTAGTCAAGAAAAGGAAAAATGTGAAACTTGTCAATGGGCAATTTTTTCATTTGAGATAAATATTCATAGCACCATTTTATCGTCGGTTTAATTACCCAAAGTTTAAGGTAATAATTTCGGCGGCTTTGCTCTTGGAGGAAACTCCTTGTGGCACAATTTAAATAAATTTTGGAAAGCTTTGCTTCTTTTTTAGAAGCAAGGCAAATTTAATCAACAAAAAAATCATTCATTTCTAGGATGATAAAAAAATAGATAATGTAGCATTATGTCAGTTAAGCCTGTTGCTACTGTTATTTGGTCAATTGCATCTTTCATGTTTTTGTTTTTTTGAAAACAAGGGGATTTGAATAATAATATTGTGCAAAATGTCAAAACTTTTTTTTAATTTATGCATTTTCGAAAACATTTTTTTTGTTTAAGCTTGATCATCAATGTTTTGATAAAAAACAGTGTTCAATAATCACTAAAAAAAGGGGTATATAAGCAAGACAAAAAACTTCATTCAGCATCATCATTTTTTGAAGTATTCGTTTAACAAAAATAGAAAAAAATATGTATAGTAAATCGGTTATTCTTTTTGCTTTTCTACTTTCATCAAGTGTTTTTGCATTACCATTAAATATTCTTGGAGGTGGTAGCGGTGAAAAAGCAGTATCACCATCATCAAATGGAGGAGGAGATGGTCCATTATCAGGTTTATTAAATGGAGAATTATTGGGCGTCCTAAAAGTTTTGCCATTAAATGCTGGAATTGATGGCGTTGTTGGTGATTTGATTACCCTTGTTCGAACATTGTTAGAAAAGGTCATTCAAATCCTTCAAAAATTACTTCCATCACTTTCAACCGAACAATTGAATGAATTGACAGACCTTCTTAAAAATGAAAATATGACAAAATCTGAAATCCTTCAAACAATTGATGACTGGATTAAAGGGCAACCAATTCAAACCCAAAAATTGTATCAATCAATTGTTAAAGATCTCGATGGCAAAATTGATGCAACATTTGATACCTTGAAAAATATTGCCTATGATATTTCCCCTGAAGTTGGAGAATTAGTTGAAAAACTTGGTGTAAGTTTACTATAACTTTAAATCAACTGCAACAAACAATTATTAATTCCAATATTCATTTTTAGAATATTGTTCAAGATGATGTTTTAACCTTATTGCAAGAAGATGAAGCAATTGGAAATTTGTTAAGCAATTTATTAAAAAATGTTGATAAACTTCTTCAACAACTTTTACAAGATCTTGACCGTCTTCTTAATGATCTTTTATCAAGCCTTAATTTGAACAAACTCCTCAATATTAAAGGATTATTGAAATTAGATGGCCTTCTTAAAGATGGACTTTTGGGATCACTTCTTGGTGAAAATGGAGTTGTAAATGGTCTTCTTGATGGACTTCTTGGTGGACTTTTGGGAGGCAATGGAAACAAAAAAGATGGCCTTCTCGGTCTTGGAGTTTTAGGAATCTTAAAGAAATAGATCAAATATACACATAATAGCATTCAACAACTCTTTCATTACTTGTAAATACAGATTGTATCTCATCATCCTTAAATAATTTATTAATGTTTTGTACATAATAAAGAAACAGCATCATTTCCTCTTTTTTTCAAACACATAATTTCTATAAATTAAATTTCAGTATTTTTTAAAAAAAATGAGCTTTATTGCGCAATGAATAAAGCATTCCAAAATTTATTTTTTTAATTCCGCAAAAAAGGGAATTTAATATTTACCTTAAACTTTAGGGTAATAAAACCAACAAAAATGTCACAAAAGTAAGAATAAATGAATTTTACATTTTCATCTGGAATGCGAGTTTCGTTCTTTTTTATAAAAAGAGATAGAGAAAAAAAGAAATGCACTATAAAGTTTGCATTTAAAAAAAGAATATTTTTTTTGCTTATTTTTTCGATGTTTAAAAAAATAGTCTAAATGTTTTAAACAAGCAAAAATGATTGTTTTTACAGTAATCCATGCAGAAAAAAATGTAAAATTAAATAAATAATTATTTAAAAATGAAAAAAAGCTTGGAGCACTCGAGATTCCCAGGAGGTCTCCCATCCAAGTACTAATCGAGCCCAGCAGTGCTTAACTTGCCAGATCGGACGGGATGGCGTGTTTTCACTGCGGTATGACCCCAAGCGAAAAGGCCTCTTCTTTTGTGACTGATATGAAAAAGAGAAAAAAATGAAATAAAAAAAGATGACAAAAATGAAAAGGGAGGAATGATAAAAAAAAGTGATTTGAAATTAAAAAAGAATGTAATAATTAATAATTATACTGTATAATAATAAAAATTAATTAATGTTTTTATTTTTAAAAAAAGTTTAAATCCAAAAAACAAAAAAAATGTATTTTTTTTGTTTTTTTGCACTGAAAAATATTCCTTTTTCTTTGTTTCTCTAGCCAAAGAAAAGGAAAAATGTGAAACTTGTCATTGTGCAATTTTTTCATTTGAGATAAATATTATAAGCACCATTTTATCGTCGGTTTAATTACCCAAAGTTTAAGGTAATAATTTCGGCGGCTTTGCTCTTGGAGGAAACTCCTTGTGGCACAATTTAAATAAATTTTGGAAAGCTTTGCTTCTTTTTTAGAAGCAAGGCAAATTTAATCAACAAAAAAATCATTCATTTCTAGGATGATAAAAAAATAGATAATGTAGCATTATGTCAGTTAAGCCTGTTGCTACTGTTATTTGGTCAATTGCATCTTTCATGTTTTTGTTTTTTTGAAAACAAGGGGATTTGAATAATAATATTGTGCAAAATGTCAAAACTTTTTTTTAATTTATGCATTTTCGAAAACATTTTTTTTGTTTAAGCTTGATCATCAATGTTTTGATAAAAAACAGTGTTCAATAATCACTAAAAAAAGGGGTATATAAGCAAGACAAAAAACTTCATTCAGCATCATCATTTTTTGAAGTATTCGTTTAACAAAAATAGAAAAAAATATGTATAGTAAATCGGTTATTCTTTTTGCTTTTCTACTTTCATCAAGTGTTTTTGCATTACCATTAAATATTCTTGGAGGTGGTAGCGGTGAAAAAGCAGTATCACCATCATCAAATGGAGGAGGAGATGGTCCATTATCAGGTTTATTAAATGGAGAATTATTGGGCGTCCTAAAAGTTTTGCCATTAAATGCTGGAATTGATGGCGTTGTTGGTGATTTGATTACCCTTGTTCGAACATTGTTAGAAAAGGTCATTCAAATCCTTCAAAAATTACTTCCATCACTTTCAACCGAACAATTGAATGAATTGACAGACCTTCTTAAAAATGAAAATATGACAAAATCTGAAATCCTTCAAACAATTGATGACTGGATTAAAGGGCAACCAATTCAAACCCAAAAATTGTATCAATCAATTGTTAAAGATCTCGATGGCAAAATTGATGCAACATTTGATACCTTGAAAAATATTGCCTATGATATTTCCCCTGAAGTTGGAGAATTAGTTGAAAAACTTGGTGTAAGTTTACTATAACTTTAAATCAACTGCAACAAACAATTATTAATTCCAATATTCATTTTTAGAATATTGTTCAAGATGATGTTTTAACCTTATTGCAAGAAGATGAAGCAATTGGAAATTTGTTAAGCAATTTATTAAAAAATGTTGATAAACTTCTTCAACAACTTTTACAAGATCTTGACCGTCTTCTTAATGATCTTTTATCAAGCCTTAATTTGAACAAACTCCTCAATATTAAAGGATTATTGAAATTAGATGGCCTTCTTAAAGATGGACTTTTGGGATCACTTCTTGGTGAAAATGGAGTTGTAAATGGTCTTCTTGATGGACTTCTTGGTGGACTTTTGGGAGGCAATGGAAACAAAAAAGATGGCCTTCTCGGTCTTGGAGTTTTAGGAATCTTAAAGAAATAGATCAAATATACACATAATAGCATTCAACAACTCTTTCATTACTTGTAAATACAGATTGTATCTCATCATCCTTAAATAATTTATTAATGTTTTGTACATAATAAAGAAACAGCATCATTTCCTCTTTTTTTCAAACACATAATTTCTATAAATTAAATTTCAGTATTTTTTAAAAAAAATGAGCTTTATTGCGCAATGAATAAAGCATTCCAAAATTTATTTTTTTAATTCCGCAAAAAAGGGAATTTAATATTTACCTTAAACTTTAGGGTAATAAAACCAACAAAAATGTCACAAAAGTAAGAATAAATGAATTTTACATTTTCATCTGGAATGCGAGTTTCGTTCTTTTTTATAAAAAGAGATAGAGAAAAAAAGAAATGCACTATAAAGTTTGCATTTAAAAAAAGAATATTTTTTTTGCTTATTTTTTCGATGTTTAAAAAAATAGTCTAAATGTTTTAAACAAGTAAAAATGATTGTTTTTACAGTAATCCATGCAGAAAAAAATGTAAAATTAAATAAATAATTATTTAAAAATGAAAAAAAGCTTGGAGCACTCGAGATTCCCAGGAGGTCTCCCATCCAAGTACTAATCGAGCCCAGCAGTGCTTAACTTGCCAGATCGGACGGGATGGCGTGTTTTCACTGCGGTATGACCCCAAGCGAAAAGGCCTCTTCTTTTGTGACTGATATGAAAAAGAGAAAAAAATGAAATAAAAAAAGATGACAAAAATGAAAAGGGAGGAATGATAAAAAAAAGTGATTTGAAATTAAAAAAGAATGTAATAATTAATAATTATACTGTATAATAATAATAAAAATTAATGTTAATTTTAAAAAAAAGTTTAAATCCAAAAAACAAAAAAAATACATTTTTTTTGTTTTTTTGCACTGAAAAATATTCCTTTTTCTTTGTTTCTCTAGTCAAGAAAAGGAAAAATGTGAAACTTGTCAATGGGCAATTTTTTCATTTGAGATAAATATTCATAGCACCATTTTATCGTCGGTTTAATTACCCAAAGTTTAAGGTAATAATTTCGGCGGCTTTGCTCTTGGAGGAAACTCCTTGTGGCACAATTTAAATAAATTTTGGAAAGCTTTGCTTCTTTTTTAGAAGCAAGGCAAATTTAATCAACAAAAAAATCATTCATTTCTAGGATGATAAAAAAATAGATAATGTAGCATTATGTCAGTTAAGCCTGTTGCTACTGTTATTTGGTCAATTGCATCTTTCATGTTTTTGTTTTTTTGAAAACAAGGGGATTTGAATAATAATATTGTGCAAAATGTCAAAACTTTTTTTTAATTTATGCATTTTCGAAAACATTTTTTTTGTTTAAGCTTGATCATCAATGTTTTGATAAAAAACAGTGTTCAATAATCACTAAAAAAAGGGGTATATAAGCAAGACAAAAAACTTCATTCAGCATCATCATTTTTTGAAGTATTCGTTTAACAAAAATAGAAAAAAATATGTATAGTAAATCGGTTATTCTTTTTGCTTTTCTACTTTCATCAAGTGTTTTTGCATTACCATTAAATATTCTTGGAGGTGGTAGCGGTGAAAAAGCAGTATCACCATCATCAAATGGAGGAGGAGATGGTCCATTATCAGGTTTATTAAATGGAGAATTATTGGGCGTCCTAAAAGTTTTGCCATTAAATGCTGGAATTGATGGCGTTGTTGGTGATTTGATTACCCTTGTTCGAACATTGTTAGAAAAGGTCATTCAAATCCTTCAAAAATTACTTCCATCACTTTCAACCGAACAATTGAATGAATTGACAGACCTTCTTAAAAATGAAAATATGACAAAATCTGAAATCCTTCAAACAATTGATGACTGGATTAAAGGGCAACCAATTCAAACCCAAAAATTGTATCAATCAATTGTTAAAGATCTCGATGGCAAAATTGATGCAACATTTGATACCTTGAAAAATATTGCCTATGATATTTCCCCTGAAGTTGGAGAATTAGTTGAAAAACTTGGTGTAAGTTTACTATAACTTTAAATCAACTGCAACAAACAATTATTAATTCCAATATTCATTTTTAGAATATTGTTCAAGATGATGTTTTAACCTTATTGCAAGAAGATGAAGCAATTGGAAATTTGTTAAGCAATTTATTAAAAAATGTTGATAAACTTCTTCAACAACTTTTACAAGATCTTGACCGTCTTCTTAATGATCTTTTATCAAGCCTTAATTTGAACAAACTCCTCAATATTAAAGGATTATTGAAATTAGATGGCCTTCTTAAAGATGGACTTTTGGGATCACTTCTTGGTGAAAATGGAGTTGTAAATGGTCTTCTTGATGGACTTCTTGGTGGACTTTTGGGAGGCAATGGAAACAAAAAAGATGGCCTTCTCGGTCTTGGAGTTTTAGGAATCTTAAAGAAATAGATCAAATATACACATAATAGCATTCAACAACTCTTTCATTACTTGTAAATACAGATTGTATCTCATCATCCTTAAATAATTTATTAATGTTTTGTACATAATAAAGAAACAGCATCATTTCCTCTTTTTTTCAAACACATAATTTCTATAAATTAAATTTCAGTATTTTTTAAAAAAAATGAGCTTTATTGCGCAATGAATAAAGCATTCTAAAATTTATTTTTTTAATTCCGCAAAAAAGGGAATTTAATATTTACCTTAAACTTTAGGGTAATAAAACCAACAAAAATGTCACAAAAGTAAGAATAAATGAATTTTACATTTTCATCTGGAATGCGAGTTTCGTTCTTTTTTATAAAAAGAGATAGAGAAAAAAAGAAATGCACTATAAAGTTTGCATTTAAAAAAAGAATATTTTTTTTGCTTATTTTTTCGATGTTTAAAAAAATAGTCTAAATGTTTTAAACAAGTAAAAATGATTGTTTTTACAGTAATCCATGCAGAAAAAAATGTAAAATTAAATAAATAATTATTTAAAAATGAAAAAAAGCTTGGAGCACTCGAGATTCCCAGGAGGTCTCCCATCCAAGTACTAATCGAGCCCAGCAGTGCTTAACTTGCCAGATCGGACGGGATGGCGTGTTTTCACTGCGGTATGACCCCAAGCGAAAAGGCCTCTTCTTTTGTGACTGATATGAAAAAGAGAAAAAAATGAAATAAAAAAAGATGACAAAAATGAAAAGGGAGGAATGATAAAAAAAAGTGATTTGAAATTAAAAAAGAATGTAATAATTAATAATTATACTGTATAATAATAAAAATTAATTAATGTTTTTATTTTTAAAAAAAGTTTAAATCCAAAAAACAAAAAAAATGTATTTTTTTTGTTTTTTTGCACTGAAAAATATTCCTTTTTCTTTGTTTCTCTAGCCAAAGAAAAGGAAAAATGTGAAACTTGTCATTGTGCAATTTTTTCATTTGAGATAAATATTATAAGCACCATTTTATCGTCGGTTTAATTACCCAAAGTTTAAGGTAATAATTTCGGCGGCTTTGCTCTTGGAGGAAACTCCTTGTGGCACAATTTAAATAAATTTTGGAAAGCTTTGCTTCTTTTTTAGAAGCAAGGCAAATTTAATCAACAAAAAAATCATTCATTTCTAGGATGATAAAAAAATAGATAATGTAGCATTATGTCAGTTAAGCCTGTTGCTACTGTTATTTGGTCAATTGCATCTTTCATGTTTTTGTTTTTTTGAAAACAAGGGGATTTGAATAATAATATTGTGCAAAATGTCAAAACTTTTTTTTAATTTATGCATTTTCGAAAACATTTTTTTTGTTTAAGCTTGATCATCAATGTTTTGATAAAAAACAGTGTTCAATAATCACTAAAAAAAGGGGTATATAAGCAAGACAAAAAACTTCATTCAGCATCATCATTTTTTGAAGTATTCGTTTAACAAAAATAGAAAAAAATATGTATAGTAAATCGGTTATTCTTTTTGCTTTTCTACTTTCATCAAGTGTTTTTGCATTACCATTAAATATTCTTGGAGGTGGTAGCGGTGAAAAAGCAGTATCACCATCATCAAATGGAGGAGGAGATGGTCCATTATCAGGTTTATTAAATGGAGAATTATTGGGCGTCCTAAAAGTTTTGCCATTAAATGCTGGAATTGATGGCGTTGTTGGTGATTTGATTACCCTTGTTCGAACATTGTTAGAAAAGGTCATTCAAATCCTTCAAAAATTACTTCCATCACTTTCAACCGAACAATTGAATGAATTGACAGACCTTCTTAAAAATGAAAATATGACAAAATCTGAAATCCTTCAAACAATTGATGACTGGATTAAAGGGCAACCAATTCAAACCCAAAAATTGTATCAATCAATTGTTAAAGATCTCGATGGCAAAATTGATGCAACATTTGATACCTTGAAAAATATTGCCTATGATATTTCCCCTGAAGTTGGAGAATTAGTTGAAAAACTTGGTGTAAGTTTACTATAACTTTAAATCAACTGCAACAAACAATTATTAATTCCAATATTCATTTTTAGAATATTGTTCAAGATGATGTTTTAACCTTATTGCAAGAAGATGAAGCAATTGGAAATTTGTTAAGCAATTTATTAAAAAATGTTGATAAACTTCTTCAACAACTTTTACAAGATCTTGACCGTCTTCTTAATGATCTTTTATCAAGCCTTAATTTGAACAAACTCCTCAATATTAAAGGATTATTGAAATTAGATGGCCTTCTTAAAGATGGACTTTTGGGATCACTTCTTGGTGAAAATGGAGTTGTAAATGGTCTTCTTGATGGACTTCTTGGTGGACTTTTGGGAGGCAATGGAAACAAAAAAGATGGCCTTCTCGGTCTTGGAGTTTTAGGAATCTTAAAGAAATAGATCAAATATACACATAATAGCATTCAACAACTCTTTCATTACTTGTAAATACAGATTGTATCTCATCATCCTTAAATAATTTATTAATGTTTTGTACATAATAAAGAAACAGCATCATTTCCTCTTTTTTTCAAACACATAATTTCTATAAATTAAATTTCAGTATTTTTTAAAAAAAATGAGCTTTATTGCGCAATGAATAAAGCATTCCAAAATTTATTTTTTTAATTCCGCAAAAAAGGGAATTTAATATTTACCTTAAACTTTAGGGTAATAAAACCAACAAAAATGTCACAAAAGTAAGAATAAATGAATTTTACATTTTCATCTGGAATGCGAGTTTCGTTCTTTTTTATAAAAAGAGATAGAGAAAAAAAGAAATGCACTATAAAGTTTGCATTTAAAAAAAGAATATTTTTTTTGCTTATTTTTTCGATGTTTAAAAAAATAGTCTAAATGTTTTAAACAAGTAAAAATGATTGTTTTTACAGTAATCCATGCAGAAAAAAATGTAAAATTAAATAAATAATTATTTAAAAATGAAAAAAAGCTTGGAGCACTCGAGATTCCCAGGAGGTCTCCCATCCAAGTACTAATCGAGCCCAGCAGTGCTTAACTTGCCAGATCGGACGGGATGGCGTGTTTTCACTGCGGTATGACCCCAAGCGAAAAGGCCTCTTCTTTTGTGACTGATATGAAAAAGAGAAAAAAATGAAATAAAAAAAGATGACAAAAATGAAAAGGGAGGAATGATAAAAAAAAGTGATTTGAAATTAAAAAAGAATGTAATAATTAATAATTATACTGTATAATAATAAAAATTAATTAATGTTTTTATTTTTAAAAAAAGTTTAAATCCAAAAAACAAAAAAAATGTATTTTTTTTGTTTTTTTGCACTGAAAAATATTCCTTTTTCTTTGTTTCTCTAGCCAAAGAAAAGGAAAAATGTGAAACTTGTCATTGTGCAATTTTTTCATTTGAGATAAATATTATAAGCACCATTTTATCGTCGGTTTAATTACCCAAAGTTTAAGGTAATAATTTCGGCGGCTTTGCTCTTGGAGGAAACTCCTTGTGGCACAATTTAAATAAATTTTGGAAAGCTTTGCTTCTTTTTTAGAAGCAAGGCAAATTTAATCAACAAAAAAATCATTCATTTCTAGGATGATAAAAAAATAGATAATGTAGCATTATGTCAGTTAAGCCTGTTGCTACTGTTATTTGGTCAATTGCATCTTTCATGTTTTTGTTTTTTTGAAAACAAGGGGATTTGAATAATAATATTGTGCAAAATGTCAAAACTTTTTTTTAATTTATGCATTTTCGAAAACATTTTTTTTGTTTAAGCTTGATCATCAATGTTTTGATAAAAAACAGTGTTCAATAATCACTAAAAAAAGGGGTATATAAGCAAGACAAAAAACTTCATTCAGCATCATCATTTTTTGAAGTATTCGTTTAACAAAAATAGAAAAAAATATGTATAGTAAATCGGTTATTCTTTTTGCTTTTCTACTTTCATCAAGTGTTTTTGCATTACCATTAAATATTCTTGGAGGTGGTAGCGGTGAAAAAGCAGTATCACCATCATCAAATGGAGGAGGAGATGGTCCATTATCAGGTTTATTAAATGGAGAATTATTGGGCGTCCTAAAAGTTTTGCCATTAAATGCTGGAATTGATGGCGTTGTTGGTGATTTGATTACCCTTGTTCGAACATTGTTAGAAAAGGTCATTCAAATCCTTCAAAAATTACTTCCATCACTTTCAACCGAACAATTGAATGAATTGACAGACCTTCTTAAAAATGAAAATATGACAAAATCTGAAATCCTTCAAACAATTGATGACTGGATTAAAGGGCAACCAATTCAAACCCAAAAATTGTATCAATCAATTGTTAAAGATCTCGATGGCAAAATTGATGCAACATTTGATACCTTGAAAAATATTGCCTATGATATTTCCCCTGAAGTTGGAGAATTAGTTGAAAAACTTGGTGTAAGTTTACTATAACTTTAAATCAACTGCAACAAACAATTATTAATTCCAATATTCATTTTTAGAATATTGTTCAAGATGATGTTTTAACCTTATTGCAAGAAGATGAAGCAATTGGAAATTTGTTAAGCAATTTATTAAAAAATGTTGATAAACTTCTTCAACAACTTTTACAAGATCTCGATCGTCTTCTTAATGATCTTTTATCAAGCCTTAATTTGAACAAACTCCTCAATATTAAAGGATTATTGAAATTAGATGGCCTTCTTAAAGATGGACTTTTGGGATCACTTCTTGGTGAAAATGGAGTTGTAAATGGTCTTCTTGATGGACTTCTTGGCGGACTTTTGGGAGGCAATGGAAACAAAAAAGATGGCCTTCTCGGTCTTGGAGTTTTAGGAATTTTAAAGAAATAGATCAAATATACACATAATAGCATTCAACAACTCTTTCATTACTTGTAAATACAGATTGTATCTCATCATCCTTAAATAATTTATTAATGTTTTGTACATAATAAAGAAACAGCATCATTTCCTCTTTTTTTCAAACACATAATTTCTATAAATTAAATTTCAGTATTTTTTAAAAAAAATGAGCTTTATTGCGCAATGAATAAAGCATTCCAAAATTTATTTTTTTAATTCCGCAAAAAAGGGAATTTAATATTTACCTTAAACTTTAGGGTAATAAAACCAACAAAAATGTCACAAAAGTAAGAATAAATGAATTTTACATTTTCATCTGGAATGCGAGTTTCGTTCTTTTTTATAAAAAGAGATAGAGAAAAAAAGAAATGCACTATAAAGTTTGCATTTAAAAAAAGAATATTTTTTTTGCTTATTTTTTCGATGTTTAAAAAAATAGTCTAAATGTTTTAAACAAGTAAAAATGATTGTTTTTACAGTAATCCATGCAGAAAAAAATGTAAAATTAAATAAATAATTATTTAAAAATGAAAAAAAGCTTGGAGCACTCGAGATTCCCAGGAGGTCTCCCATCCAAGTACTAATCGAGCCCAGCAGTGCTTAACTTGCCAGATCGGACGGGATGGCGTGTTTTCACTGCGGTATGACCCCAAGCGAAAAGGCCTCTTCTTTTGTGACTGATATGAAAAAGAGAAAAAAATGAAATAAAAAAAGATGACAAAAATGAAAAGGGAGGAATGATAAAAAAAAGTGATTTGAAATTAAAAAAGAATGTAATAATTAATAATTATACTGTATAATAATAAAAATTAATTAATGTTTTTATTTTTAAAAAAAGTTTAAATCCAAAAAACAAAAAAAATGTATTTTTTTTGTTTTTTTGCACTGAAAAATATTCCTTTTTCTTTGTTTCTCTAGCCAAAGAAAAGGAAAAATGTGAAACTTGTCATTGTGCAATTTTTTCATTTGAGATAAATATTATAAGCACCATTTTATCGTCGGTTTAATTACCCAAAGTTTAAGGTAATAATTTCGGCGGCTTTGCTCTTGGAGGAAACTCCTTGTGGCACAATTTAAATAAATTTTGGAAAGCTTTGCTTCTTTTTTAGAAGCAAGGCAAATTTAATCAACAAAAAAATCATTCATTTCTAGGATGATAAAAAAATAGATAATGTAGCATTATGTCAGTTAAGCCTGTTGCTACTGTTATTTGGTCAATTGCATCTTTCATGTTTTTGTTTTTTTGAAAACAAGGGGATTTGAATAATAATATTGTGCAAAATGTCAAAACTTTTTTTTAATTTATGCATTTTCGAAAACATTTTTTTTGTTTAAGCTTGATCATCAATGTTTTGATAAAAAACAGTGTTCAATAATCACTAAAAAAAGGGGTATATAAGCAAGACAAAAAACTTCATTCAGCATCATCATTTTTTGAAGTATTCGTTTAACAAAAATAGAAAAAAATATGTATAGTAAATCGGTTATTCTTTTTGCTTTTCTACTTTCATCAAGTGTTTTTGCATTACCATTAAATATTCTTGGAGGTGGTAGCGGTGAAAAAGCAGTATCACCATCATCAAATGGAGGAGGAGATGGTCCATTATCAGGTTTATTAAATGGAGAATTATTGGGCGTCCTAAAAGTTTTGCCATTAAATGCTGGAATTGATGGCGTTGTTGGTGATTTGATTACCCTTGTTCGAACATTGTTAGAAAAGGTCATTCAAATCCTTCAAAAATTACTTCCATCACTTTCAACCGAACAATTGAATGAATTGACAGACCTTCTTAAAAATGAAAATATGACAAAATCTGAAATCCTTCAAACAATTGATGACTGGATTAAAGGGCAACCAATTCAAACCCAAAAATTGTATCAATCAATTGTTAAAGATCTCGATGGCAAAATTGATGCAACATTTGATACCTTGAAAAATATTGCCTATGATATTTCCCCTGAAGTTGGAGAATTAGTTGAAAAACTTGGTGTAAGTTTACTATAACTTTAAATCAACTGCAACAAACAATTATTAATTCCAATATTCATTTTTAGAATATTGTTCAAGATGATGTTTTAACCTTATTGCAAGAAGATGAAGCAATTGGAAATTTGTTAAGCAATTTATTAAAAAATGTTGATAAACTTCTTCAACAACTTTTACAAGATCTTGACCGTCTTCTTAATGATCTTTTATCAAGCCTTAATTTGAACAAACTCCTCAATATTAAAGGATTATTGAAATTAGATGGCCTTCTTAAAGATGGACTTTTGGGATCACTTCTTGGTGAAAATGGAGTTGTAAATGGTCTTCTTGATGGACTTCTTGGTGGACTTTTGGGAGGCAATGGAAACAAAAAAGATGGCCTTCTCGGTCTTGGAGTTTTAGGAATCTTAAAGAAATAGATCAAATATACACATAATAGCATTCAACAACTCTTTCATTACTTGTAAATACAGATTGTATCTCATCATCCTTAAATAATTTATTAATGTTTTGTACATAATAAAGAAACAGCATCATTTCCTCTTTTTTTCAAACACATAATTTCTATAAATTAAATTTCAGTATTTTTTAAAAAAAATGAGCTTTATTGCGCAATGAATAAAGCATTCCAAAATTTATTTTTTTAATTCCGCAAAAAAGGGAATTTAATATTTACCTTAAACTTTAGGGTAATAAAACCAACAAAAATGTCACAAAAGTAAGAATAAATGAATTTTACATTTTCATCTGGAATGCGAGTTTCGTTCTTTTTTATAAAAAGAGATAGAGAAAAAAAGAAATGCACTATAAAGTTTGCATTTAAAAAAAGAATATTTTTTTTGCTTATTTTTTCGATGTTTAAAAAAATAGTCTAAATGTTTTAAACAAGCAAAAATGATGGTTTTTACAGTAATTCATGCAGAAAAAAATGTAAAATTAAATAAATAATTATTTAAAAATGAAAAAAAGCTTGGAGCACTCGAGATTCCCAGGAGGTCTCCCATCCAAGTACTAATCGAGCCCAGCAGTGCTTAACTTGCCAGATCGGACGGGATGGCGTGTTTTCACTGCGGTATGACCCCAAGCGAAAAGGCCTCTTCTTTTGTGACTGATATGAAAAAGAGAAAAAAATGAAATAAAAAAAGATGACAAAAATGAAAAGGGAGGAATGATAAAAAAAAGTGATTTGAAATTAAAAAAGAATGTAATAATTAATAATTATACTGTATAATAATAAAAATTAATTAATGTTTTTATTTTTAAAAAAAGTTTAAATCCAAAAAACAAAAAAAATGTATTTTTTTTGTTTTTTTGCACTGAAAAATATTCCTTTTTCTTTGTTTCTCTAGCCAAAGAAAAGGAAAAATGTGAAACTTGTCATTGTGCAATTTTTTCATTTGAGATAAATATTATAAGCACCATTTTATCGTCGGTTTAATTACCCAAAGTTTAAGGTAATAATTTCGGCGGCTTTGCTCTTGGAGGAAACTCCTTGTGGCACAATTTAAATAAATTTTGGAAAGCTTTGCTTCTTTTTTAGAAGCAAGGCAAATTTAATCAACAAAAAAATCATTCATTTCTAGGATGATAAAAAAATAGATAATGTAGCATTATGTCAGTTAAGCCTGTTGCTACTGTTATTTGGTCAATTGCATCTTTCATGTTTTTGTTTTTTTGAAAACAAGGGGATTTGAATAATAATATTGTGCAAAATGTCAAAACTTTTTTTTAATTTATGCATTTTCGAAAACATTTTTTTTGTTTAAGCTTGATCATCAATGTTTTGATAAAAAACAGTGTTCAATAATCACTAAAAAAAGGGGTATATAAGCAAGACAAAAAACTTCATTCAGCATCATCATTTTTTGAAGTATTCGTTTAACAAAAATAGAAAAAAATATGTATAGTAAATCGGTTATTCTTTTTGCTTTTCTACTTTCATCAAGTGTTTTTGCATTACCATTAAATATTCTTGGAGGTGGTAGCGGTGAAAAAGCAGTATCACCATCATCAAATGGAGGAGGAGATGGTCCATTATCAGGTTTATTAAATGGAGAATTTTTGGGCGTCCTAAAAGTTTTGCCATTAAATGCTGGAATTGATGGCGTTGTTGGTGATTTGATTACCCTTGTTCGAACATTGTTAGAAAAGGTCATTCAAATCCTTCAAAAATTACTTCCATCACTTTCAACCGAACAATTGAATGAATTGACAGACCTTCTTAAAAATGAAAATATGACAAAATCTGAAATCCTTCAAACAATTGATGACTGGATTAAAGGGCAACCAATTCAAACCCAAAAATTGTATCAATCAATTGTTAAAGATCTCGATGGCAAAATTGATGCAACATTTGATACCTTGAAAAATATTGCCTATGATATTTCCCCTGAAGTTGGAGAATTAGTTGAAAAACTTGGTGTAAGTTTACTATAACTTTAAATCAACTGCAACAAACAATTATTAATTCCAATATTCATTTTTAGAATATTGTTCAAGATGATGTTTTAACCTTATTGCAAGAAGATGAAGCAATTGGAAATTTGTTAAGCAATTTATTAAAAAATGTTGATAAACTTCTTCAACAACTTTTACAAGATCTTGACCGTCTTCTTAATGATCTTTTATCAAGCCTTAATTTGAACAAACTCCTCAATATTAAAGGATTATTGAAATTAGATGGACTTCTTAAAGATGGACTTTTGGGATCACTTCTTGGTGAAAATGGAGTTGTAAATGGTCTTCTTGATGGACTTCTTGGTGGACTTTTGGGAGGCAATGGAAACAAAAAAGATGGCCTTCTCGGTCTTGGAGTTTTAGGAATCTTAAAGAAATAGATCAAATATACACATAATAGCATTCAACAACTCTTTCATTACTTGTAAATACAGATTGTATCTCATCATCCTTAAATAATTTATTAATGTTTTGTACATAATAAAGAAACAGCATCATTTCCTCTTTTTTTCAAACACATAATTTCTATAAATTAAATTTCAGTATTTTTTAAAAAAAATGAGCTTTATTGCGCAATGAATAAAGCATTCCAAAATTTATTTTTTTAATTCCGCAAAAAAGGGAATTTAATATTTACCTTTAACTTTAGGGTAATAAAACCAACAAAAATGTCACAAAAGTAAGAATAAATGAATTTTACATTTTCATCTGGAATGCGAGTTTCGTTCTTTTTTATAAAAAGAGATAGAGAAAAAAAGAAATGCACTATAAAGTTTGCATTTAAAAAAAGAATATTTTTTTTGCTTATTTTTTCGATGTTTAAAAAAATAGTCTAAATGTTTTAAACAAGTAAAAATGATTGTTTTTACAGTAATCCATGCAGAAAAAAATGTAAAATTAAATAAATAATTATTTAAAAATGAAAAAAAGCTTGGAGCACTCGAGATTCCCAGGAGGTCTCCCATCCAAGTACTAATCGAGCCCAGCAGTGCTTAACTTGCCAGATCGGACGGGATAAAGTTTGCATTTAAAAAAAGAATATTTTTTTTGGCATAGTATTAAGTTTTACCTTAAAAATATTACTTTTTACCTTAAATTTTTTAATTGCCTTAAAACGTATTACTTTCTACCTAAAATTTTTTAATTGCCTTAAAACGTATTACTTTCTACCTTAAATTTTTTAATTGCCTTAAAACGTATTACTTTCTACCTTAAATTTTTTAATTGCCTTAAAACGTATTACTTTCTACCTTAAATGTGTAAATGACCCTAAAACGCTGAATTTTACGGATAAATATGTTTTAACTTTAAAAAGCATACAAAAACAAAAAACTTAAACAAAAGGGTTAAGCAATTTGATTTAAATTTAGCAGTAATAAGTAATAATTGATAAATAGTAAAATTAAATGTACTTTTTTTAATTTCAAAATAATTTTTATTAAAGTCTTTAGGATATTTTTTAAATAAAAAAATTACTTTTTACTTTTGGGGATGAAGTATTATAACCAAAAGTAAAAAGCAACCTGTAATAAAAAAACTTATACGTTGAATAATAAGTTGTTTAAAAAAGGACAAACGACGAAATAGGAATGGTGAATAGAAAATTTCATCATTCTTACTTCGTTTTATCTTTGCAAAACGCACTTACAAATAGAATAGGCACAATGATGTAGTTCTATGACAGACACTCTGTTTAAAAAAGGGAGTAACGTTTTGTTTGTTTTTTTCAATAAATGCTTCAATGAATACAAATTTATTTTTTTAATAAACTTTTCGTTTTTTTTTTCTTTATCACTCGTCGTCTTCCATTATTAGCTGCTGCGGATAAAATGAAAATGTTCTTGGTTAAAGCAAGAGATACTAATTACGGTACTCAAGAAATCCATATTACTAATGCTGATTGGATCAAGTCTTATGACTTCGCTCAAAGTAAACCAAAAGTTCGACATGATGTTGAAAATAATTGTTATTATATTAAAAGAAGTTCTGCCCCATTTAATAATGAACAATTTTATGATCTTTTGGATAGCATGGAACTTGTTGAATGGAATACAAATGATGTCTTCAATTTTCTTACTAATGTTGCAGTTGTTGCCCCGTCTGATTTATATGAAGATGTTTTTACATGCAATTGTCCTGTTGGAGTTCAAAGAAAAATGTGTAAGCATGTTTTGCTAATCCAAGTTCGTGTTCTTCGGACAAAAGAATTTCCAAATATTGCTGCAATGCGACAATCTGTTACAGAAACAGGTCGAAATAAATCTGGTCGCCCACGGAAATATCCCCCAGCGCTTTCAAGGAATTAAATTTACCATTTCTAACTTTACAATTCTGGTCTATTACTCTTTTTTTATTTTTTAACTTAACAATTCTGGTCTACTTCTCTTTCTTTAGTTGGATATAATATTTACCCTGCTAGCACAATCATTAAGTCTTTTTATCTTTTATGTGTATTTCTATTTTTCGTTAATTTTTTAGAATTATTTATTATGTGTTTTTAACGGGTGACTTTTTTAACTTAAAGATTTTTGTCCCAAAATATTTTTTTTCACTATTTTTGTTATTCTTTTACAATTACGTTAATGAAAGATTTTTGTACCAAAATGGTCTTTATTATTCTGTTGTCTAGTCTTGTATATTTTTTTAATATATCTATACTCTTGGTTGTACTGTAAGAAATTTTTCCTGTTAGGTGCGTTTCAGGTTTTGTCTTACTTTTAATGTAAATACTTTTAGCAGCAAAAAAAATAAAAAAATATTTAAATTTCATTTACCTTGCTTTAGTTGAACAATTGTTTTGTACAAATATATATTACACAAAAATATACACATCATGGTTATCAAAAATAGTACCTTCAGTTGCGTCGTCAAAAATATCTGTTACCTTAAATCTCTTTAGAGGGCAACGGATAATGTCGTCTATGTTAAAAAATAGCCACAAGTGTTGAAACTTGTATTTTACTTTAATCCTTATCAAACAGCTTTGCGGATGTATTAATAGTTAAAATAAATATTGTGCATTGCATTTAATACTTCATAACCAAAAGTAAAAAGTAATTTTTTTATTTAAAAATATCCTAAAGACTTTAATAAAAATTATTTTGAAATTAAAAAAAGTACATTTAATTTTACTATTTATCAATTATTACTTATTACTGCTAAATTTAAATCAAATTGCTTAACCATTTTGTTTAAGTTTTTTGTTTTTGTATGCTTTTTTAAGCTAAAACATATTTATCCGTAAAATTCAGCGTTTTAGGGTCATTTACACATTTAAGGTAGAAAGTAATACGTTTTAAGGCAATTAAAAAATTTAAGGTAGAAAGTAATACGTTTTAAGGCAATTAAAAAATTTTAGGTAGAAAGTAATACGTTTTAAGGCAATTAAAAAATTTAAGGTAAAAAGTAATATTTTTAAGGTAAAAAGTAATATTTATCCATTTTTTTTGCTTATTTTTTCGATGTTTAAAAAAATAGTCTAAATGTTTTAAACAAGTAAAAATGATTGTTTTTACAGTAATCCATGCAGAAAAAAATGTAAAATTAAATAAATAATTATTTAAAAATGAAAAAAAGCTTGGAGCACTCGAGATTCCCAGGAGGTCTCCCATCCAAGTACTAATCGAGCCCAGCAGTGCTTAACTTGCCAGATCGGACGGGATGGCGTGTTTTCACTGCGGTATGACCCCAAGCGAAAAGGCCTCTTCTTTTGTGACTGATATGAAAAAGAGAAAAAAATGAAATAAAAAAAGATGACAAAAATGAAAAGGGAGGAATGATAAAAAAAAGTGATTTGAAATTAAAAAAGAATGTAATAATTAATAATTATACTGTATAATAATAAAAATTAATTAATGTTTTTATTTTAAAAAAAAAGTTTAAATCCAAAAAACAAAAAAAATGTATTTTTTTTGTTTTTTTGCACTGAAAAATATTCCTTTTTCTTTGTTTCTCTAGCCAAAGAAAAGGAAAAATGTGAAACTTGTCATTGTGCAATTTTTTCATTTGAGATAAATATTATAAGCACCATTTTATCGTCGGTTTAATTACCCAAAGTTTAAGGTAATAATTTCGGCGGCTTTGCTCTTGGAGGAAACTCCTTGTGGCACAATTTAAATAAATTTTGGAAAGCTTTGCTTCTTTTTTAGAAGCAAGGCAAATTTAATCAACAAAAAAATCATTCATTTCTAGGATGATAAAAAAATAGATAATGTAGCATTATGTCAGTTAAGCCTGTTGCTACTGTTATTTGGTCAATTGCATCTTTCATGTTTTTGTTTTTTTGAAAACAAGGGGATTTGAATAATAATATTGTGCAAAATGTCAAAACTTTTTTTTAATTTATGCATTTTCGAAAACATTTTTTTTGTTTAAGCTTGATCATCAATGTTTTGATAAAAAACAGTGTTCAATAATCACTAAAAAAAGGGGTATATAAGCAAGACAAAAAACTTCATTCAGCATCATCATTTTTTGAAGTATTCGTTTAACAAAAATAGAAAAAAATATGTATAGTAAATCGGTTATTCTTTTTGCTTTTCTACTTTCATCAAGTGTTTTTGCATTACCATTAAATATTCTTGGAGGTGGTAGCGGTGAAAAAGCAGTATCACCATCATCAAATGGAGGAGGAGATGGTCCATTATCAGGTTTATTAAATGGAGAATTATTGGGCGTCCTAAAAGTTTTGCCATTAAATGCTGGAATTGATGGCGTTGTTGGTGATTTGATTACCCTTGTTCGAACATTGTTAGAAAAGGTCATTCAAATCCTTCAAAAATTACTTCCATCACTTTCAACCGAACAATTGAATGAATTGACAGACCTTCTTAAAAATGAAAATATGACAAAATCTGAAATCCTTCAAACAATTGATGACTGGATTAAAGGGCAACCAATTCAAACCCAAAAATTGTATCAATCAATTGTTAAAGATCTCGATGGCAAAATTGATGCAACATTTGATACCTTGAAAAATATTGCCTATGATATTTCCCCTGAAGTTGGAGAATTAGTTGAAAAACTTGGTGTAAGTTTACTATAACTTTAAATCAACTGCAACAAACAATTATTAATTCCAATATTCATTTTTAGAATATTGTTCAAGATGATGTTTTAACCTTATTGCAAGAAGATGAAGCAATTGGAAATTTGTTAAGCAATTTATTAAAAAATGTTGATAAACTTCTTCAACAACTTTTACAAGATCTTGACCGTCTTCTTAATGATCTTTTATCAAGCCTTAATTTGAACAAACTCCTCAATATTAAAGGATTATTGAAATTAGATGGACTTCTTAAAGATGGACTTTTGGGATCACTTCTTGGTGAAAATGGAGTTGTAAATGGTCTTCTTGATGGACTTCTTGGTGGACTTTTGGGAGGCAATGGAAACAAAAAAGATGGCCTTCTCGGTCTTGGAGTTTTAGGAATCTTAAAGAAATAGATCAAATATACACATAATAGCATTCAACAACTCTTTCATTACTTGTAAATACAGATTGTATCTCATCATCCTTAAATAATTTATTAATGTTTTGTACATAATAAAGAAACAGCATCATTTCCTCTTTTTTTCAAACACATAATTTCTATAAATTAAATTTCAGTATTTTTTAAAAAAAATGAGCTTTATTGCGCAATGAATAAAGCATTCCAAAATTTATTTTTTTAAAAAAATAGTCTAAATGTTTTAAACAAGTAAAAATGATTGTTTTTACAGTAATCCATGCAGAAAAAAATGTAAAATTAAATAAATAATTATTTAAAAATGAAAAAAAGCTTGGAGCACTCGAGATTCCCAGGAGGTCTCCCATCCAAGTACTAATCGAGCCCAGCAGTGCTTAACTTGCCAGATCGGACGGGATGGCGTGTTTTCACTGCGGTATGACCCCAAGCGAAAAGGCCTCTTCTTTTGTGACTGATATGAAAAAGAGAAAAAAATGAAATAAAAAAAGATGACAAAAATGAAAAGGGAGGAATGATAAAAAAAAGTGATTTGAAATTAAAAAAGAATGTAATAATTAATAATTATACTGTATAATAATAAAAATTAATTAATGTTTTTATTTTAAAAAAAAAGTTTAAATCCAAAAAACAAAAAAAATGTATTTTTTTTGTTTTTTTGCACTGAAAAATATTCCTTTTTCTTTGTTTCTCTAGCCAAAGAAAAGGAAAAATGTGAAACTTGTCATTGTGCAATTTTTTCATTTGAGATAAATATTCATAGCACCATTTTATCGTCGGTTTAATTACCCAAAGTTTAAGGTAATAATTTCGGGCGACGCCGCCGGCTTTGTAAAGACGAATGTTAACGCCTTTAAAATTTTTTTTCGAACAATCTTCAGACTTTAAATAGTTGTAACCAAGGCGAAACAGCACTTTTTTTCTTATGTTTATTTTGTTTTTTACACAAATTACACCTTTTTTTTATGTCCTTTTTTCTTTATTTAAATAAATAAACAAAGTATTTTTCACCTTCCAAAGAGAGTATAAAAAATAAATAAATCAATAAAATATTTTCACCCTGCAGAGAGAATAGTTATCTAATTAAGAAAAGAACAATAAGTGAAAAACAATAAGAGGTCACACAATTATTGAAATAGAAACTCAAAAAGAGAAAACTTTCATTTGCAAATAAAAAATTTTTCAAAACCCAGTACGTATAATCAACTACTGATGAGCCTATTATTTAATAAAACTGATTTTTAACAAAAAGATTTACAGCTGTCTAGTTGTAACCAAGGCGAAACAGCACTTTTTTTCTTATGTTTATTTTGTTTTTTACACAAATAACACCTTTTTTTTATGTCCTTTTTTCTTTATTTGACAGACATAACATGTTACATTAGTGAGATCTTTTTATATAAGGTCCATTCTTGTAACCTCTGTTATGATTTTCAGGAATATTTAAAATCACTATATAATTATAACTTATAATTTTCCTCCTTTTTTTGTATAATTAAATGTTATTTATTTGCCGTACAACGTTGTATTTTCTTTAATGGCTCTAAATCTTCTTTTATTATTTTTATGTTTTCCATTACGAGTTGGTACTCCGACTTGTGGAAAATATCTCTTTTTTTCTCTTTTATTTTATTTTGTTTTTTAGTTTTCCATTACGTGTTGGTGAATTCAACACGTGGAGAACTCTTTAATTCTCTTTTATTTTTTATTTTTTATTTCAAAAATTTTGGTTTTCCATTACGTGTTGGTGAATTCAACACGTGGAGAACTCTTTAATTCTCTTTTATTTTTTATTTCAAAAATTTTGGTTTTCCATTACATGTTGGTGAATTCAACATGTGGAGAACTCTTTAATTCTCTTTTATTTTTTATTTTTTATTTCAAAAATTTCGGTTTTCCATTACGTGTTGGTGAATTCAACACGTGGAGAACTCTTTAACTCTCTTTTATTTTTTATTTTTTATTTCAAAAATTTTGGTTTTCCATTACGTGTTGGTGAATTCAACACGTGGAGAACTCTTTAATTCTCTTTTATTTTTTATTTTTTATTTCAAAAATTTCGGTTTTCCATTACGTGTTGGTAAATTCAACACGTGGAGAACTATTTAATTCTCTTTTATTTTAATTTAATTTTAAATTTTTGGTTTTCCATTACGTGTTGGTGAATTCAACACGTGGAGAACTCATTAATTCTCTTTTATTTTAATTTAATTTTAAATTTTTGGTTTTCCATTACGTGCTATTTAAAAAAATGGCACGTGGAGAACTCTATAATTCCTTTTATTTCAATTGCTTTGCATTAAATATTGGCAACCCATAAAAAAATTTTTTTAACTGATTAAAATGTTTCTTATTTTTGTATAAATTTTTGCTTTTTTTTATTTTTTATACAATATGTTACCAATTTATTTTTACAATTTTTATTGTTTTTATTCTTTGTACTTTTTATGCCAAAAATCATAAATTATATCACACAACTTAAAATGATGAAAAACCATATAACTCTCTCACAATAAGCATAGGGCACATACAAAAATTTCTGAAGTGATTTAACACAAAAATTCTCAATTTCACCGAAATTATCATAAACGAAACCTTTTCTAAGTTATATTAAAAATATAAAGAATATAATTATTTGTCAACCACCATAAAAAACGAATCCACTAAAAATGAATTTTAGAACTAGGGGGATAGTTTTCTTCCTTCCATTCAGCTTGGTTAATGCAGTATTCCAGGATTTACTGTATTAATTAGACGGGATGGTAAAGCGGGGTATTAGGTTACCTAAATCTTGGGTTCGGGATGGTCTTAGTCGGCCATTTCTGATACTATTTTTTCGGCTAAGCAACTCTTTTTTTTCTCAACATTTTCTTCCAAAAAATTCTCCCTCTTGCCCTCCTATGGTTTTTCAATCAAAAAGAACAAAACAAGGTAGATTAATACTTATAGAAAATTCAACTAAAAATTCAAGTACAAATTGTACCAAACACAACTGTGATATATGTAAAATTACTGTTAAAGACACCAAAGTTAAAAGCACTGTAACTAATTGTTATTATGCAACAAAAATTAAACCACAAACATCCTGCCAAACTACAAATCTTATTTATTTATTAACATGTGACACATGTAAAAAACAATATGTTGGAGAAACAGGTAGAACATTAAAAGCAAGAGCAAAAGAACATGACAACAACGTAAAAAATCCTAAGAAAAAATGCTATGTTTATCAACATTTTAGAACTAATTGCTGTAAAACATTTAATGTCCAAATTATTGAAACACTCGAAGACTGTACTGAAAAAGAAAGGAAAAACCGTGAAGATATGTGGATAAGATTACTGATGACACCGTATCCTTATGGTTTAAATGATAACATCTCAGGAATAGGCAACTTACTAAATCCAAATACGATCATTACCTCTAAAAACACACCATATTTCAATTTTAAATTTCCAAGAGTCAAAAAGACAAGAGGCAAGAAAAATAAAAAGAACAATAATAACAAAACATTACCAAACTTTGATCTTAATAAAAGTATCTTTGAATTCAAAAGACTATATTTTGGAAGCTCTAAAAATTTCAAAGCTCTTAAAACAATGGTACCAAAGAATCTTGAACAAAAAAGAAAAATTGAAAGTTTAGTTTCTAAAATTAAAGAACCCGAAAAACCAAAAATTGTTTGTATAAAGCAAGATTTCATCGATGAAATGCAAACAAAAATTTCATATCATTCTATTTTTCAACAAGTCTTTAAAAGCTACAAAATCAAATTTCCTAATATTAAAATAGTTACAGTATTCAAACAAGATGCTCCAATAAGTACAAAAATAATAAATTCCAAAAAGTTTCTACTAAATTTAACAGAAGAAGAAATGCTTAAACTGTCACAAAATGAATGTCGATGTCTAGCAATTTTGAATACAAGAACAGATTTTAAAAACTTAAACGCAGAACATATATTAACAGGAGATTTTAATTTCGTCGAAGATAATAATTTACGTAAAATATTAAGCAAAGGTATGAAATACAGAATTACACCAAAACCAGTCGAAAAATCGATAATATTACAGAATATAAAGGAATCAATACAAGAAGTAATGAAAAATAATAACTTAAAAAAACTTATGATCAGGGACGTACAAAGTGATATCATGGAAAAAATCAAAAGCAAAATTAATCGATTAAAATGCTGTAACAAAACTAAAAGCAATGAACATATAAACTTTAAAAAGCTGAATTATTTACAAAAGAATTTTATCATAAGCAATACAGACAAAGCTACAAATAATTACACTTTCACATGTAAAAAACTTTACATTGAAATTATGAACAAAGAAATGGGTGTAACAAAAAATGAAAACAATATATTTGTTGCATACGGTAACAACACATATAAACCAACTGAAGAAACCTTGGAAAGCATTATTAACAGACACAACAAAATGGAACAGCGTTTTTTCACAAAAACAAATGAAGAAAACAATAAATTACCAATTATATACGGTATTCCCAAACTACATAAAAATCCAGTTAAGTACAGGTTCATAACAGCAGCTAATGAATGTTCTATGAAAAATTTGGCATGTTTATTACAAACTATACTTAAACATATGGCTACACAGTTTAAAAACTATTGTGAAAAAGCATTAAATCGATCCAACAAGACTTTGTACTGGTCAATCAACGGAAGCTATGAATTCATAAATAAAGTGAAATACATTAAAAAGAAAAACCTTAAAATATATACAGCAGATTTTTCAAGTTTATTTACAAATCTGACACACACTGAAGTGTTAATAGAAATGGGAGAATTTATTGGAAAAATGTTTTCAAACGCTAATAGACGCTACATTAATGTCAAAGGCGACAAATGTTGGTACAGTGATAAAAAAGATGGAATTAGTCTTGATAAATACGACGTTTATGAGCTTGTAAAATTTGTTTTGAAAGAAAGTTACACAGTTTATGGAAATATGATATTTCAACAAGTAAACGGTATCCCACAAGGTGGCAACGCCTCTCCACAAATAGCTGATAATACGCTTGCTTGGAAAGAATTTAAATATTTACTAAAAAATGATATGAAAACTTTGGGAATTCATTTGGGATCCAGGTACATGGACGATCTAAATATATTACACAATAACAAGTTTAAACCAACTAAATTAAAAGAGATTTATGGCGAACAATTGCAATTTGAACAAACAAATCAAAATTCAACGTCATCTAATTATCTCGATTTAAATCTGGAAGTCAACCAACAAGGTATTATTACAACAAAATTGTATAATAAAACAGACGATTATAACTTTAAAGTAATACGGATAACAGACTATTCATCATATATGCCAGCTAACATTAAAAACGCAATAATTTTTGGAGAAATCCTAAGAATCAAAAGGGCGTCTTCCGACGCAATCCATTTTGAAGAGAGATATAAAACTTTACAAAAAGAGTTACAAGAAGTTAACTATCCAAATATATTATTTGATAAAATGCTTACAAAAGTAAGTCAAAAATATTTTTAAAGAGTAAAGAAATCCCCTTCGGGGATAAATAAATAAACAAAATATTTTTCACCTTCCAAAGAGAGTATAAAAAATAAATAAATCAATAAAATATTTTCACCCTGCAGAGAGAATAGTTATCTAATTAAGAAAAGAACAATAAGTGAAAAACAATAAGAGGTCACACAATTATTGAAATAGAAACTCAAAAAGAGAAAACTTTCATTTGCAAATAAAAAATTTTTCAAAACCCAGTACGTATAATCAACTACTGATGAGCCTATTATTTAATAAAACTGATTTTTAACAAAAAGATTTACAGCTGTCTAGTTGTAACCAAGGCGAAACAGCACTTTTTTTCTTATGTTTATTTTGTTTTTTACACAAATTACACCTTTTTTTTATGTCCTTTTTTCTTTATTGGACATAATTTTAAAAAAAGATTTTTCTTTTCTTTTTTATTTATTAAACATGTACACAAGAATATGCTAATATGAATGTCGAAAAACACGTGCAACAATATTAATATATCAAATAAATATTTATAAATTATAACTAGTTTACAGCAATTTTTTTCTACAAAATCTGAATAAATAACATTTTTTACGTCGCCAGTGGGACTCGAACCGCCCTTGTTTTTGGACGTCAGTCAGCTGCGCTCACTACTGAGACAGCCGCGCGCCAGTCAAAAGTACCGCCCTTGGAAAAAGAAAAATTTCCAAGCTCCCTCTCTTTGATTCAGACGTGCCATGTCTTTGAGAAAGCTCTTTGAGTAAAAAAATGAAATTTGAATAAAATAAAATTTTAAAAAATTTTCCAAGTTTTTGTACCGGTACCGGGTTTTACTGAACCGTACCTGGTTTTACCTTTGCCGAAAAAAATATGAATTTAGAGCGTCTACGCTTTTTTTGAACTACAATCGTATGTTTTAATTTTTGACAATCCGAAAAAAAAAATTTCTTATGCATAATAATTCTATCCTTAACTTCATAGATGAATAAAAATGTTTGAAAATTTTATAATTATCGATATCGATATATTTTTTTTTCTTTTGCACCTTTTGTGAGCAGTGGTGTCAAAAATGCTTTTGAAAAAAAAGCAAGCAAAAAAAGCACGGCTGCTTGCTTTTTTGCTAATGCTTTTCGCCGCAAGATTTTTTTCTGCTAAAAAAAACATAGGTGAAAAAAAGCACTTGCTTTTTTGCTTTTGCTTTTAATCGCATATGGGAATGCTAACGTTAGCAGAGAGAGTGCTTTTTTTAGCAGAAAGGGAAAAACAACTAGTTTTTAGTTTTCTTTAAAAGAGGTTTGCTTTATTTTGAATAATAATGTATTTTAATTGATTGTTTTAGATTTTGGACGAATTAAGAAATTTCTGGTGGTGGTGCAATTTCTGGTAGTTATCCAACAGCTTCTGCTGGTCTACCTCCATCTACTGCAGCAGCGTCAGCAAAAACTTCAACAACTGGAACTCTTGCATGTGCATATACTGAATGTACATCATTTTCTGATATTAAACTACAATTAATGAAAGCTCTTTGAATAGAAATCCGCAAGCAGATATAATTTTGATTGTTCCAAATTTTATTCCACAAAATGTTACAACTATGGCAGATTTACGTGAAACAATTCGTAAAATGCTTACATCTTTGCCATCAACGTTTGCTTATTTTTTTATATCCATTATTTATATATGTTCATATTTTAGACTTCCTGCAACAAATCTGGTGAAAGTCATGATGAAGCTGGATTTCTCTGTGGTTCAGTTGGTCGTTCACCACTTGGAAGTGAAGTTGGGGTATGTCTTTAACTATTTATATATATATATATATATATAAAGGTTCCGAATGTATTTGATTGTAGACTCCACCTGAAATAAGATTATTACGGCAACAATCTGCAGCAGTATTTTTTGTCTAAAGCATCGAAATGCCGAACAACATAAATGTAGTGTTGGTTATAAACTTGCTGGAAGAAAAAACTTGAAAAAGAAGTTCCGAAAATTGAACTCGGTGGTGCACGAAGCTAAATTGAAGATTAAATACAAATAAATGTGTAATCATTATTGATTTTGTAATGTATATCTTTCTGTAAAGTTGATTTCTTTTTAAGGAATGTTTTTTGTATAATTGGAATAAATTTAGACTGATTATTGTGTTGGTTTTTGGGGTACTGTATTTAAAAGGACACTACAAAAAAAGAACTAAACAATAAAAAAATTTCTTTTCCCTTTGTGCTAAAGAAAGCACTCTCTCTGCTTTTTTTAGCATTCTCTTATGTTTTAGAAAGCACTTGCTAAAAATGGCAGTGCTTTTTTTCACCTATGTTTTTTTTAGCAGAAAAAAATCCCGTTGCGAAAAGCGTTGTTAAAGAAAGCAAAAAAAAATTTGCTTTGGCTTTCAAAAAAAAGCATTTTTGACACCACTGTTTGTGAGTAAGAAATTTTTGCTATTGTTTTTTTCTATGGAAAAATGTAAATACTGGAGAACAATACCGGAAAAACAGGTCACTGCAATCTGCCTTTTCTTTTTTAAAGGTATAATTTTTATTCACTTTAAATCACCGTTGTTTCTCAAAGTTCGGCAGAATTTTTTTATTACTATTCAAATATTGTTACAACAATTCACACAGAACTACGGTAATTTGACTTTTTTGGATTAACTTTTTTATATCGTCTTCAAAATCGCAAAAGATTATCGCAATCGCATTCAAAAGCCAAAGAAGTAACAGGAAAATAGTAAGTGTCCTCTATTTAAAATTTTATCTTAACTTAAAAATTTTGCTTTCTACAAAAGTGTAAGAAATGGATAACGAAAAAATGAATACCAAAACAAAGGCTACAACATCTAATGATCGAAAACGACAGAATGAAGAAAATCAACCAAATGATAATAAACGAATTAAATATACAACGAGACTAATACCAGAACTGAAACTTTCTGATAAAACAACGACAGTCGAAGAACAAATTCATCAATTACAAAATGCCACCAAAAACTTCATTAAAAGTCATAATGAATTGATCAAACAAAGTCGTGATTTAACTGAAATTGTCAACCGACATGTTATCGAAATTGAAACCATTGCAAAAGATGTCAATTATATTATTCATCAAGATTCTATCGTCATTAAATATCTTGGTATTAATATTTCAAACATGGAAGAGGTGAAGGATTTGAAAATGAAAATGATAGTTGTACAGGTCCCTGGAAATTGATAACCTTTAGTGAAAAAACAATAAAAAGAAAAGAACTTACAGTATAAAGGCTAACATTCATATTTTCATTTATTGAATTTGAAATTAGCAGATACATTCACTCCACAAATTGATTTAGGCGAAATGTCAGAAGTATTACGGCCATATCAAAAAAAATTACATTTGATTGAAGTTTATTTTAAAATATAAAAAAAATATTTTTTGTTGAAAAATTTTGTTTTTTTTTTTAAAGCAATGAAAAGCGCTCATGAGTGAACTATAAAATTACGAGCGGTGCACTTATTGAGCACATTATGGGTGACTTATGGAATGGAGCACTTTTTCGTCATTCTGAAACCGTCTTCTCGATTTTTGATAGCAATTCCATCAGTTTTTTTTGTTTTTTTCTTTCTAAGGTTTTTAATTATAAAAAATGCATCATTTTAAGATCAAGATTATCATAAGAAACGCTGTATTAGCGGAAATTTTCCAAAAAAACGAAAAAACGTGCATAGTGCTAATAATTTTTCCGGCAGGGATGAGAAATGCGGGCGGCGGCCGCCGCCGGCCGCACGGCCGACGATTTTTGCAAAATTCTTTGTTTTTCGCCTTATAAAATTAAAAACAGAGCGGCCGGCCGGCCGTCATGTTTAGGCCGCGCGGCCGGCCATGATTTTTGGCCGCATTTCTCATCCCTGTTTTCCGGGAATTTAACAACCCTGTGCACACGTTTGAAACAATTCGTATATCTTGGTTTTTGGCCAAGCGACACCGAACAAATTTTGATCTAAAAAATTTTTGCATTAGCAAACTTTTTCTCTCATATTTTATATTTCTTGATTCATTATAACTGATTGTTTTGTTTGTGATAAAAGTATTTCTGTAATTTATTCCATGCCTCCATCAAAACAAGTTAGTGCATCTTTGGAGTTTTAAGCAACTTATTAATTTCATTTTTTTAGATTGATAAAGTTGGATTATTTTTATCAACACAACCAAAAAAATTTTCATATAAAGGATTATGCAAAGTTAATTTAAATTTGGGTCCAAAAGTATTAGCTATAAAACAAAATGACAAAGGTAAGTTGTGCATAAAGTTATAGCCTTAACGTTTAATTGCTTTTTAGATAGAACAAGCATTGAAATTCCTTTTTATTATCCATTCATAATGCATAAAGTATTTTTTTGTTTTAAAGATTTTTAATATTTTAAACTTATTATAGAATATTCTCTGTCATGTTTCACCTACAAAGCTTCATGATATTGTTATGATTTTTCCAACAAAATCATCTTGTAAAGATGTTTATAATATTTTGCTCAAGTATCAGGTTGTAACCAAGGCGAAACAGCACTTTTTTTCTTTTGTTTATTTTGTTTTTTACACAAATTACACTTTTTTTTATGTCCTTTTTTCTTTATTTGTCTATTAGATTTTCGTACATAGTTTAATGGACATTCTTTAAGGTAAAAGTAAAACAAGAAGTTGTTGAAGATTCAAATATATTTGGTGAACTTAAAGAACGTATTTTGATTCCACTTTCAAATGAAGTGACAGAAAATCTAAATGTAAATGAAAGTACTAAAGAATGTATTATGCAAATGATAAAACCTTTTAATTCTGGACAAGATGTTAAAAATGTTATGATAAAAAGCGAATTCTCTGAACCACCAACAATAGTTCCAGTTGAAGCTATCTGTTCACCTATTGTTCTTCAGATGCCTTTAGAAGATGCAGAAATTTTGTAAGTTTTTCGTAAATAAAGGCAATTCAATGTTTTGCAATCAGTCTTTAGGTCGTCACATTCACGAAAGCGTAAAAGTCAAACAAAAAATTCCGATGCTACTTTGAATATCACTTCTACCAATAAAAAGTGTAAAACTGAATCACGTGATGAAGTTACAACATCTGAAGCTGTTGGAAGCAATAAAGAAAGCAATGATATTTTATCAAAAAGATTCTTAAGTTCTACAGAATTTGAAGTTCAAACATGGTACAAAAAAAGTTTGAAAAAGCAAAAACTTCTTGTTTATTGTTCTGCTGATAAAAAATTTTGTTTTTCATATTCTTTCGAAACAAAGGGCAAACGATTTGTTTGTGATAATTGCAAAGATAAAAATCGTTATGTTGTTGCTCATCTTCGAAATGGACAAGATGGCGAACAATTTGTTGAACTTGGTTTGCTGCATCATATTTGTGAACCACTACCGTATACTCCACCATCTCAAACATTTGATTTACTTTGTGATATTGGACCTGTAACACCAAATATTAATTCTTTGTAAGTTGGATTTTTACTTAAGATTAAGAGATCCATTCATATTATAGGATTTTTACTTTACCAAGTGCTTCTGCAACAACCAGCAGTAATCCAACTCCTAAAGTTTCTACGACTCTACCATTAAATACGAATAATGATGTTTTAAATAATTTGATGGACATTAAAAGAGAAATAATGGAAGTATTGGAAGATGTTAGCGCAGATAATGAACCTGTTACTAGTGTTGATTCAAACACTGTTGGCCAAAAATTAAAAACTTTAAGACCTCCAGATTATGAAATTCAAAAGTTTCCTAAAGCTGGTGAATTTAAACAAAGACTTGTTGTGTTTTATCCAGAAAATCGAAATTATTGCTTTTCTTATACTTTTGAAGCCTCTAATAACCGATTTGCATGTGTCAGATGCCGCAGAAATAAACGTACAGTTGTGGCATATCTCCGACATGATCCAAATGGCGATGAATATATTGAATTAGGTCCATTATATCATTTATGTCCTCCACTTTATTATAATCTTTGTCCTGCGGCAGAAAATGATTTAGAAGAATCTTCTAATTCTCCACCAAATGATCGATCTCCTGTTGAAATGCCAAAGATTAGTTCTGATATTTCGTAAGTATTTATTGTACCTTCATATACATATTTATTGTTACTATCTTCAGATCATCAAATTTATCGATCGCTGATTTTTCTATAGAAGCAAACATTAACCAGGATGAACCTTCAAGCAGTAAAGCCAGAGTTAAATTTGATGAAGAAAGTGAAATATCATCTGGGACAAACATTGTGAAATCTGCTAATTTTGAAATTCAGATGATTAATAGAAATGGCAAACGCAAACCTCAATTATTAGTTTTTCCTTATTCTGATAAACGTTTATGTTATTATTACTATTATGATGTTATAAATGATTACTTTATTTGTGGAAAATGTAGAAAACGATTACATTATGTTATTGCTCGTCTCCTTAAAGATAATAATGGTGAAAATTATGTTAATCTTGATGGAAAACCACATATTTGTCTTCCTTTTCCGTATAAAAATGCTGATGAAACGGCAGATAGTGGTGAAATTAATGCTTATTTAATTGAAGAATATAAGTATGAACTTTTGTTTCGCTTTACATGTATTTAATTAAAATATTTAGGAGAAGACGATTGCGCAAAGAACTTAAAATTTCATCAAAAATTGAAGAAGAAAAATCTGTTGATCCTGTTGTTGCTGAAAATTTAAAAAGTGAATTATCCGAGAGTATTACAAATGATATTGATGCAAGTGAAGAAGAAGATCGTGTTACTTCAAACGAATCTGATAGTGATCCAGATTATACAGAAAATGAAGAAGAAGAACCAACTAGAAAGAAAAAGCTTGATTCTTCTGAATTTGAATGCCAAACATTTATAAAAAGAGGACAAAAAAAAATGAAACTTATTATATTTGCATCAATTAACAAGAAAGATTGTTATATTTTTTACCATAATGTTTCCAACAATCGTTTTGGCTGCATCAAATGCCGTAAACAGAAACATAATGTTTATGCTTATCTCCGTGATGGTCCTGATGATGAAAAATATGTTAAACTTGGTTCTCGTGGTCATATTTGTAAACCTGTGCCATATACTCCACCTGTATTAAAACATCAAGAGCTTTTTTTAAATCCTGATGAATATGTTCTTACTTATACTCGAGACGGACGTCTTCGACCTATAATTTTTGCTTCAAAAGATAAAACACGTTGCTATGAATTTTCTCCAAATCAAAAAGGAATTTTTATTTGTTGTGGTTGTAAAAATCAAACTGGTGCTGCCTCCATTAATGTGGTAGAAGAAAATAATTTATACAAGATCTCATTAAGAAATGCCCAACATATTTGTGAACCAAGAATATATATGCCATATAAAAATCAAGAAAATGTATTAATGCCTGGAAAATTTAAATTTTATCACGAAAAAGATGCTCCTGATGAATTGAAATTAGTTACATTTCCATATGAAAACGATACAGACAAATGTCGTATTTATGAATATTCACATAATGATAAATGGTTTCGCTGTATCAATTGCAAAAATGTTAATGTTGAAATTATTGCAAAATTGTTTATTAATATTTTTGGTGAAGAATATATTATTGATAGAGCTCCGGCAGAACATTTATGTGATCCTATTGCTTTTTCATATTTAGATCAAAGTGCTATGGAATTTACTGCCAAGAGTGGACTCGATGTAAAAAAGTTAGAGACCAGAACATGGAATGAAAATTCAATTCTCAAAGCTGAAGATTTTGAACTCCAACGAAATCGATATGGAACTCTAAATGCAATTCTAATTATATTTTTACCAGAAAACAAAAGTCTGTGTTATCGATATTATTTTGATAGTTATACAAAACATTATATTTGCAATAATTGCCGAGAAAAATTCAAAATTAAAGTTACTGCAAAACTTTATGATGATGGTGAAGATGGTCAAAAATATTTGAAACTTGGTAACCTTGAACATCGATGCAAACCAGTTGAATATGAAGCAGAAAGAAAAATTTTTAAGAAGCCAGATTACATTATTTTTGATCCAAGTAATATTATTGTTTTTCCATCATCAAATCGAGAAGAATGTTATCATTATACTGCAAAAAAATTATATTGCAATCCATGCCGAAGAATGAATAAAGATGTTACAGTATTACTCTTCAATGATGAAAATGGTGAAGAATGCCTTAAATTTGGTAAAAATGAACATGTTTGTGAGCCGCAAAAGATTGAAAATGTTGCTGTAGGAATGGGTGTTGAAGTTGAAGAAATTTTAGCAAAAATTGAAGTTTAATATCTATAAATAAATTTGTTGTTGTTGTTTATTTTAATAAAAATTTAATCTTTAACTTTTGATTGGTGATAATTAATTAGAAGTTTTGTTGAGTTTTTGTTTTCTTGTATTGTCTGGATTTACAATATTTTGCTAAATTAAGTAACTATTATTCAGCATTAAAAAACAAATCTAATAATAATGTTCTGTTGCTATAAAAAAACGTCCATTATGAATCATTTTAATTTATGATTGATTACTATTTTTGATCGCCTGCTTCTTTTTTGAGAAAACAAAAATTTCACTTCATTTTTTACACAAAAAAGAGTACTTTGATCGAAATTTTATAAAAAAAAAACAACGGCAAGGAAAGACAAAAATTTGCATAGGTTCTTTTAGAACTTAGGTGACGTGATAATTTATCACTGATAAAATTGTTAAACTTGTTATCTTTTGTCATTGCTAGAAATCGCTATCAGATTCCCGGGGCACTACGCGTTATTTGGTTACTGACACTTTGCCAGAAAACGTATGAAAAATTTGTTTTTCTAAAAACAGATTACATATTTAATTTATAGATGTTTGTTTAATAAATAGTTAAAATCAAGTTTTTTTATTTAAAGATAAAAGATATGACAATTACCAAGCTAATGAGACATCACATAAGCAAAATGATAAAGTTTACGCAATATGCGAGCGGTTTAAAGATGTTGCACATATTTGTTGAATTACTTTAAACAAAAAGTCTGAAGCCCCCTTACATTTTTAAATTGTTTTATATGTCGCAAATGATTAATCTGGATGTGGACTATCGATTTATCTGGTTAAAATTTTTTTTTTACCATTATCTCATAGTAATTTTTCGTGATTTGTGTGAAACAACACGTTTTTTCACTTTTTCAAAGGGGGGACCAAAGCAAAATCATAAAATTTTGAAAAAATTTTTTTTTCTTAAAAAGCTTGAAATATGTTTGTAAACACCTAAAAACATCATTCTGATACTTTATGGTTGATAAAAAAATTATATTTACTCTATTTCGGTGTTTCAAAATTGAGCATACTGTAAGTTTAACTGTATGACATTTTAACAATTTTTTATCAACAATAAAGTATCAGAATGATGTTTTTAGGTGTTTACAAACATATTTCAAGCTTTTTAAGAAAAAAAAATTTTTTCAAAATTTTATGATTTTGCTTTGGTCCCCCCTTTGAAAAAGTGAAAAAACGTGTTGTTTCACACAAATCACGAAAAATTACTATGAGATAATGGTAAAAAAAAATTTTAACCAGATAAATCGATAGTCCACATCCAGATTAATCATTTGCGACATATAAAACAATTTAAAAATGTAAGGGGGCTTCAGACTTTTTGTTTAAAGTAATTCAACAAATATGTGCAACATCTTTAAACCGCTCGCATATTGCGTAAACTTTATCATTTTGCTTATGTGATGTCTCGTTAGCTTGGTAATTGTCATATCTTTTATTTTTAAGTAATAAACAAGAAAAAATTAGATGTAAAATCTGTATTAATCTGTTAAAATGTTAAAAAAATAGAGTTTGCAAAAAAACATTTTTTTTGTGAATTTTTAAGCTCTTTTTCGTGGTAAGAATCCTCGCGACGCGTAGTGCCGGGGTTTTCTGTGTAAAGAGAATCACCGCAATTTGCATAATTTATATTCTTCTGTTCTCATTTCTATAAAAGGACTTTTTGTCCATTCTTTTTGTGTCATTCGCTGTATTTTTATTTCCTTCTTTTCGTGATTCTTCTTTCTATGTGCCTTAAATATAGCTACGCGTACGGGTTTTTCAAAAGTTTTTTGACAACAATTGTTTTTTAAAATTTTCCGTGCACTATGTTTTGGCGAAATGTGTTTTAATGCATCTCTCGTTTTTTCTTTTTGTTAAAGTTTTTTCAACGTTGATTTTGTAAATTTTCTAACACATTTTTTTACTTTACTTTTGTTTAACCACAGCTTTTATTACTACTTTTTTTTAGAAATACATCAACCATCAAAATGCCTGCAATCTTTTGCAGACTTATATTTCATGACTTTAGTGATCAAAGGGTTGAAAATTTTTTGCGTGTAAGTGATATATCTCTTTTTCTTGGAACATCTACATTAATAAAACACTTTTTTAGATTGTACAAGATTCACAACTTGAGTATGTGACTGATATCAGTTTTCAACAACCTGTTTCATTGGATTCTGATTCATCTGAAAGGAATACAGAAGTTCACTTCTCTTTTCAACTTGCAATACCAGAAGGTCGTCGATTAGAAAAAGGTGAAAAGTATCAACGTGTTTGCTTAGCTTTATGCGAATTATCAAAACTTTTTGAAACACTTCGACGAGATTTCTATAGTAAAGGCCTTTCTGGTTCTTCTACCATTACTATGACAATCTTATCAAAGAATATTTATCCACAGTACTTTGAGTATGTCGTTATGTTGCTTTCTACACGGTTATAATTATTACTTTTTAGACTTCACAATGTTTTTCGTATGGAAAAGCTTCTTCTTGGAAGTATTTTTGATAGACAAGCTTTTGCTCCAACATATTATATTGATGCACCAAAAGATGAAAATGATTCACATTATGTTTTTGCACAATATTTGGATGAACAACGTGATCTTCAAGACGTTGATGCAAATATGCTCATCTGCTTTGAACATGATCGTGATAGTTTTACTGTATGCTTTCCTGATATCTTAAAAAATTGGACAACTACTCCCGAAGAAAATACTCGTTCACCAAAACGTGTTGTTGATATTCGTTGTTCTTATTCTGCAATTCGTCGGGTTATTGTATCAATGGAAAATGATTATCAAAATGAATTTAAAGTCACTTTTACCTTTCAACTTAATTATCCTCCAAGTATTCAAGTAAGTTTTTAAGTTGTTGAATATTGTTACAGTAGTTCTTTTTAGATTTATGAAATGTCCAATTCTCCTGATAAAACTAAAACAAAGTTTAAGCCCCCTTATCGATTTTTAACATGGAATAAAGGTCATGATATCGCAAATTCTATGGCTTATGGATCTTGTTTAGTTGCTGATTGTCGTTTATCTGAAGTAAGTTTTCTGTCTTTGTATACCTCCTTACAGCATTCTTTTTTGCTACTGTTGCTTTAAATTGTTACTGGATTGGTACCGCTGCTACCAGCAGTTGTTGCTGATACTTGCTCTTAAGTATCAGAAGCAGTAACAAATGGCACTTGCAAGAATACATTGATTAAAGTAGCACTCATACTAAACATTTTTTTTTAGGCTCGATCATTACTTGATTGCTTGGATCGTCTAAGAAAAAGTAGTAATTATGCAATTGAATTACGTTTTCTTCATCGAAAGACAGTTAAACATATTAAAGATTATAATGAAAACCCATTGAAGCATGTTGATAAATTACCAAATAAATATGAAGAACTTAAACAGCTAAAATTTTTTCCTCTTGTTTATGCTGTACAAGCTCTTATTACTCGTGGTGGAGAAATATATGACTACTTTTTTCGTCCAGAATATCATAAATTTTATGAATTTTTGGATTATGTTATTTCACAGTTTAAAGCGGATCTTAAAGCAAATCCTGGTGCAAGTAAGTTTCTATTGATTAAAAGGGATTAATCTGTACTATAATGTTTTAGGAAGTGCAAAAACTGTTATCACATTAGAAAATATGTTACTTGAAGTTGATAAATTGAATGATGTTATGGAACCTTTAAAGTTCTTTATAAAACTTTATTCTGAACCTGCTCATCGCATTCTTGCAGATATTGCCGATGAATTGGCTGATGAAGATTACATGAGAGTTCGAAAGGTATAAGAATTATTGTTTTATAATAACAAATTATTATACGCATCATTTTAGGTTATTGTAACTCCAACAAGAAAAATATTTGTTAATCCTGAACTAATTATGGGAAATAGATCTTTAAGAAAAAAGGGTGTTGACAATATGCTTCGAGTTGTTTTTCGTGATGATAATAATCAAAAAGTTTCTCAACTTCCTAAAGCATTAATTAAAGCAACTGTAACAGATACTTTATTGGAACCAATGAATGTTGGATGTAAGTTTATTTCTTTTATCAATACTGTTTTACGTATTACTGTATTTTAGTTAGAGATTTTTCTTATTTATGTTCATCAAATTCTCAGCTTCGTGATCATGGTTGTTACTTTATGGCTGGATCACCTGAAGAAGTTGCACAGTTTCGTCTTAATTGTGGACGATTCAAGGTTGAATCAATTCCCAAAGTATGTCTTTTTTTATTTGTGGTGCGTTTCACAAAATGCGTTTGGCAAACGCATTTTTGCAAAAACGATGATTTCTTTCGCGTCGAGAGTTTTCGAGTGTGCAAAAAAAGAAAGAAATCATCGTTTTTGCAAAAATGCGTTTGCCAAACGCATTTTGTGAAACGCACCACAATGGACATTTTAATGCATGCGTTTTTAGATGATGAGCAGAATGGGACAATGCTTTACACAAGCTCGACAACTGGGCATTGAAATTGGAGTGAGTTTTTGATTTAAATCATTTTTTAAATTGGTATACTGTATTTATTTTTTTTTAGCGTGATTCATATTCTGAGATTTTTGATTTTACTGGTGGAGCTGATAGTAATGGAAAACCATATACTTTTTCCGATGGATGTGGAATGGTACGTTAGAGATTTATGTATTTGCAAATAATTATTTTTTATAGGTCAGCCAAGAATTTTGTCGTAAAATTGTTAGTGATATGAAACTTGGTGATTGTCTTCCATCTTGTTATCAAATTCGATTTCGTGGTTACAAGGGAGTTGTTTTGGTGAATATTTTATTGGATGAAACCAGAAAATGGGCAAAAAAGCATAATCTTATTCCACCACGTAAACCTAATCAATCTTTACCATGGTATTGTCAGTCACTTATCTTTCGACCAAGTCAAAGAAAATTTCATGCTCCTCGAGAAAATAATGTGGAAATCGTTAAAATTAGTACTCCAATTTTGGTTGCATTAAATAAACCATTAATTAATATTCTTGATCAAGTAAGTTTAATTTTGTTATGATTGTTTTTTAAAGAAAGGTCATTTTAGGTATCTGAAATGCATGGAGAAATTCCGCATCAACGAATGTGTAATCGTATTTTTGAATTAATGGAACAACATTTGGAAGGTGCCGTCTCTTCACTTGTTGATGAACCAAATGCATTCTTAACTTTGAATGAATTTCCAAAATTAATTTTATATGACAAACTTCGTGATTTTAATGTGAGATATTTTAAAGAAGAAATTGAATTACCTTTTAATTGTTTTATAGATCACTGAAGAACCATTCTTTCGTTCAATGCTTCGTTCAGCTGCACTTGTTGGATTATATCGATTGGTTGATAAAATGCAAATTCGTATCCCTGCTTCACAAGGTCGAATGGCTTTTGGAGTTGTAGATGAAACCGGATTGCTGCAATATGGACAAGTCTTCTTCCAATATACAACAAATGCATCTCTTAAATATCCATCACAACATGCTGATCGAATTATCCATACTGGTGTGTTTTATTCACAAATTTAAACATAATTTTATTTACTTTTAATTAAGGTCCTGTAATGATTACAAAGAATCCATCAGTTGTTGCTGGTGACGTTCGTATGTTTGAAGGTAGGTGCAATTAAGGGGCACAAATATTAATTTTTACATTTGTATTTTTAGCTGTTGATCTTCCATGCTTGTATGATCTTGTTGATGTTGTTGTCTTTCCACAAAGTGGACCACGTCCGCATCCAGATGAAATGGCAGGTATGTTTTTTCGTTTTTTAATATAAAAACTCATATTTGTTGCTTTCAGGATCTGATCTTGATGGTGATGAATATTCAATCTTTTGGGATCCTCAGTTATTTTTGGAAAAAAACGAACCTGCATTTGATTTTACTTCAACAGCAAAAAATAATGCACCTGGAAATGATGATGAAGTTCTAGCAAATTTAACTGAATTAATGGCAAATTTCTTTAAAGTATATGTTTCACAAGATAGTATTGGCACAATTGCAAATGCTCATTTGGCGAATAGTGATCTTTATGGAATAAATAGTGAAGTAAGAAAATTTTGTACTTTTTACAGTAATAGCTTACAGTTTTTTAGCATTGCCGTAATATTGCATTGAAACATAACCAAGCTGTTGATTTTTCAAAATCTGGTACTGTCCCCGACGAACTTACAACGAAATGGGACGGAGGTAAGCTTTTTTTTATTTTTTCATACAGTAATTTTGTATGGTTTTTAGGCATACCACCTGAAAAGGTTGAAAGATTTCCAAATTTTATGTGTAAAGGATCTCAAGCTTCATATAAAAGTAATCGACTTCTTGGCGATCTTTATGTTCGTGCAATGGAAGTTCGAGAAGTTATAAGAGTTGAAGAAATTGCATCCACTGATGAAAAAGTGAAAATTGATGAATCAGTGTTATTGGAAGGTGATGCAGTATATGAAGCTAAAGCTCAAGCAGCTTATTATGAATATCGTACATTGATTGGAGTATGTTTTATTTGTTATTTATTTGAGATCTTTTATAAATCTTTTTTAGAGTATTTGTGAAAGTTATGGTATTGCAAATGAAGGACAATTATTCTCTTCAAGATTCACAGCTTTAAAGAAACGTATTTCTGAAAAAGATGATGATAATATGTCTCTTTTTAATACGACTCACATGATTGAACAGCAGCTCGCAACGATTTATGCAAGATTCCGTACAAAATTCTTTGATGATTTTGGTGGAATTGAAAAGAATACCGAACTTGATGAAAGAGATGTTAATGGTGTTCGTGAAACATTTCGACGTGTATGCGTTTTTCCTTCTGATAGTATTCAAAAGAAAGCTTCTGCATATTATCGCATTGCATATTCGAATGGAAAATTTCTCTCCTTTGCATGGATTGTTTCGGATGTTTTATCATATAATCGTCAACGATTTCTTCTTCAGCCTGGAAATTTCAAACTGTCACTTTGTCCATTAATTGATCATTTATCAAATTACATTAATGATATTTGTAATTCTGATTTATATGGAAAAGAATTCAATGCATTTTGTCGTGCTCTTCAAAAATCATATCTTGCAAAAAAATCAATTACTGATGTTTCGAAATTTGTTGCAAAAATGTGCCATAAATTTGTTGGTAAGCTTTTATTTTTAGTATTAATGATTATAATTTATGTATATATTTTAGGTCTTCATAAATTACTCTTCTTCTTCCGTAAATGGGTTGAAAGACATGGTATTTCACATGATCCTAATGATGATTCTAAAAGTTGTGTTAAACCAAAAATTATTGATGCTGTTGTTGTTATGTATGGTTTGGGAGAACTCAAAAAAGGAACTGGGGGATGGCTTGCTGTAAGTTTATACTTATATAATTTTGTTTAAGATGGTATTAAAAAACTTTTTTATAGGATGCGAATGATGATGAGAATTATACTGTAAATCTTGAAGAACAACTTGGTGGAATTGGAAAAAGATTTTGGAGTATTATCCGATTTCTTATGGCACGAAGTTTCGGATTCTCAGAAAAAATTTCATTGAATCCGGTTACAGAAAGATTTTTGGAACCTTATCAATGCCTTGCATTATATTTTGCTGCAGAAGATACTTTTTATCCAATTGCTGTTAATCGTCGTTTTGATTGTTTACCTGGTACTTCAGAAGATCGAAAAACTATTCAAAAAGTTACTGAAGGATGCGTATTTATTGTTGAAATTCCAAAGGGTTCTCAAAATTACAAAGAATTATTTGAATCACTTGCTAAAAAATGTGGTTGCAGTTATCTTGTTTTACGCCGAAAACCTGATCGAATGAGTTTGTTTATTTCTTTCTTTTTTTTTTTTAATTTTTTTTTAGATGCAAAATGCTTTCGTGTCGCTCTCAAACCAGTTGGAAGTTTTATGGCAATTCGTAAATTCCGAAGTTTATTGAATGTTGCTCCATGTATGACTGAACCAGATCTTCAAACTCGCTCTGATTTGATTGCAGAAGAAATTTATCATCGACTTGTGTTTTACACCGAAGAAGGCCGCAGCATTGATGATGTCTTTGTTTCATAAATTCTTTTTTTTGTTACTTTAATGCATTTTTTTGTTTTATGTCTAATACGGTTTTAAGCTTTATCCGGTTTTTATAAATAAAGTCTTTCGTTGTTTTTAAAAATTTGTTTTTAAAAAAGGTATTGGAGATTATGCAAAATTAAGGTTGATTATTTGATATTAATATTCTGACAATTTTTAATTGACAGAAAATTAGGATGTTTTAATTTGCATTGTCTCGTTTTTTGAACTTATTAATGAAAAACACATTAACATAATTCAGGTGTTTATTTGAAACTGAACAAAAAAGAAAATTTCTGCTCCATATCCGTGTTTTATTGAGTTTTTTTTGTCAAAGATAGTGACGTTCAATAAAGCTCAAAAAGAAAACATTGCAGTTTCATTATTTATAAAATCTCTAAAAAATAAATCATCGAAACAAAAATATTATAAAAAGGTTTTTTTGCAAAGCTTCTGAAGTTTTATGGTTGTTTTGCGTTTTAAATTTTTAAATCATATTTTTTAATGAAAAATACAAGATTTTGAAAAAAAGAATACTGTTGTCAGCTTTTTTATCAACTTCCATAGGTTCATCCATTTGAAGACGGCGAATTAAATTTTACCAAAGAAATAACAGCTTCCGATTGAATGAGATTACTGGATGAATGTATTTTTTCAGTCGCTTTTAAAAAAGACAAACAGAATATTTATAAAATTCGTTTATTTAGATTTGTTCGAAAAAGAAATAAGTTATATTTTAAGCGGTTGGATTATTTTGAAGTTTCACAAAAGAAGAAAAAAAAGTGACGAGGGAAGGAAGTGGATTACATTGAATGAGGCAAATCTGATTGTGATTTAATTAGTTTTAATTGAACGATAAACATTGTGTTGAAATGTGTAAATAATTAAGTTTAATTGAATCATCATTTCACATTTCACACATTTGCATATTTTTTGAGACAATCAAAGATATCGTTTTTCTATTTTAAGTTGATAATTTCATAAAAACTTTGTTAGCGCTTTTATCCGTAATAAATCAATTAATTATAAAAAGAAATCCAAAAACTTTTTGAATCAAATTTGAATTTTTCTGGCACAATTGTTAATTTTCAGAAAATCAATCTTAAATTTCAAGCCCAAGTGTTGGGAATAGAAAATTCATTCAAGTTCAATTATTAGTGTATGAATGTTTTTCTTTTCATACACATCACCAAAATAATTTTTATTTCAAAGAAATTTGCAAATGTATGTAAAAATTAGTAATCTGTGTTAAAAAAATGCATATAAAATATTCAAAAAAACCATTGGTAAAAAACACAAGCTAATAAAATATTAAAATGCGGCGAAAAAAGAAATATTCTTAAAAATTTTTTTTTCTTCGATAAAAATCCCGGGTTGGATTCCTCAGCAGCCATTGGGGCGGTGGGGCTGGGTGCTCGGTGGATCCGAGGTTAAAATGAATTCCATGGGTGGAACCCAGGTTAAAACGAATTCCAGCCGTCAGCACCAAGACGTAAAAAGTGGATGCTCGGTGGATCCGAGGTTAAAACGAATTCCAACCTTTCGAACACTCTATAAAAATAATCATATGAAGGCTTTCTTGTAAACCAGCACTGTGTTAACACACTTTAATGTGCACCACAAAACCACCTTCAAAAATTCGGCTAGTGTTCGGGCTAGCAGCAGTCCAAAAAAAAAAAAAAAAAAAAGATTTTGCTCGTTTAAATTAACCAAAAGTATTTATGATGTCGAAAAAAACTTTTTCAAAGTTTAAAATCTTCATCAAATTTTATCTGCTCATTGACATTTTAAAACCCAATATCTGACAAACATATTTGCGGAAGAACGACATTGCAATAACAAAAAAAATTTAAGGTCATAAACAAAATGAATTTTTTAGGAACAGAAAAGCAACATCAGTTTTAGAGATGTCGATGAAATGGAAAAAATCATAAAAAAAGTTTCAAAACATTTTTTGTCAGTGTTTTTTTTTTGTTAGTGGATTGAAAGCGTACCCCATTTTCCATAATAAAAAATTTTTTAAATTAAACATGCAAAATCTGTCATTTCACAATTGCATGTTTTTTGAGACAAAGATATCATTTTTCTATTTTAAGTTGATAATTTCATAAAAACTTTGTTAGTACTTTTATCCGTAACAAATTATTTAATTATAAAAAGAAATGTAACGATCCAAAACCTTTTGAATCAAAATTAAATTTATTGGCACAATTGTTAATTTTCAGAAAATCTCAAATTTCAAACCCGAGCTTTAGCAATAAAAATTCATTTAAATTCAATCATTAGTGTATGGCTACTAATATTTCTTGTTCTTTCCACTTCTTATATAATTTGTAACCATGTTTTTGATTGATTAGTTTGTATATTTTGTTTAAAAAATTAATCTATTTATAAAATATTCAAATTTAAAAAAAAAGAATCATCTTTGATTTTTCTTTTTCTTCGAAAAACTTTTTTTCGCAAAAATGACCAAATAAAAAAATTAAACCTGTGTTGCAAAATATACTTTTTGCGATAGAAAAATTCTATTTTTGTGGCTATGATAAAACATAAAAAAGGGACAAAAATATAAAAATATATTACAAATTAGAAGCTTTTTGTGACATTTGTTTTTCGATCGAAAAATATTGGCTTGTCTCACATTTTTATATTTTTTTTATATTGCTTGAAAAAATTTTAAAAAATGTTTTTAAAATAAAATTTCTCGGTACTTATAAAAGTATGTTAAAAAAAGAATGAGAATAAGACGTACTCCATGAATTTCAGTTATAAACTTCAAAGGCTGCATCAAATCTTAATATTCATACAAATTTTGAAAGCAACTGTTTATTTAGAAATTTGTGTTCAGAAAAAAGGCACTAACATTAAAATAACTTAAAATTTTGTTGAAAGTTTATAAAACAATTTAAATTAAATTATTAATGCACGATTTATCTCCAGAATATTTTTTACTTATTTTGTTGCCTTTGCATTTTCAAAATTAATAAGGCAATGTAGCAACGCCTATCATTGCTGATATTTATTATTGTTTATAATTATAAATTATTCCAAAATTTATTTATTTAATTTCGCCGAAAAAGGAAGGAGAGAAGATTTATTAAATGAAAATGATCACAAAATGAAAAAGTATATTTTAATGAAAAAAGCATGAAAGCGATTTTCTCAAGTTTACACTTACTAACAAAACAAATAATTGAAGCATATAAAAATCAATAGAAGTATATATTAATATTTCTTTTGAAGTTCATAAAAAAGTTGAAAATTGAAAAAGCCGATAGAGTATCTTTTTGGTTAAAAGAATTAGAATTACTAAGAGATTCGCTAAACTCTAAAAAGCAAAAAAATGTAGACTTTTTTTTATTAAAAAAATATTTTGCTGTTTTTGAATTTTTTAGATTGATCATGTAAACAAACAAAACATTTAATCAGTTTTTTCTAAAATAAATTAATTTATTCCGCGGCTGTCAAATAAATTTTAAATTTAAAAATAACACCAAATGAACCGGAAATTCGAGTAAAATGTTGATAATAATAAAAATCTGTTTATTTTGTTTTTATTTTTTCCACCGGAAACAATTCCAACAACATACCATCTTTCATTTATCAGCTTTAATAATGGTCCACCACTGTCACCGGGTATTGTCTTTGATGTTTCTAATTTTAAATAGAATGATGTTTGTGGATTTGTTTCCTCAAACATTTTTGTAGCTCCATTTTTGAAAAAAAGCGCTTTGTTTGGCGAAATGTAGGCGAATGTCAATCTTTTTCTTCTTGCAAATTTTTTTGAAGATTTTTTTGTTGTCTCTTTTTTCCATCATTCAATTTTTAATTCGCCATTTATTAATTTTATTATTCTTTTTTCAGTTTTTTTGCTTACTTCGTCGTCTCTGTGGATTACTAAAAAGCCGTTCTTCTACTTGGACATCATAGAAGTAAGTTTGCTTTTTGCTTTATGAGATTTATTTATTAAAATTACATGCCCAAAAGCAACTTCTTTCTAAAAATTTGAGCAAGTTTTAACTTAAAAACTACCCTAAGCTTATAATAGCACAAAAACTGTACATTTGTTGTACTTTTAGCTTGAGATTAACAAAAAATGTTTATGCTTTTGGATATGTGTGATATAAATTTTGAAGTTGGATAAAATGTTCATGGATGATTGTGTCGTGTTCTTTTATGGTTGCATTTTGAATGGATGATAGTATCTTTGGTGTTAAATGGTTTACGCGGAAAATGTTTGCAGCTATTTTTAGATGTCTGGCCACCGCTCTCGTCGTGATTCCCGTTCAACAAGTCCTCGACGTGGTCGTGAACGATCTGCTTCACCTTCATCTTCCAAGCGCCTCCATCTTGCTGATCTTGATGAAACTGTTAGCCGTCGAAATGTAGAAAGCACTTTTTCAAAGTTTGGTAAACTTTCTGATGTTTGGGTTGCTTCATATCCGCCATACTTTGGCTTTGTTGTCTTTGAAAATGGTGATGATGCTATTGATGCTCTTAAATCTATGAAAAGTGGATACATTGGTGATTGTCGTGTTAGAGTTTCTGTTGGTGAGTTTCATTTACTTTTATATCATGGCTTAATTTTATTATTTTTAGCTCTTCCTCGTGGTTCTCGTCGATCTCCACGACCTTATCGTGGTGGTGGAGGCGGGTATGGAAGTCGCCGATCTCCTCCTCCTCGTAGAAATGATTATCCACGGCGCTCAAGATCTCCTCGTCCACGCAAACGTGATTATTCACCAAGACGTTCAAGATCACCTGCTCCTCGAAAACGTGATTATTCTCCACGACGAGAAAGATCTCCTGTTCCACGTAAAATTGATTATTCTCCCAGACGTTCAAGATCTCCTCCACCTCGAAAGCGTGATTACTCAACTTCTCGTAGCCGTTCACCTATTGGAGGCCATCGTCCTCATTCACCAATTGCTGATAATGTTAGTGATTGAATTCTATCTGTTGAATTGTTCGCTTTATATTTTCTTTTGTTCATGTTATGTCTGATTTTAGAACAATAAAATTTTTGTATAAAATTGGTTTTTAAATCGTATAAAAATTTTTTCCATTTTTTAAGCATTCGAAGTAACCGTTTTACTTTTTACCAAATATATAATTTACTTGGAGATACAGATATTATTTATTTATTACTGCTCCAAGCTTGGTTGACAATGAGAAAGAAATTAACATTTTTTGTTGCACACATTTCCCTTTTTTTTCTTTAGAACAAATGAGAATCATTTTATTCATTCATTGTTTTTAGAAACGTTTACACAAGAAGAAGAAGAGTAAAAAGGATGCCTTCATCAAATGTTGATCAAAAGAAAAAGTCATATCAATGTTTGAGATGTTTTCTCACCAGAAAATGGCAGATCATTTACTTGGTTATTATGAGTTTTATTTTTATTGTTCATGGAATAACAGTGGTAACGCTTATTTCAGCATATTATAAAGTAAGTATTTTTTGTTTAAGTTTGTTTAAATTTTTGTTTTACTATTTTAGAGTATAGATGAAAAAGGCCATTATGATTATAATATTCAAGCTGCAATGAAAAATGGTTTAATGATTGGATGTGATTTTGTTGTAACTCCATGGTATACGGTAAGTATTTTTATGACCAAATTTGGGGCAAAGATTTACGATGCAGTCTTATAACTGAGATTACTGACCCATCTGTATAAATTATATATCTTTTTTTAGAATCTTTGTCAAAATGAGGATAGCGGGAATGCATATGCTTGGCGGCAGTATAAACTATTCAAAACTGATGACCCAGATTGTGTTGATGTATATGAACGCACTCCATGTTATGATAAACCAAGAACGGGATTACCAAATCGTACAAGAATTTGGAAAAATTCTTGCCCATTTACTGCAATGTCCGAAGCAGATAATAGAAGTAAGTTTAGATATTTTTAAATGAATTACACACTGTTATTTGTAGAGTATCCATGGATGAAAAATTTGGCGGTTTTGGACGAAGTATCAGTCGTTGTTAAAGTAAGTTTTTTAACTTTATTAAACTGTTATGGGATTTTATATATCCATTATAGTGAGAATTTGCTTTTCCAAGGTTGTCATAAAAATTTTTTTGTAAAAATCAGTATTGGATATACTTGGATCCTATCGCCCGTGATAGTAATGGTGGGGTTTTAATATTCATATTTAATAATCCTAAACTATAAAAATACTAAACCCAATCCCCAAAAATAATATAAAAAAACCCGAAAAATAACTCACCAACAGATCAGCTATCACCCCAAACGACCAAACAACACTAAATAAATCCAATCCAAATGGATAAACACCAAAACAAAGGAGTAAATCAACAACCTTTATTAAATAATAAAATAATTAAACCAAAACACAAAATATCACAGCTCCAAGTTGCAACGACCAGTTCAACTTGATGGACTGACGTTTTTATAAAACAAACTCAACAACAAAACTAAAGAATCGGTTGTTACACATTTTGCCAAGAACGGCGGCTAACATAAATAATGACTTATCTCAACTTGCCCCTTCCCCCTCGAATTATCGTCCCCGATAATTGATTTTGTCGGCGATCACGAGTTTCAGGACCATTAGAATTTCCACGAGCATGAGTGTTTCCACGAGCTTGAGCATTTCCACTACCATAGAAGATTCGACGACCATAATACGGCGGCTTTACACGAACTTCTTCTTGACCATTTTGAATTTTTCCACAAATTTCTTTTGGACCATTATTGAATGAGCGGCATCCACGAAATTCTTTTTGACCATTTTGACGTCTTTCACGAATTTGATAATTGAAAGGCGGCTTTGAAGACCATTTTCGACGTCGATCATTTGATTGAAATTTTCGATGACTTGCAAACAATTGAGCGTTTGAAGCACGATTTGACGATTCAGCATGATGTGGAGCATTCTTATTTCTTTCCACAATAACATTGACCCGATTTTTGAATGAGTAACCAAGGTTTTCAATGTATTCACCAAGAGCTCGAACTCCTTCATTTGTAATAATTCCCTGGCCATCAACGAATTGAGTAGTTGAATCTTGACCAAGAGTTGCTTTCATGCACTTGAAGAGTTTTAGTTTCATAGCTTCTTTATTTCCAACAAGAGGAGGATTCCATTCGTTGTACCACGACATAAGTTGTTCACTAAGTTTTGCATATCCATAATGGCGAAATATTGGTAGCACGATCACTTCCATATTATTGAATTCACACATTCGATTCACATCATTTAATAAACAATTTACAATACAATCAAATTTACTTTCACGATTAACAATAGAAGGAAGTTTAAGTTCACGATTAACAATAGAATCAAATTTAACTTCACGACGAAAGAAGATTTCTCCACTGGGAAAATATATCAATCGCTTAACAGCAATTCCAAATATAGCTTTATAGTGAATGCGATAATCATTCAAAGCTTTTAAAGTCCAATGTTTAAGGCCATTTGCTCGAGCAAATTTTTCGGCATTCTTTCCACCAATAACAACAGTTTCGCATCCAAATGGTGTTTTTGGATGATCTTCAACAGAATTACTAATGTTTTTCTCTTCAGCTTTAACTTCAAATAAACATTTATCCTTTGATTTTATACCAGCCTTTTTATGTTCCACTGCAGTAACATCATGTGTCCCACTTAAATCAGCAGTTTCTAATGTATCCTTTTTAACTTCAATAACTGATGTACTACCAATTCTTGGAGTTTTTACCTTTGCAAACGCTTCTGTACGAGGTGTTATATCTGTAGTTTCTGCATAAACTTTATGACCAACCTGTTCAACACGTGGTGCTTGTTCTTGACTTTCCCAGACAACTCCTAAATGAGCAACATTTACTTCTTTTCTTTTCAAGGAGAAAGTCAAAGCATTAATCCAATTATCATCACCTTGAATAACATTGGTACCAATTAATGCATTTTGCTGTAAACCTTTAACAACAAAAAATTTTGCAAATTTTGTAGGACCTGTTCCCCAAGCAATTGGAATCCTAATACAATTTACTACCATCAACGGATTTCCATCAGCACCAAGAAGTCTTTTATGAACATAACTTTCTTGAGGTAATTGGACAATTGAGCTTCCATCTTTATCACGTGCTCGAAGAATATGACCAACTACAGTATCTTTGATCACCGAGGTGCTTGCACCCGAATCCATTAGAACCTTAGTTTTTACACCATCAAGCCATACATCCAATACAGCTTGTTTTCCAAACATTGGTTCACTTTCAACATTAACCGTTTCAACTCCAACATTACCAATTTCAGTAATGCCAGAAACATACAACTTTACATCTTCAAGATCTACAACATTAGAATGTCCAGTTTTCCTTTCTGTACAATCTGTTGCAATATGTCCTTGTTTATTGCAAATGAAGCAACTTCTAACAACTGGTGGATGATAAGAATGTTTCTCATAACCTCCATTACCAGCACGATTTGGATTCCATTCTCGTTGTTGTTGTGATTCACCAAACCCCCGAGGATTTGCTTTTTCATCAACCTTTCCACGACTATCTGATCTCCCTTGATAACCTCCAGCATTTACATGATTATCTGATCGATTTTTATAAAAGGGCATCTTTGTATTGCTCGAAGTTTTAACCTCAGCTTTATCACCTTTATTTCTGAATACTTGTGAAGATTCAAGACCTAATACAAGCTCTTTTAGTTGATAGTAACTTGCAGTAACATTCGAAAGAACGATACTACGGTAAACAGGATCTGAATCTTCCTCTGTTAACCGAAGCAAGATTTTCTTCAATTCATTTTCCCGTGCATCAACATCATTACCAAATGCTTCCGTTACACGTAATTCAACCTCATCAAATAAAGATTTATAAAGTTTATTTGGTGGCTTTTTAATCCTATCAAGTTCAGTACGCAAATAAAAAGTTGAAATAGCACCATCAGATCCCATTGCAGCAAGCAGCTCCTTTTTCATTTCAGTATAACTTGCGCCCCGCTCTCTTAAATTATCATGATATACTAATAGTTTTGGAAGGTAACTGCCCAAAAAAATTGCTCTATCTTCATCAGTCCAACCTTTGCTTTGCGAACTTGCTTCATATAGATTGAAGAATCTTTCCAGTTCTTTCCTTGATTTACCAGTAAACTTCTCTGGCATGGGCAGCGAAACTCGGCTTTGTGGTACAGTAACCCCATTTGGTAAAAAAGAAGTTAACTGACCTTGAGATGGTTGATTCATCATCGATTTCTGACATCCTGCTTTTCCAATTGATAATTGAGAAGTTGCACGAGATGGTGGTGCTGTTTCTTTGAAATTTTTTTCAATCACTTGTACTCGATCCTGAAATTTCATGTATTTATTAATAAGCTCTTGTACATTATTAAACCCCAAATTTTTAAGCTGTTTACTAATGTTATTGCTTAATCCCGGTTTATGTGCTGCAGCTTGGCTATTCTCCTGGAGTTCAGCAACTTTTGCTTGTGCTGCTTCTTCACGCTCTCGTAAAACTTCAAGTGCCTCTTCTCTCGTTTTAATGCCATCAAAAAGATAATCGATCTGATCAATCAATACTGTTTGGAGCTCCTCAATTAAATCATCCGAAACAGCAGAACAAGCATTATTTAATACCTTTAATTTCTTATTGGCAACTTCAATAGCTGAACTAAGATTTTGATGAAGTTCTTCAGCTTGAGTAACAATATTACGAGCAACTTGTATTCCATCAGGTTTTGGTTCCCGATTACAATCAAGCTCTTTATCATCTTCTTCCTCATCATCATCTAATGGATCTTGATGTGTAGGATCAGTAATTGTTGGCTGAAATGGGTCTAATCTTGCTTCATCATCATCTCCAAAAAGATTGCCAATCAAAGCCCATTCAGTATTAGCTTTAACAGCACCTTGATTATCTTTAAACATATGTCCCCCATTTTGTTGTGTATGTGCAACATTTGTTGGACCATCTGTATCTTCAAATTTATTAACCCCATATATATCTGCACAAAGTTGTTGTGTATGTTCAACACCTTTTGGCATACCACCTTTACTATCTGCATAACCATTATCATAATCGCTTTTAATAATCTTTGCACCTGTTGGTTGTATTGTAGGTTTATCTTTATCATATATATCTGCTTTCAATCGGCTGCATATACCTTTATCTCCAATGTAACCATGCTGTTCTTCTAAAAGGTTGGCATGCCTTTTATCGGAATCGTCATGGCGACGGCGCGGGCCCTCCAACTTGGATCCTATCGCCCGTGATAGTAATGGTGGGGTTTTAATATTCATATTTAATAATCCTAAACTATAAAAATACTAAACCCAATCCCCAAAAATAATATAAAAAAACCCGAAAAATAACTCACCAACAGATCAGCTATCACCCCAAACGACCAAACAACACTAAATAAATCCAATCCAAATGGATAAACACCAAAACAAAGGAGTAAATCAACAACCTTTATTAAATAATAAAATAATTAAACCAAAACACAAAATATCACAGCTCCAAGTTGCAACGACCAGTTCAACTTGATGGACTGACGTTTTTATAAAACAAACTCAACAACAAAACTAAAGAATCGGTTGTTACACATTTTGCCAAGAACGGCGGCTAACATAAATAATGACTTATCTCAACTATATATAAGATCCTTTTCGTCATTAATTTTCAGATCTAATCTTCTATATCTCTTTTTTTCAGACTCCATTGATCCCTGATTTAACGCCATATTTGAATCAAACTGTTCGTGGAATGGATTTATTCATGTTTTGTCCAGGTTGTATTTATCGTGGATGTGGTAATGATAATGGAAAATCATACCCTTTATACAATAACTATAGGCATGGATGGCCATATAATTTTGCTGCATGCTCCTTTGATAATAGTAAAAAAATTTTATGTAGTCAATAACAAATTTCTGTTGTTTCTTTCATTTTTGTTTTTACAATGCGTTTTTTAAATAAAGTTTGGTATTAATACCGTAACGTAAATAATCTCCACATTTCTTTGACTCATTTAAGTACAGTCTTCGATTGTTTCAATAATTTGGACATTAAATGTTTTACAGCAATTAGTTCTAAAATGTTGATAAACATAGCATTTCTTTTTAGGATTTTTTACGTTGTTGTCATGTTCTTTTGCTTTTAATGTTCTACCTGTTTCTCCAACATATTGTTTTTTACATGTGTCACATGTTAATAGATAAACAAGATTTATAGTTTGGCAGGATGTTTGTGGTTTAATTTTTGTAGCATAATAACAGTGAGTTACAGTACTTTTGACTTTCAAACTTAACACTAAAACTCTCAATTTCAACGAAATCATCACAAACGAAACCTTTTGTAAGGTATATTAAAAATATAAAGACTCTAATTATTTGTCAACCTCCATAAAAACCGAATCGACTAAAAATGATTTTAGAACTAGGGGGATAGTTTTCTTCCTTCCATTCAGCTTACACACATGGGCAGGTACTAGGGACAAAAAAAATTTTTTTACCATATGTAAAAACCCAAAGGGTCCTTCCCTGTGCTCTTTTTTCGAATTTTTTTTCAAAATGTTCTTATTTTTGCTTGGTCCTCCAAGCTAAAATTTTTCATATATATTTTTTGTTTGATTTTATGCATACGAATTTCCCGATGATGCGGAAAACATTGATCTTATTTATTCCCTATTTCATGTCTAAATTGTTTGTCTCAAAATAATCACACTTTGCTAAATTTGAATACAACATCTTTGTTGAAAACAAGTTAACATTTTTGAAAAGAAAAATAAATCACGTAAAAAAATCATTTGAAATTTTGTTTACGTTACCCAAATATTTAGGTATAGTATTAATTTATACCCCTTTTTTGGATGAATTTTACCCCTAATTTTTTAATCCTCCCTTTTTTGGATGAATTTTACCCCTAATTTTTTAATCCCCCCTTTTTTGGATGAATTTTACCCCTAAACTTTATGTGCATTTTACTAATGTAACTAATAATGTAATTTATATTACATGAACATGAAAAGAAACAATAAGATTTTAACAATTCAATGAAGAAAATCAACAAAAAAAGTTTTAATCAAAAGACAAAGCTGGGCCATGTTTCTTTGGTCTACCACATCGATTTCTTCCGCAATCAGTTAATTGCTGACGACGAGCTTCAATTGATGTGAATTTACGGCGCTTCCGTTTGACTTCAATAACAATAACATGTTTGCAAAGTTTTCGTTGTGCACCAAGGGGACAGCTACAAGTTAAAATACCATCAAAAACTTTTGAATCAGCAACAACAACAACATTACGTTGAAACTTTTTAACATCTTCATATGTGAAAACATCACTATCGAGCAAATCAACCAATGCTTGAAAGTCATCGTCATTCAGTTCTGAAGTTGATCGACGTAAATAATAAAGATTTGCATCTTCATCTTGAATAATTGAAGTTTTTTGTTTGAAATCATATGCAGCAACCCAATCTTTATCAGTAATACGAACTTCAGCTGCTCCAAAATTCTTATCTCTCATTCGAACCATAAATTTTTGAAGCAATGTAATTCCACGAGTTAAAGGAGCTTTTTGCGTAATAAAATCCACCTTAATCCATTTATTTGATGTACATAAATAAAAATGATGCTGCTTTTATGCAACAAATGTTTGTGTAAAAACAACTGTATTAAGTTTTTAATATTCCACTTTTCTAATATGTTGTAAAATATTCAAAGAAGAAATTCAATTTTTTTTTTAAAAATTACTTAACCCATAAAATTTTAAGAAAAAAAATGAGATTAAAAAATTAGGGGTAAAATTCATCCAAAAAAGGGGGGATTAAAAAATTAGGGGTAAAATTCATCCAAAAAAGGGGGGATTAAAAAATTAGGGGTAAAATTCATCCAAAAAAGGGGTATAAATTAATATATTTCCAAATATTTAAAAAAAATAACATTCTCTTTTCCAATTTATTTCCTTTTTTTCTTTCTCCCTTTTTTCTTTTTTTTTCTTTCCTCTCTCTTTTCTTTTTTCTTCTCTTTTTTTCCTTTTTTCCCTTTTTTTTTACTCTACGTCCCCAATTTTGCCGTACTCTACACTATACGTAACTAGGGACAAATCCCTACTAATCCCTAGTCATGCCCATGTGTGTTCAGCTTGGTTAATGCAGTATTCCAGGATTTACTGTATTAATTAGACGGCCGTCAATTTGCAAATTGTACAAAATTTTTGCAAAACACAAAAAAAAAGAAATTCCACACGAGAAAGATACAATCTTTTTATGCGGCAAAACAACTTCCAGATGTTAAAGCTACATTATTAGAAATTAAAACTCCACTACAATGTTCTAAAATTTAACATAAGTTAATAAAGTGTTACTTGTAACATACTTGCTGATTTCGTTGTTGTACCAGACATCATGGCGCGCGTTCAACTGCGCTAATGGGGCGGCTGAAAAGGGGCGAGCACTAAGGAAGAAAAAAAATTTCGACTCTTTCCCTTTTTGATTCATATGTGATTAATGTGCTCATAAGTTGTTAAAGACTTTCCACGAAACATTAGCTAAAACAAAAACATAAAGCTGTTTATAAAAATACTATAGTTTTTAAACCTCTTTGTGAACAAAAAAACAATTGCACAGAAAAACAATAACGTCTACTTTTTAGAGTTAAAAAAATGAATCAGGGATTTTTTGCCAAAATTGATTAGTTTTTGATTATTTCATGGATTTGTTGAATAAACTGTTAAAAAAAGAGCATTAGCTTCGTCAATGATAAGTATCTCTTTTTTTCTTGATGTTGAATAAACAAAGAGTACACTTTTATCAATTTTTTAAGGAATATTTTTGGCAGACTTTGGTATAAAAAACATATTTATCACATGATATTTAAAAATTGTATAATTTTTATATATCATGTTTTTTTTTATTTTTTTTGAAAAAAAATTACCAGAAAAAATTATTTCTTATCAATACACTGCTTAACTAAACAGTTATTTGTGAAAAAAAAATGACAATCTGAAATAATTTATCATAATTTTAACAACTTTATTAAAATGAAAAACTTGTGTGGATTTAACAAAAAAAAATAGAATCAAGCGGCAATTTTTGTTGACGAAATTCTGCGTTGAAAATTTCTTGAAACTGCTACTGCTACAATTTTTGTTACACCATTTGAGTTTTTTGGTATCAAAAATTTCAAGTGATAAAATCTTAGCACTGCAATTTTAAAAGATGGAGATAACCAAAAATGTGAAAACATCACTACCAAATGATGAGAATGTGTTACAATATTTGAAAGATATGAAAAGAACATGAGAGTATTAAAATCTGGAGTTAAAGCAGACGCAAGTTTAAGGCCAAAAGCAATGAAAAGAAGAACCGTAGAAAATGAAGCTTGATGAATTAAACGATGTTCAGTTTTTGCTTGAATTGATACAGAAGTTTTTGAAATAACTTTTCGAGAATAATACATTGAAATAAAAATTAATGCAACCATTGCAATCATAAATCCTCCATTGATTGCTGTAGCTTTGGTTAAATATGATTTTCGATAAATGTAACAGATTGCATTTGTTTGAAGGGTGCAATTTGAATAGTATAGTGAAATGCCATCAATTGCAAAAGGGAATAATAGCATAACAGCAATGGCAAAAAATGTTGTATAAAAATTCCATATCTAAAAATGCAATAAAATTAGCATAATGAGAAGGGGTAGTCAAAATTGCATCATTTTCTGTAATACTTGGGGCTGGATATCATATAAATATCCTGCCCCAAGAAAATATCCGGATTTCTTTTGTAAAATAAAGATCAATTTAAAAGAAAATGGTGCTCACAGGTGAAATGAATATTAGATTGAATTTTATTTTTCATAAAAAGAATTTTTCGAAAAAAGTCGAAATTTTGACTTGACAAAAAAAATCAAAAATCAGTCCTATCCAATTCTGTGTTTGTCTGTGAAAACCATTTTCGTTTAAATCAAATTTAAATGATTTCCCTGCCAAATGATTTTTTCATGGGACACCTTGTATTTCTTTTTCATGTTTGAATTACCAAAATAGACGTGCATTAATGTATACCTGGTACCAATAAAAAACGAACCTTTTTATATTTATAATAAAATACTAAAGCCGTACAACGATTTAAACATAAAATTACATTCCAAGCTGTAACAAAGAAAACATTAAACCATTCCTCCAAGATTACAATAGAATAATAAAGTAAAGATGGAGTTGGCCATAGCCATGTTGCAAAAAGTATTAAATCATATAAATATCCAATATTCAAAATTACAAAATATGTGGATTTATAAACTGAGTTTTTCTTAAAACATTGACAAATTAAAAATATTACAACAAAACATTCAAGTCCACGAGTTGTACACTGAATGACAGTTGCAAAATGTTTTAATATTATTCCAAATACCGTATCCATAACTTTTTATTCTTACAACTTGAAAAGAAAAAAAATTTTAAAAAATAAAGTAAGCTTAAATACCTTTTTTCAAGATTTTTAATTATAGTTTTTTAATTTAAAAATAATTAAGTTTTTTAATATTTTCTTTTCATTTAATAGAGTTTTCATTATTTAAGAAGACAATATTTAAAGCTACAAAATAATTATACTTTTTTTAAACAAAAAACTACAATTGAGGTCATAGTTTCCAAGAAAAACAAGTAATTAAATTATCTGTGAAACTGGAAACATGGAAGTAATTAAAGATTACAGATTTTTAATTTATTAAGGGCACAAAGATTAGAAAAAGTTTTTAAAAAAACAGCAACAAAAATTTAAGGTTTTTTTTTCAAATTTATTAGAAAAGCAAGACAAAAAAAATTACATGCAAGAGCAGTTTCAGAAATGAAAAAGCTTAAAAATTTCTTTAAAAATAGATGTCGAAACAAAATGGTTATTTTATACGCCGATGTTTGGCAAAGTGTTTTTCAACGCCATTTGAAAAATATTTTCGTAACTTTGTTCCATTGTTCTTTTCTAACGAAAATTTTTTCTCCAAGATGGCGTTGAAATTCAACGGTTGAATAACATTTTACCAAACATTGGCGTACAAAAAAACTTTTTTCTTTACTTACGATTCGACGTGATAACAGACAGAACGCAAAATAGATTAAAAAATTTAGAAAGTATTGTTTTTTAAAGAAATTTGAAAAAGTAAACAAAAATAATAATGACTTAAGATTTGATTACTTTAATAAATCATATTTTACGGGTTTACAAATATGTTCCTTTTGTCCCAACATAACATATTTCTTTTTATCTCTTTCACAAATTTTTGCCGAAACATATGCATTTTCTTTTAAGCAATTTTTGCAATAATAACTTTTTGATGAATTTACATATTCAAAAATATAGCACTGCTTCTTTTCATTTGAAGTAAAAATAATTAAAATCTGATCTTTGATTCCATCTTTATTTGGTCGAATTTCAAAAGGTTCTGACAAAATATTTCCTTTTCCTTCAATTCTTTTTGGAATAATTACATCTTTGGATTTAACAATTTCAAATATCGCTGATTTCAAAGTTGAATATTTTAAAGGTTTACAAACATGCCCGGCATTCCCAAGTTGAACATATTCTTCATCATCGAAATCAATTCGAACTTTTGCAGAAATTAATTTTTTCTGTTTTGTACATTCTGAACAATACCAAATTTTATCACGATTAACCAAATTATAATTGTAACAAAGTTTTTTGTCTTTTGAAGCAAATATTATCATTTTTGGAATTCCTTTTGAATTTTTGTAAAACATGTAATTTGAAGGTTTTATGGTTGTTGGAGAAATGTATTTTGATGGATTATATTTGATTGGTTTGCACATATGTTTTTCATTTTTTGTTAGAATGATATCTTCATTTTTGGCATTTTTTTGAATCCTAACGTATAAATTTGGTAAATTGTTGTTGAGTTTTGAACATCCAGTGCAGTAATGAAAAGCCGTAGTAGATGATGAAAATTCATAGCAAAGAGTTTTGTCATTTTTGGCAAAAATTATCAACCTTGGAGTATATCCCAATTCAGATGGAACAAATGTAAATTCTGTGGCATTGAGTTCTAATTCATATTCAGTATTTAATTTAATGGCATTTTTAGATTGTTTATTACATAAATGTTCAATGGCTTTAGACACAGATTTTATAGATTTTTGTTCGTTTTCTTTATTTTTGGGTTCAGATTCAGATTCATTAAGTTTTACCGGAACTTTTAGTTTTCTGCTTTTTCCTGAGGATTCAGAATTTTTGCCTTCAGATTCTATAAAGTCAGCTGCTTTAGGTTCATAAAGTTGAGGCTTACAAACATGTTTATTAATACCCATTCGAATACATTCAATTCCATTTCTATCTTTGAATAATCTTGCCGTAACAATTTGCTTTCTTGCTTCACAACCAGTACAACAATAATTTGAATATGTAAATCTGTAACAATATTTCCTTTCTTCGGTTGTAAAAATATACAATTCTTTCACGATTTTTCCCTTTTTCATCAAAGTTTTAAATTCATAAAATGTTTTATAAATTAATTGTCTCAAAAATTTTTCAGGATTGTAAGGTCGAAGTTCACAAATATGATCAAAATTTATAATTCTTACATATTCTTTTTTTGTTCCATAATTATGCAGTTTTACTGTTATTGATTTTGTTAGCCGATGACAACCTGCACAATAAAATTGTACAGCCTTTTTTGGATAATATTCATAACATAATTCTTTATTTGTTGGTTCAAAAATGATTAATCGTTTCTTTTGTTGATCATCAACAATTATTTCATAATTTGGTTTATAAATAAAATGATTGCTTTCGTATAGGACATTTTCTGTTGAAGAAATTAAGACGTTTTTTGATGCTTCTTTTTTTGGTTTTGTTGTAACAATTTTTGCATTTGATTTGTTGTTGCAGACACGCTTTCGCAAAATATAATGCCTGAAAAGGATAATTTTAGGAGATATTTCCGGATCAAGGATATTAGGGGGATACTTCTGCGAAATCAAAATACTGAAAAACCGAAAAAACTCTTTCTGCTCAAAATATCAAAGTTATTCTTAAGCCCGAAATCAAAAAACTGGAATTTTGGTATTTCGGTTTTTTCGAAATCAAAATTGTTAAACTTTTTTATATTAATTAAAATTGCTAGTTGCAACTCTCTCAATTAAAAACATTTTGAGTTCTTTTTTAACATAAAATAAACACTTACCGATTAACATTTTCTTTAATCCATTTTGCACAATTTTTGTTATGTTTCTGTAAAAACTTAATAATCACACGTTTCCTTTCTTTGTCATAAAAAGAAAGGAACTTCTTTAAAATATTCGATATATGAGGATCATCCAATATCTCGGTTAATGGAAGTAAAATCTTATGTTTAAATTCAATATTTCTGTCATCTTTCGTTGTTTTTATTTTTTCTCGAAAAAGTATATCGAATACATTTTTGCAACTTTTTTGTTTACCAAAAATTAAAGCAAATCTGCAGGAATCATTGATTGATTCAACGAATAAATATTCTGTAAAAGTTTAACGACTTTACTAATGACAAAAAGAAAAATTACCTTTTGGGAAAGAAAATTTGAGTTGAATGAAGCAGTGAGAATTTTTATATCTAAAATTATAAAGCATATTTAAAAGTAGCAGTAATTTTTGCTTACCTTCATTTAAGGGTTCAACAATTAATATTTTCGTTATTTTATTAATCACTATTTTACAGGATCCATTATAAAAAGGTTTATTTTCAGCATTAAATGTTAAGAGTTTTATACCATTTAAATCAGCCTGTAAAAATTATGTTTCATTTTAGCTTAAAAAATAAGTAACCAACCTTTGTTTGTTTTTGAAGATTCTTATCGTCCATTATTTAAGGCAAAAAAAATCAAGAGAAAGACAGTTTAAAAAAATTCATTCATCAAAATGCAAAAAAAGCATTGCAAATAACCGTTTAACTTGTGCCAAATCAATAGCAAAAAAACAGCAGATGGTCGTTTTTTATTTCACCTTGGAAGACAAAGACCGTAAATTAAAACCCATGTCATTTGTCTAAGTTTTTTTTGGTATGGTTTTTCTTTCAGGAAAGAAAAAAAAGAATATCCGTTTGTCGTTTTTTTTTGTCAATATATCATTTGCAACTGCCTTTGCAAAAGTGATTTACTTGGCGGTTTTTGTTTTTGAAAAAGACACTAAAATTAAAGTCAACGAAAGAATGCATGTTTATAAAAAAGTGAAAAAAAGAATAAAAAGTCTTCTATATACAAAATTTTTTAGTTTCTCTTAAAATTATTTGTTTGAATTTTTAATGAATTTTACCCTTTGAAGTTGGCATTTCCAAATTTCGCTTTTGGAAGTGTAATGACCGAAGGTTATAAAGATCAAAACACTTTTGTTCCATTTTCATGTTCCACTTGTCAGGACACATTTTATCAGTTCTACTTGTTTGAACAGAATATGGTCCAGACTCCTGTTCATTCTCCTCAATCAAACAGCATAAAAGAAGCCTTCAAAAAACAGAAGAATTATCATCCAACTCCACAACAGTATTGAACCAATATTACCTTACAATTGTTAGGGCTCTGCCCTAAGGTCAAAGCCCTTCTCTTTTCTCTCTCTTTTATATCTCTTATGTATTATATTGTAGTTTATGTAAATTAAGAATATAGTATATAGTATCAAAGATAAGAAAACTGTGGGTACAAAACACCGCTACACATCCGATCATTAAAGAAGTGCCTTTGAAAAGAGTGAAGGTGAAATAGGAAGTGCACTAAAATCTTGTGTCCCTTTGAACTCCTAAAGGCTGATGAAACAGATATTTTAGCTGTATTTCCCGAAATATCACATTATTTATTTGATAATGCCTCTTAAATCTGAAGAACAATTTTTTTCTTTTATTCAAATTCCTCTTTGACAAAAAGCATTTAAATAACTCCAAGCATTTAACGTATTTTTCATGGAAAATTCAAAAAGAGCATGTTGTTTTTCACTTTTAAGTTAAACATGCCAAAATATATGCAACATTTTTTGCGACTATTTATTTTTTGTATTACTCTGTTTTTTATCAACTTTTAAAAAAATATTTTATCTTTCTGTTGATTTTTAAAAATAAAATCTGACTCTTTGTAAAATAACAGAAATATATTGTTTTGTTCTCGGTCGAACGTTCGTATCAACATAAATATTGTTATACTACCAAAAATTATTTATGTTTAACACTGTTATAATTGGAAGTCTTGAATTTATTTATAAATGCGCATGATTAATATTCGTAAAGAAAATAGAGAGTGATTCTGTTCTGCCAGAGATTTACAAAGTTTAAAAATTCTTAAAAATTCAAAAGCGTTATGATTGGAATCAATCAATGAAAAACATAAAGGTAGAGAAAAAGCAGCTTCACTTTGTTTTTGGTCGTTTTTTGATTGATGCGACAAAAAATAAACAGATAAGAAAATGAAATAAACAAAACATATTTGACACGAATTATATCCTTTGAAAAGACTTTTGTAACACCGTTTTGTAAATTCTTGTTTATTGTAAACTAGTGTTGGTGCGACTCCGACTACAGAGCTGGAGTCGGAGTCGCTGAAACCAAATAGCACAATAGTGATTTTAATTCTACAAAATTTGGAAATAAACATTATAAACCAATTTTTATTCAACTGTTATAAAACATCGTTTTTTTACCTTTTCATTTGTTTTTGAAATAAAAAATTTGACCTATGGTTATGCAAAAAGGAAAGAAACATTTTTGCAATATCAAGTTTTCTTGCATTTGATGAGATGATGATTTCCTTTGTCCAAGAAACATAAATAAAATTTTGCAGTAAAAAAAAGAAACGACTTTTTGATGATAAATAAAAATTGCTTTTGATTTTTAATCAACAAAGAAAAATAACGTTTCTATTATTGCCTATTGCTGTTTATTTTGATATAAATTTGTTGATTTAAAAATGTTACGGGAATGCAGAATCAAAGAAGAGTTACAAGATTTATTTGAAAAAACTAAAAGTTTTCCAAACTTTTTAATTGTTCATTCTGATATTGCCGTCACACTTGAAAATGATTTTCCAGAACATTGTAGCAGATATTTTGTTTATGAAGAAAAAAATGGAGCTTTATTAGTTATTTTATTTGCAGGATTTTCTATTTCATTGTAAGCACTTATTCTAATACGTGCTTTTAAATGTATGAAATCTTATCTCGAACGAAGTTTTTACAAATCCAAAAATCTTGCATTTACGTTTTTTTTTTAAATTAAAATTCAAGTGAATTAAAATCAATAACTCGTAATTTAACTGACTCATTTCCTTAAAAATTTTGTGCTTATTTTGAAATTTTAACATGAACATTCTTACATTTGAAAAAAATGTTATTTTAATTTATAGCCATCGCCCTTTACTTTTCCTTTGCTGTAATTTAATGACTGAAAAAAATTTCAAAGAAAAAGATTTATGGAAAATTTTTGATCAGTTGAATTCTGAAATTGGAATCTCAAATAATCCAAATTTATGGAGTTTGGTTTATGGAAAAATTGGTAAAATTGTAAACAGATAAAAATTTAAATTTTATGTCTAACAAAGTTAATTATAGTACAATGAATGGTTTGAATTCCGTTTTCCAACCATAAATCTTACATTTGTTCCTTGCTTTATATTTTATATGACACAAGAACAACAAAATTTGTTGGTGGAAGAATGTAAAAATGGAATTTCGATTGCAGATGGATATTACTTTGATGATAATATTAGTGAAAAAGATATGGAAATTATGGTTGAAACTTGGAAGTTTTGTGATAATTCAGAATCAGAAATTATGAAGTAGGTGTTTTGGGAAGGCAGAGGTCTCATCACGAAATGTTTTACGATTGAACCAGAAAATCGGGCATATATCAAAAATGGTTCTTGTTAAATTAAAGCAGAGAAATTTGAACCCTTCATGGAATGCCTGATTTTCAGTTTCATACTTAAAAAGAAATTTTTGACATGTCATTTGAATGAAGTTTCTTCTTTAACATTTTATGCAAATTAATATTACCAAATATTTAAGATCAATATTTAAACATATCCCAATTTCATTGATCCGTGATTCATTAACTGATGAACCTGTTTCATTTGAGCATTCAGATACCCGTGGATGCTTGAATCACATTTTTACATTCCCTTTACATCAAAATAAAGGATTAGGAACATCTGTTGAAAAAAATTTATGTTTAAAAATGATTCAGTAATTATTAGATTTTTTTGTATTCTTAAAATTGGAAATTTAGAAAAGGAATGATCCCATATAAATTTGTTGAAACATCAAATTTTGCAGTTACAGAATCAAATATTCGATCAAAATATTGGACATGTTGGAAAGATACGAATGGGACAGTTATTCAATATTGGAAGCAACATAAATAATTCATTTATTCATGGATGCGAAAACGTATTGTCTAGTGTTGTAGAAAAAAGTTTCAATGGAAACCAAAAAATTTAGGTGATTAGATTATGACAGAAAAAGCATAAGATTAACTGCAAATTTTTTTGTCTTTCTATAATTTTGCAGCTAACCTTAAAACGAAGACCCAAAATAGTTCATTGACCATTATGTTTTTTCACACACAACATAAAGATTTTTTCTTGTGGGGATTAATTCCATATTGTATCAAGGAAATTTTAATTCTTTATTTGAATTTGAACTTAACCCTTAAAATCACATTTCTATTTTTCCAAATATTTAAATTTTAAAGAATTTTATGACGTGAAAGTATAAAAGCGTATTAAATATGTAATTTACAATAAATCATCAGAAATGTTTGTAATTTTTTTCTTAGAAAGTACACTTCAATCGCACCAAAAAAACTTTGTTATTTTTGAAAATAAAACAAAAACAACGGATGCATTTTTGTAAATGGCAAGTTTGAAACACTTTTATATTTTCACGTTATTTTTTGTAAGTTTTATTTTAAATATATATTAATTATTCAAAAAAAAAACAAAGTGCAAAGCATAAAAAAATAATTTGTCGCATTTCATTTTTTTTTCACTCTTTTACTTCAGTATTAATTACACACTATCAAATTTGTTCTTATCTATAAGCTGGAAAAAAAATGCTTTGCAGCTTAAAAGCATTCAACCATTTTACTTTTCGTTTGCTTTGTGTAAAAAAACAAAAAATTACATTTATTCTTTTTATTACTACAAGATGTAAATTATAATTTATATACAAAAATGTGTACAAGCTTTAAAACATAAAGATTTTCACAAACAAACTTTTATTGTTTCTGAGGAAACTTTTCTTTGTTTTGTTTTTTTATAGAAGAACGCATATTAATCTCTTTTATGAAATATCAAAATCAAAATATCGATTTTTATATGGTTCATTTTTTAAAGTATAATGCCACCATTCTTTTGAATATGCTTGAAAGCCATTTCTTTCCATAATTTCTTTTAAATATTGTCGCCTTTTTAAATATTTTGAATCAACTAAATCTGAACAATTATGTGATGAAACTGGATCCAAGAGATCAACATTACTAAACATATCAATTGTGCCATCATCAAAATACGGAATTATTCGACCATCTTTTGTTTCTCTTTTAATTAATTTTGGATTTGAATTTGGAGTTTTATTTAAAGGCATAATTGTTAAATCTACTGTACTTCCACAAGAATGCATAGACTTTTTTGCTAAATATCCATCAAAAATTTCTTTTTTTGAAATATATGGATAAAATTTATCTTTCATTTTTTCATCTTTAAAATTTGAACCCCATTTTTGAAAATATGCTGAAGCTTTTGCCGGCCGATATGCATCAAAAACGATCAAAGTATATCCATCATTTTTTACTTCAGATTGAACATTTTTAAGTGCAAAAGCAGCTGCTCTTGTTAAAATTGCGCATGGTGCTTTATATCCGGATATTCTTTCGCCAACAAAATTTTGTCCACTATAATACATCATATTTTGCATTATTGTTGGATCAATATCTTTGAGATATACAAAATCTTCTGGCATCGTATTATTGTTTCGGTTCAACATCTTCAATGAATTTGGTATAGGTAAAGCGTAGGAGACATGAATCTAAATTTTTCTTTCGTGTTTAACTTTTATTTTATTTAAAAAAAATACCCCAAAAGGTAGTATTAAAATAACTGAACATAATAAAAACTGCCACATTTAACTATCTCTTTCCAAATGAAAAATGATAGTTTTTAATACAAAAATTTTAATTTAAATAATAACGAGGAATAAAGGAATGACTGACTGACTGACTGGCATACTTCCCTACAATAACAATATCAGGTGTTACACCATTCATGGCAATTTTTTTTATTTAAAGACAGGCATTTTTTATAAATTTAATTTTACAACTTCCTCATTATTGTAAAATACATTTTAAGGTTCATTTTTCATTGGTTTTTATCATTCTTTTCTACAGTAGTGACAATAAAAAAGGAAAGCGAAGAACAAAATTGACATACTGCACTATATTATCAAGTGTTAGGGGGTGAAATAAACTTTTTTAATGTTAAATTTTCTCAAAGATCATTAACTTATTTTTCTACAATAGTTTTCATTGAAAAGCAAAAATGAAGAACAAAAGAATGATTGACAGCTGTTTATCATTTGATTGTCAGAGGGTGTAAAAACTCAAGACATAATTACTTATTCGTGTCTGATAATAATTACCCATTTTTAAACAATAGAAAATGGATGACTTTTGGAAAATAATCCAAAAATAAAGGTCATAATGAAGTTATGATAAAAAAAAATAGCTGTCACTGATTAAAAAGTCATTCATTTTCTTTATTGTTTAAAAATGACTTCCCTGTTTGAAAGTGACTTCCTTTTGGGTTTTATTCTTTTTTAAGATCACAATTTTAAAAGCTTTTTATTACTTATCAAACTTTTTTTCGTACAATAATTGTTTAATGACAAATGGTTTTTGTAAAACAAAAAAAAGTTTGACATTTTTTACATTTCAATGACAGATGTTCGATGCTAGAGCGTGTAAAAGCTCATGGTAAATAATTTTCGGTTTATAATCAATGACAGCTATTTTTTTCTATCATAACTTCATTATGATCTTTATTTTTGGATCATTTTTCAAAAGTCATTCATTTTCTTTTCTACAAAATGTAATTGTCTGGTGATCAAAAAAAGAAAAGTAAAACAAAGAAAATGAACATGTGCGACAAAGATCAATTTTTTTTGTTTTGTTTTGATTCATTTTTGCAAAAGACTGAAATACGTTTTTTGGTTACCTTTTAATACCGACAACTGCAAAATTGAAAAAGGTTTATTCCAAAAAAAGCTAAAAGTAAGGGGTTTTCGATAGTTGCTAATCCTGTAAAAAAGCAACTTACAAGCTAACCTTTATAATGCTGATATCCTGTGTTTTTAAGTCAAAGAAACAATACAGTATCCTCATATAAAACAGATAAACAAAAAATGTTTCATTTTTTACACGATTACTTTGTTTGCTTTTTTATTTACTTTGTTGAAAGGGAGCAAATTCTTTCTTGTTTCTACCGCCCTAAAAAATGCCGAATTTTTTGTTTTCCTTGAAATCAAATGAAAAAGCCTGAGTTTTTACTCAAGATAAAAATGTTGTTAAACAATTAAAACACGCACAAAAAAATTTATAAGTTTATGTAAACAAATTTTTCACTCTTTTTTTATGTTAACAAGGAACTTGTGAAATTAAACAACTACATTAAAACATTTTTTTTTCTTTCACACTGAAATACCCACTTCAAAAAGCAAACAAAACAAATAAAAAAGATTTAACATTTGACGTTTGCTTTCTTCAAATTTCAAATGGAAATAACTTTTTCAATTCTCAATTGTTCGATTTGAGAAAAAAAAAACGGTAAAAAGGTAAATATCTTTTTTTTTTGTTACTGACAATTCTGACGAATTTTTTCTAAATATTTTTACTTTAAGGTTATTGTCCCAATAAATGGCACCATCTGAATCTAGAACCGTTGGATTAAACGATATCGATATAGAATGCGAAGATAAAGACAAAGATGATAAGAAGGAATCTGATGAAACTCAAAATCCGAATTTATTGATGATTAAAACTGATAAACAAAAGTTAGCACCTACTGTTTCATATATATCCCAGATAAGTGTAACTAGTACTATTTCAACAGTATCAAATGATGAAGGAAATGGAGATCCTTGGCCTTATAATCATTATGCAAAGTAAGCATTTTTTAAGTACCGAATAAAAATTCTTGAATTAGAAGATCATACACTTGACTTCTGAATATCTTTGAATTCCGCTTTTCAGAAACTATGTCATTGGTTTAATCACTGTATTTTATGCTGTAATTTTAATCGTTTATAATATGACTCTAAGTTTATGGTTTTGGAATTTGGATGAAAATGATAAAGTTGCAGAGAAAGAAGCCCATAATCAATTCACTGTTTTTTCATATTATAGCTTTGGTGCCGGTTTAATATTTTTTGCATATTGTTATATTTTAATTTTGCTTAAACCTCGTCGATGGGAAGAAGCTCGAAATATATTTCATAAATTTTTTCCAAATCGTTGGAAAAAGTCTTTCGAATGTAAAGAAACTGAAAGAGTTATGCCGGATATTGGATGCTTATATCTTCGATTTGGAGCAGTTAGTAAGTCATTTTCTTTGTGGAAGATAATTTTCACATTTTTTAGTTTTTGCAATTATTACCGCTGTATTTTTTGCTTATTCTGCTTCATTACATACATTATATTTTCAAGTTGATGTTTTACAAACCATTTTCACTATTGTTCAAACACATTTTATTTATTGCAGTTCTACAGTAATTTATTTTCCATACTTTAACCACTAAAAGTTGATATTTTTTAGATGTTTAATACAAAACATGATATAATTTCTCGTTTTGGTACAATGCATTTAACAGCTGTAAACTTTAATATTGCCTTTCAATTCATTTTTGAAAAAACTCAATCAAATCAAAAAAGTATTGAGTAGGTTTCATAACAAAATTTACAAAAATATGGGTTAATGTTTTTTAGTAAAGTTTTTAAAATTGCCAAAAATGGTTCTATTATTATTGTGCCTGTAAATGCCACAACAACTTTAGCAACAACTTTTGTAACAACTACAACTGCGGCAACGGTATCACAAGAAAGTGGAGAATTGAGTGAAGAAAATGAAAGCGAAAATTCAACTGCATTAATTCGAGTTGTTCGAGCTGCTGCAGAAATTGTTACATCTTCTGGTGCAAAAGCATATGTTGTTGAAGATTGCGGCAAAAAAATTGAATGCATTTTAGGTTCGTTTTTTTCATACTTTTTAGATACGTTTTATTACATTTATAAATAGCACAAAATATTGGCTTCTATTTCGCTAAAAAAATTATGAGTTTTTGAAAATCCATTTTTCCAATACTTTAACTCTAAATCATTTCAGGAAGTTTTACAAAAGTTTTTTACACTGGTGTCATTGAATATTCAATTATTGCAACAGCAATATTTTTTATTGTTTGGCACAATATTGAAAGAATTCAGGGACATGAATTAACACATAGAATCCAGAAGAAAAGTACAATTCGAATTAATTGTTCTAAAATGGTTATTGGTAAATAATTTTTTCACTTTTTGAATTTCCAAAGATACTTTAAAATTTTGAAAATAAAAATGTAGTTTTATGCAAGAAAATTTTTTCTTTTAGGACTTTTTGGTGGTTATGCATTTGTAATTGGAACATTTATTTCAATGGTTTTGTTTTATGGTTATTATGGACAAAGTCAATATTTTAATGCTGCAAACACTTATAATACAACTGACATTATTCAAGTAATTATTTTAAACAAATGAATATTAATATTAAAAAACTTTTAGCACTGTATTGGTTTTATTGCTTGTGTGTTTGCTCTTTGGCGGATAAGATTGCTAAAATATGTCTATCATGATCCACATTCACATGACCCACATCATGCATCACATTCTAATCAAGTTTGTTTTTGGCAAAAAATATTTTAATCAAAAGATTTTAGGAGTTGTTGGACATGATTTTATTGGCCGTTGGTTTAATTGGAGAATTATGCTTTTCAATTTCTGGTTTAATGGTTAGTTAAAAAACTATATTTTTTAAATCACGTACAAATTTGGTCAAAACATTTTATACAAAAAAAATGTTTTAAAACTCGAAAAAATCAAACTTACAGATTTTTAAGTTTTTTGTCACACTTTTTGTTTTCAAAAAACGTTTAAAAAATCTTAGAATTTAGCAATAGAAACAGCGAAAAAAGAAATTTATGTAAAAAATGTTACTGCTGATTTATTTTTTTGATAATCGTTTAAAAATATATCAATTTTTACAGCACATTTTTAAAGCGAGTCTAAAAAAAAACGCGTTGTCTTTTGTTGTTCTTCCCTTTTTCTCGAAAGAGAGAGCGCCTCTTTCAGTGTCTGCTGTCCGCGACCAACGCAGTTGTGTCGTTTCTTTTGCATACGTCGGTCGAATAAAAACACAAACATTTTTTTATGCGTTTGCTTGTTTGCTTGTGAGATGACTTTAGGAATGCTAAACGAGTAGTTTCTTACTCAAATATATTCCTGGGAAGGTCTGAGACATGCTCCCTTTGCATCCCTTAGGAAGGGAACGTTCAAGTGTGAACGTGAAACTGTACTGGAAGTACTTTTCTCCGCCAAAATCTTGCAATGGAACAAGAAGCTTCTTTCGAAGTGGATTCCGTAAGGCTTTGTGCGTTCGAAATACGGTTTCGAGCAGCAACTTTAGTGCGATAGTCAAATAACCCAATTCAGACTACTACACGAGCAAACAAAATTTTTGAAATTCAAATGTCAAAAAAATTTTTTACATAGTTTATTTTTATTAAAAAGTAGTTGAATAATTCAATATTTTACACTATAACTTTACTTTAATTTTAACCTAAAAATTTTTTACTTTTTTTCAGGGAATTTTCGGTTCTCGAAAATGGGTCCCATTTTCCAAGGCCCTTGTTGCAGCACATATTTCAAGAATTGTTCAAGCTGTTTTTCAATGCTTTCTTATTTGTGTTGCAGCAAAACTTAAAATTAGTCAAAAACGAAAAACTGAACAACCCGGAAAACAAACAATAACATTTTTAATTATTTTAAATATTGCAATTTTTATTATGAATTTATTTCAATCTGATAAAGTTGGAACTTCTTCAGAAGTTGTACAATATTATGGAAATGAAACATGGGTATTTTTAGTTCGAACTTTTTCACCCTTAACTGTTTTCTACCGATTTCATTCTTCTGTTTGTTTAGCAGAAATTTGGAAAAATACTTATGCTTCAAAACATTAAAAATTTGTTATTTAATATTTATGTTTTACGGGTTTTTACTTTATTTTCTTTTCAAATATTATGTCTATTTTGCATCTCTGTGCTAATAAAAAATTTATAAACTTAAAATATTTCAAACTGATAAAATTGGCAAAAAAAAAAGTTAGCATGTTTAACAATGCTGGAGTTTTCAGTTTTACTACAGCTTTCACTTTATATTTCATATAAAAAACTTTTTAACTGGTTTTATATAAATATAAAAAAGTATACCACTTTTTTATATTTATTCTATAAAGCGGAATAAATTTGTGTTTTTTTTGTCCTTTCTTTGTCGTTTTCGCATTTTCAACAACTTTTTTCTTCATTGCAAAAAATATTTAGTTTGTTCTAATTTTTTAAAACATTTTTATTTGCTTTTACAATTCTAAAAACATAATATTATGATGCGTTTCCGCTTTTTTTTTACCGTAATTTGAATAATATCAATACACAAAAATATTAGGTGTTACAAAACAAAAATTTAATATTACATTATTGACAAATTTTAGGTACTTTTTTTACGCATTTCTATGGTAGTTTCTTTATTTTTTGTAAAATTAAATTATGATGCTGCCTTTTTTTTAAAAGAAAATAAATGCCGCACATGAATAAACTGTCATTTTAACCAATAATTTTATTGTTACTTTGAAAGGAGGTATCTTTTTAGTTTTACACTGTGCAATTAAATATTTACATACAGGAAAAAATGAGATGACTTAACTGCAAAATTATAAAAAATTAGGACGGATTAATGTTTGATAAAATTCGAACCGTTGAAGAAACCTCTGATTTAAATTTTAAAAGCTTTAACATTTTTTTACGGTAACATGAAACAACTCCAAGTTTTACAATTGGATTAATAACAGGTGAAAAACAACCAATTAAAAATGCAATTTTTCCCGCCCATGGAATATAAATTCCAAACATAATTGCTGTAATATCCAAAAGTATAGGAAATGCTATTGTTATAAATGGAACAATTGCCTACAAAAAATTGTGAAGACAACTAAATGATACAAAAGTAACATACTTCAACAGTCATAACAACAGTTATTTGTTGTTGATATGATTTAACAGCTTTACTCGTTTGTTTGGCTTCAGTAAGAATTTTATGAAAAATTCCAATTCCACAAATAATTACAATTAAGCATGAAATAACAGTGACAGAAAATGAAAGATATAGTCCATTTGCAAATGCAACCTACAAATGTTTTATCAAAGATCAGGATTCTTGTGAAAATTAAAACTTACAATTTCGAAATATCCAAATGGGGGAATTTTTCCATCTTTTTTAATCCAGTCTGAATCATTTAATAATAAATGTGAAAATTCTTCACTTTTGTTTTTTCGTGTAATTACATGATAAGCAAAAAAATACAAATAAACTAAAACGGTAGCTGCACCAAAGCCAATTAAAAACAAAAACATGACTGTATTTAATGTTATTTTCCTAGAAAATGAAAGGTTTTGTTTAAAAAATATAATACTGTAATGAAATTTACAAAGAAAATATAAAAATTTCTTGGCCTAAGCTTAAATGCGCTTAAATGTAAAAAAATTGAAATTTTTTTTGTTAAATCCTCAAAAATTACTGAATAAAAAAAGCGTGTTCTTAAGTTAAAAAGAAGTTACTGTATTCAATCATCATTGGTTTTGAGTTTTCAAAAATGAAAATAAATTTTTTCTGTTTGATTGTAAAAATTCTTTTTGATACAACTTTTTTTTTTAAATTTCATTTATTTAGTATTTAAATGTAATTAAAAATATTGCAATTTTTTTTATCACTGTATTTTTTACAAAATGTTTAAAAAGGAACATTTTTCGCAAAATACAGACGGATTATTGTCTTTTAAAATTTAACTTTTTTTCTAAGCTTTGGTTGCTTTTTCGTTAACTTTTTTTTAAAAAGAAACTGTTTTTACTATTCTTTAAATACTAGATAAAATAAAATAATTTTTTTAGAGTTCTTTTTGGTTTAATGAATTTGGTTAAATGAAAATCTAAAATAGTTAAAAATAAAAAGGGGAAGAAGCAAAGTAAAAAAGTACTCGATGTTATTGTGTTTGTCGATTTACTTTTGGCGTTTGTATAGAATTGTTGTTTAAAGGTTATTTAACTTATTGCAGCTAAAATATATCAACATGTATGGAAAAAATGCACTCATCCTTTTTTTTGTTGTGCTTTCTTTTTTTTTCGATAACAGTCTTACTGAATGAATGCCTCAAGAAAGAAGTCCCTCAAAGCAAAAAATCAGAAATATTTTCGCAGCTGTTTCTGTAATATTTCTTTTTTTCGAATTAAAATAAGCAATATTTTTTTGTCTTTTTTCTCAGCTTTCGGTGTTAACCCGATAATCGATAATGAAATAATACTTTTGAAAAATGATTTTTGTTATATATATATATATAAAATATATTTTATTGAGAACTTTTGTAAAAAAAGAAATAATTTTAATTTAAGGCCGGTATTATCATTTTTTAAAAATGCTGATACATAAAACGGAATCTAAAAAAAAAGAATTTTATACAACGAGTTGCCAAACATCGACGTCTGTTTCTTTGTTATTTTTTTTATATTTCATCATTTGTGCTTCCAATTTTTCGACAAATAAGTTATCAGTTTTCCGATGAAAACCAATGTCCAAAACAAAGCGATGGGCTCTGTTTTTCTAAAATTCAACTTTTAAAAACAAGTTTACATAATATAAAATCTTACAATACAAAATTTCAAATGGTTCGCCAATAATTTTGTTTAATTTAAAAAAATAAATCTTTGATAAAAATTTTTGTTTCAGTAATTTTTTGAATGTATTGGCATTTATAAATGTAGGTGAAATTCTAAAATAAAAAAAGTATTATATGAAAAAAAAAGAAGAACACCACTTTAGTCTCTGAATTCTTGGAATATATTGTGTAATATCTTCGAGTTGTATCTTCGATTCATTAACATCACTTTCGTCATTTCTCTCATAATAATCCCATTTAAAAATTATAGCATTTCCACTTTGCAACAAAAAATTTTATTCGTTGATTGTTAATTTACAATTAATATAAATGTATTTTGCATCACATCGATATAATCTTGTAATAACGTTTGACAAAAAATTTTGTGAAACATCAATCGCATTGAAAGTTGTTGTAACATACATATTTTCCAACAACTTTAATCTTTTTTCTAAATATCGTGTACTGTGAATTCCAAGTAGCGTTGAATATTGTTTTAATAAAGGTAAATCGTGAGTTGTAAAACGCAAATTGTGATGTCTCATACAGCCATCTGAAATTTTTAAGCTTTCATCACAAAACTCTGTTTTCCAATGTTTCAGTTTTAATTTATAACAAATTGGTGTTCCTTTTCGATGATAAAAATATTTGCATGTGTGATGCAACTTTTTTAAAATGGAATGATGAGCATTTTCTAAGATATATGTAATTACTGGGTTTTTTAACGGAAACTTTTGATTTTGATAACTGTTGTAAAATGTTTTGGACAGCTTTTGAATTCCCAAAAAATTGGTATCAAAAGTTTTATCATCATTTATAATTTCTTTTTCATCCATCACTTGTTTGATACATGTTTCTTTTTCTTTTGCAAAAAATGTCATAAAAGAATCAACCGGTGGTTCAGGTACAACAAAAGGTGCTGAATCAATACTAGAAGATTCATTTTCAACGTCGTCTTTATCATTTTTGCCTTTATCCTCTATCAATGCTGGCGGTTTTTTGACTTTCGGTACCGTTTTTCGGTAAACCAAACAAAAATAAAAATTTGATTTTACAAATTTGTATTTTGGACAAAAAATGGTTCTATTTCAATCAGAATTTGCGTAGAAGCCTATATCCAAAAACCTCATTTGGGAAGGTTATAGGAAAAATATCCTATAATCTCCCTATATGAGGTTTATATGCTTCCTATGCAAATCTACCCCAAGCGCATAGGAAACATATGGGAAGGTTATAGGACCATACGTTTTCTGTGAAACAAAGTTTCCTAGCAAAATATTAATATTTTTTGTTAGGTGAACGATAAAAACCAAAGAAGAGGAACTTTCGGGGAAAAAACACATTTTGGTATGCCGAAACCGAAAACCGGGAAAAAAATCTGTATACCGCCAGCACTGTTGTCGACTTTTTCCTCTGAAAGTGGATCACAAAAACGCTTTGGTGCACTTGGACCATTCATATGAGAATCCTCTATTTTATTTTTATTTTTTTCATCATCATCATCGCTTAATTTTTGAGATTCAAAATCAAATAAATTTTTCCATGAAACAAAGACAGGACCATATTTTTCAACTTCATTCTTGTATTTTTCTTTCATTTCAAAATCATCAAGAAAAAATCTGCAATATTTTGAATAAATTTGTAACATTTCTTTTGAATCATGAATTCGTAAATATTCAATATAAAGTTTCCATAATTTAATATCCAATAAATTTGATCCAAGTCGATATTCAACATTGTGTCGAACAAATTCTTCATCATTTGCTACATCGCCGAATTTTGAAACAAGTTTAAACCATTCCTCAACATCGTTTTCGACAGCTTTTATTTCAGAATATAACCTTTTGTTGGTCTCATACATATCAACAAAAGTCTTTGGTAATGGGCTATCTAAAAATAGTATAACAATGTTTGACAAGTTTTTGAAAAGCTAATAGAATAAAAATCAAACTTACTTGAAATACTTTCATATAAAACGATAAAATATAAAAGTTTTCATTTTTTTCCATTTACAAAAAATCATCATCATTTTTTGTAAATGAATTCACTAAGCTCGTCTTATTTGCTCAATAAGACTCAAAAAGTGTGGACTTGTTGAGTCAGTAAGACGCTCTTATTGAATTCATTTACAAAAAATGATGATGATTTTTTGTAAATGGAAAAAAATGAAAACTTTTATATTTTATCGTCTTATATTTATGGAAAACTTGAATTAAATGCGAGTGTGGAAAACACAAATTCTTTTGTTTTGTGTCAGATTCATATAAAGGATCTTCTTCAACGATATCTGCAGATGAAAATTTTAATGTTTTGAATGATCTGTATCTATCACCCTGTAATATGTGCGTCTTTAAAAACTGTAAAAACTAGTTTATTTTTACATCAGGGTTTTCAAGATATTCTTTTTCTGCGTCATAATAAAACTGATAATATGCTTTCCAAACATTTTTTCCTTCATCTTCCCAAGCCGGATTTGATCTATTACATAAATTAACTATAGAAAAGAAAAAAAATTATATTACCTCATCATAATAATATTCCAATAATGTATTGGCATTAAATATTCTGACGCAAATTCTAATATTATTTCTATCTCTTTTGATCCTTCCTCGTTGATGTAATTGTCATCAAGTTTTTGTTCCAGATCTTTAATAGCATTTTGGTACGACGGACATAATTGATTAAAATATTCTTTTGATATTTCCATTCTTGTCAGCCAAAGAGAAAATAAATAGTAAAAAATCTAAAAATGCTTGTAAGCTACAACTGGTTATCTCAAAACAAAACGTAAGTTCTGTTAAATAAAATTCGGATAATCGATACTGAACATAAGCGAAACCTTGAATGAAAGCAAATAATAGAGTTCGAATGATGATATTGCCTTTCTTATGGCTGTCATTTCAGGGTGACAAAAACACTATTCCATTAACAGACAAAAAAATGGCAAAAGTTTGGGGTTTTTAAACTTTATTTTGGATAAAATGAAAAATAAAAATGAAACGGCAACTAAGCTTTTTTTAAATTCTTTTATCATATTTTTTGTGTTTGAGTAAAAGATGATAACAAAAAAATCAATTATGCATGTAGAATATGACAATAAAAAAAGAAAGGTTAAAAAGCGTGTACAAAAGAAATTTTGATATAACAAAACAATTTTTAAGGAGCACAAATAACATCGAAGAAATAAAAAATTTTAATTTAATATTCATTATTTTGCTATTTTTTCATTTTCTCAGAAAAAATTATCTTTTAATGAAAATGTTTTTGCGGAGTAAAATGGGAGTAGAAGACTGATAAAATTAAATTAAGAAATTGTATGATGAAAGTGGTGTCAACACATTTAATAGATATAGATTGACAAAAAATGTGACTTTAATTTGTCTTAAAGGGGGAATCCCATATAGTAATTTTTTTAATTGGCTGTTATTGAAAATGAAGAAAAAGCATTGTCTTTCTCTATCCCCCGTTTTTTTGGCGATCAAACAAAGAAGGCAAAAATTGGGAACAAAAAAAATTAAAAAGTTTAGAGGTGCAAATTTTTTTCATTCACAGATTCCACAAATAAGATGACGCCATTTTTTTCTGGGGAATTTTGACAAAAATATGATATGCCAACACTTTGATTATAGAACATCAAATAATCTCCTGTTTTGTTAAAACTAAAATTTAATAAATTTATTATGATTTTTGTTTCGATAATATCTGTTTAGGGATTGTTCAGATCTGAGATCAGGTGTCTTAAGGAATAATGGAGAAGGCAAATCTGACGAAATCTGACAGCAAAAAAGAGAGAGGGAGGTTTACAAAATTTGACGTAAGAAAAGTAGTCAGATGTTGGCCTTTCATATTTTTATATATCTGACGACTTTTCTGACGGAGAAGGGATAACGGGGTTATTTCATTTTGACGCAATTTTATCTAAGTAGGGTTTCCAGAATTTTAAATTTTTATTTGACGTCAGGTCTTGACAATTGACTTACCGAAAGTTTGTGGTACCGTCTTGTAAGTAAAAATAATTTCCAGACGTTATACTGTAATCAATTGCTGTGAATTTCAAATAAATATTTTTAATATTATATGCAAAAGTAATGGCCCCATATTCTGTACAAAATGGAAGCCGATAATTTGGAGTAGTAATAAGGGATTGGTAAGGTTGTAAAATATTGTCGTTATAATAAGAATTAAAGAGTCTGAAAAAAAATAGATTTTGCTTGAAAATGCGTTACAAACGATGCTTTACTCTGATGATACTTTCATAAAAAATGCGGCACCTATTGGAATTTTTACTGTATAAATAACTGAAGTTAACCAAATTTTTGGAAAACTTTGAACTGTTTTTGAACTGAAAAAATGTACATTAATATAGTGTCTGAGATAATAATAGACTCAACCGAATCTGCAAGACTTTCGTTCAATTTAAACACGAATGCGATCATTTTATTCAGTTTTGTTAAAAGACCTTATTTCCCTGTTCTTAAGCTTGCGGTATTCACTTTAAGAAAAAATATTCAAAAAAAAATGCTAAGAAATATTATTGACTCAAAAATAAATACATATTCTAGATTTATTTGCTGTCACTAGCATTTAAATGTTTCCACGTATGTTTTACGAAGATAACTTAAAAGATTCCTAGACCTCAGTTCGCAATTGTAAGTCGCGTTTTCGTTAATTTTCTTTATGTAGAATTACATTAAGGTACATGTAAACTGTGCCATTTCGTGACTTATTATCTAATAAAATCCTTCATCCATCCTGTTAAATACCAGCATCGCAATCTTTGTATGCTCATTTTTCAAGTTTTGTTTTACCAAGATGAATAGCACGGTACTATCCTTGTTTAATAATTGAGAAAAATAGGTTTTGCATAACTCCGAAAACCCATTTGAGTTTATAAACCATGTCCTACACTATTTTTCTGCGCAAAGTATAAATTAGTAAACAAACTTGAATTCAAACAATAATTTCGTTCGTTTTGGTCCCATAAAAATTTGAACATTTTGTGTTTTACTATTTGTCCATAAATATGAAATATAACGATATCCACCAATAAAAAACGTAATATAACATGGACCCATATCCGTTGCCATTAAAGAAATGGAATTTTTATCATCATCAAATGTAAAAACACTTTCTTCGAACGCACAGCCTAATTGCTCTAAAATGTTTCTGTTGAAAATATTTTCGTATAAATTCCATAAACTTGTTAATGAAATAACAAAATATTGAGCACTATATCCGTCGAATGCAAAATTTGGTGGCATATAAATAACAAACTCTTCCATATTTTCAATGTAGCATTTATATGGTAAAATAGATGTATCTGCAAAGCTGTAAATTTTTTGGGATGTTGAAAAATTCTTTAAAATTTGTGTTTTTATACCATTTGGATCCAGGAATGTTTATCGTTAGACTTTTGTTATTATACAAATTAGGAGGCGGGTATGAGTTAGAATAAATGATTATGGTTGTATTTTTTCCTTTCTAAAACAAATGTAATGTCTAAAAAAATGGATTATAAGTGTACCATTGATTTAGATAATTTAAATGTTGCGAAGTTATCAATAGAAGGATCCATGAGATACGGCGGAGACTCCGGAGATAGAAGGATATTTGCGTTAGGCAAAGGATCTAAAAATAAAAAATGTATGTGTTGCAGCCATTTTGATCAACAAGCCATTTAACTAAACGCCAAACCTCTTTGCAGAACCTACTTGTTAGCCAATAACAATTTTTGGTTCATATTTTAAGATATGCAAATTTTCTCCTTGTAACTTAGATTTTCATTTTAAGGTTTGTGCCAAAACTTTTGTGCGCGTTTTTTTAGAAATAATGATGGCATTTTTGTTAAATATGAGATATGGATAAACATATATATAGACGTATTTAACTTCAGAAACAATTAATTTTCATAAAGGACGTTTTTTCTAACAATTGCGCCTTTTTGGCACAAGCGAAAATTTTTTTTCTCAGAATCGGTTGAAACTTTTTTCTAGGGATTATTGGGGCCCAGGAACACGATTTTCATCATAATATTTAATGTTTTTTCGGGTGGATTCTGAGATACAGTATACCGAGCTCCAGAATCCAAATTCTGGAGAGTGTTACCAGAAAATTACAAAATTAGTATCATTCGATAGCCCTGGGCTCGGTGAGTCAGGAAAAGCCAAAAAAAAAACATTTTTAACGCTTTTTACGATTTTTTACGAATTTTTAAATATCAAAAATGGCCTGAAATTACAGTAATTCAGCTACAGTATCTTCGAGAATCCGAAAGCAGTGGTTTTTATTTTTTTTCCATGTGCTACCAGTCATGGGGCATCAAAATATACCATAATTATCAAAATTCAAGAGAGCCCACTATGTTTTAAAAATTTTCAAAGTTACTCCACCAAAATGTCCAACATGATTAAAAATTCATAACTTCAGAAATATGTTATAAAAAATGTTCTAGTGACTTTTTTTATTAAATATAATGTTGTGGGAGTATTCTGGACAAGTTTTAGCCACCTTGGAACAAATCTGGATTTTTGGGATTTATTTAAAATTCAAATTTCGACCAACATGTCCAACATCAAATAAATCCAATTTTTTCAGTGAAAACTCATATAAATACACTTTTATAATTTATATATAAAAAATTAAGCTTAAGATAATAATATTCATGCATTTTTGATGTTTTACAGACTTTTTAATTTTTCGACCAAAATCGTAAAGGGGGACCACATAAAAATCATCGAAAAAATAAAATTTTATTTTTTCGTTTTTTTGACTGGAAACGATGCGGACATGATATTTGAACCTTACAATTCAATATTTCTCATATTAAAGACCTGGAAGTGCTATTTTCTGATGTTTTTTTACCAAAATATACCCCAATATCAAACAAAATCGTAAAAAGTCTGTAAAACATCAAAAATGCATGAATATTATTATCTTAAGCTTAATTTTTTATATATAAATTATAAAAGTGTATTTATATGAGTTTTCACTGAAAAAATTGGATTTATTTGATGTTGGACATGTTGGTCGAAATTTGAATTTTAAATAAATCCCAAAAATCCAGATTTGTTCCAAGGTGGCTGAAACTTGTCCAGAATACTCCCACAACATTTGGATTCTGGAGCTCGGTATACTGTATCTCAGAATCCACCCGAAAAACATTAAATATTATGATGAAAATCGTGTTCCTGGGCCCCAATAATCCCTAGAAAAAAGTTTCAACCGATTCTGAGAAAAAAATTTTCGCTTGTGCCAACAAAAACTCGATTGTTAGAAAAAACGTCCTATAAACCCATTCCCAAGATATTTCACAAAAACATTTTGTGCCAATACTTTTGTGCGCTACTGTATGCATGTAAGTAAAAAAAAAACTTAATAGGTGCAGAATTTTGTCGATGATTTCTGAATCCTTAAACTTACATCTGTATTCATAAATACCAATTGAAGCTTCTTGCATGCTTGCTGTTGTTGACGTATGTACTTCAAGAAAATTTTTATTCGATGAATTTAAAAAGACCGCGTAATTAACAAGTTGAAATTTGTTAACGTCAAAAACTACTTCACCGTTGGAGATAATTTTAAAAACATTTATACTTGTTCCTAGTTGAATTGTCAAATAAGCTAATTCAGTTTTGCACGGTTCAATCTAAAATTGCCCCTTAGCCGTTTCTATGAATGTACTTGCAAAATTTACTGTAAAGTTGCACTTCATATTTTGGCACATAAATTTTGTATTTTTCATAATTGTATGTGTTCTATTATCACAATGAAAAATTTTTTCATTACAGGTGCAATCTTAACGTCTTTTATCAACATTGATTAATAAATAATACAGACAAAAAACCCACAGATTTTTTGAAATTCAAATTTAAAACCTAAAGCTTGAACAGATCCATCAGTTTGAAATTCAAACACAACTTTCTTTGATCCATTTTCGTTATGTGTTAATAAAAACGGGAAAGTGTCTGGATAGTAGTAAGTAATGTTTTCATCTTCATAATAATATGAAATATAGTCCGCATATTCTTCTACACAATACAATATGCGCATTACTAAAATTTCAAAATCTGATTCTACAATTTCTGTATGTGAGCAATACATGTTATTTTCATATCCACTGGAGTCATATCCAACAGAATACCAAACTGTTTTGTTGTTTTCGATTGTCTTCAAACAGCTGCCTTCTGTTTTTATGAGTTTTAATTTTTCAATGCTAATGGCAATTCGAAGTTCCATAAATATAAAAGATGATGGCAGAACGTTCAGTAAATTTATTTCGATATAACTGTCGTCGATGTAATAAGGGTGATTTTCTTGGACATTTGTTCTACTATAAATTATTGACAATTGTCCTCACAAAGGAAAAAATGAATTGTGAGCATGTCAAGGTTTTTCTGCTTTACTTACTTTGCAATGACATCAGTTGAGTTTTCAATAGAAAACTGAATGGTGTTTAATACGAGAGAGGCTCTTGTTACCACAACCTTAAAACCATATTCTACTGGGGCTATAAATTTCCAATGACAAGAACTCTTCCTGAGTGGCCCAAAATTAGAATCTGTCATTTCAAAGTTAAACAAAGTTTGATTTATATACGCTGACTGAATAAAAACAATTTCTGTATTATCATTAAATCGGAACGATTTATCTCTGCTAACTGATTCAAATGGACAAGAATCGTCTCTCCACTTTTCAAAGAATGCATAACCTTGAACAGCATTTGGATTTTGAGTAGTGTGTCGAAGAATATTTTGCAGATTTACTGTGGAAGCATTCAAGTAATTAATATATGTAAAGCTTGACTGCGTTTTCAATAAAACTGTAATAACAAATGTTAATCGGCATTCCTAAAAATACAATTATTTAAGTTAAAATTTGATGGAGGGATTATGTGTAAAAAATGATTAAAAATCTGTGCTGAAACATTAACAAGCTAAATTTCTACATGAAGGGAAAAAAACCAAAAAATAAGGTAGCAGAGAAAAAAATCCTCAAAAAAGTTTTGGATTTTTTTACGTTTCGACAGATGAATTCCCAGTTTTTCAAACGCCATATGGCCATATTTATTTGTCCTTACATTATTGCCGTTTTCGGTCACAGAAATTGTAAAGTTATTTGCCTGAATCTCACGACCATCCATAAGGGCAGGATAACTTGGTGTTTCAAAAAATATGATTTCATTCATTTTCAAAAGCACCGACGCATTTTTACTACAATCGTATTTAGCAGAAACAATTGTACAATAATTTAAGAATACCAAACAAATAAGAGTTGGAAACATTTCTCTTAAACTTTCTTTTTTGAAGTGAAAAAAATATGTTTGATGATTTAATGTATAAATAGAAAAATTTCGCTGATAGGTGATTTAATCGTCTTAATTATTTAAAGCTTTAACAGTCATATAAGTTGAATTTAAAATACAGCTTATATTGATTTTCACACAAAATTTCAACGGTAAAATTTAACTTTTTAGATTTACTTTCTTTTTACAAGAATTATGCATTGTTATTAATATCTAACAGTACACTCTTTAAATAAAAATAGCGTCCCTCAGAAATCGTATGTTTTGACACCAGAGAAAAATTTTTTTAACAGCAAAAACACCAATTATAGAATACATATAATTTACATTTTTGTTAAAAAAAAAGTATAATTAAATTTTTAATGTTGTTTCAGTCTTCAAAGAGAAAGCCGTATTTCAAACTTTTTTTATCATGTTTGATCGGCAGCAAAAAATTTTTTTGCAATTGCAATCTTTTTGCCAGACCACAACTGCAAAAAAAGCTCTACTTAAACGTTTACAAACGTTTTATTTAAACAAATATATCATGATTATAGAATTAATTTTTCTTTAATTCTGTTACCAAATTTTTCCCATCAAAATACAATTTGATAAGCACTTTTTAAAATTAAAAAAGAAATTCTTTTTCTTTTTTTTTGAGTTTTTGTTTTGACAAGTTCGAGTAAAAATATATAATGTATTTTTCCTTTTTTTTGTTTTTTTGTGCAGTTTCCGGTTTACTCTCAATTTTGACATTGGTTATTTATTTTTGCAAGAATAAAAGTCGCGGAAAATTTCCTTATGCTTTATGGTAAAGTTTTTTTCGACAAATTTTATTAAAAGAAATTAATAATTTTACAGGTATTTATGGATATTTGCTTATTTTCCGTTCGTTGTAATTTTAAGTTTAGCAGCGACAATTTTAGCAATTTCACAATTTATTGAGCCTAATTTTGGAAAAGCTTTACCATTTTATCTTCCAGTTTTTACTGTTTTATCTCTTGCAGAACAACAAATTCGAATGTCTATTTTTATTACAATTGTAGAAAGAATAGTTGCGACCATTTTTCTCGAGGGTTACGCAAAAATTAGTCAAAGCAAAATTTTGGTTTTATTTTTGTGTTGTACGACTTATTTGATGGCAGCTTTTTATTCATGGTTAATAATGTTTTGTTAGTTTTAATAGGTTTTGAAAATCCAAAAAACCTGTAAACATAATTTTATACTTAAATTAAGTACAACATTTCAGATTTAATAAACTATAATAAAGTCGTCCAAGATTCTGTAGCCTCTGGAATTACTGTTTTGATTCATATTGTGTCTGCATTTGCGTGCAAAGTGCTGCAAATGAGAAATTTAAAAATGTATCAACAATTGGCTTTTCGAGTTTCGCTGAAAAAACGACATTTAGTAAGTAATATTTATTTGTCAATTTTTTGGCAAAAACATATCGTTTAATAATATAAAAAAACATTTTCCGAAAATTAAGTATAAAATTTTGAAGTTGCTGAGAAAATTTGGTTTTTAGAAAAATATGGTGTCTTATTATCGTGTGCTACTAAAATTGTATAAAAGGGCACACTACGAAAAGACACGTGAAAATTTGCAGAAATGCAAATTATATGTATTAAATATATTCTGATATAATAAATGCTTAACATAGATAAAAGTATTTTATTTATTTATGTTAAGCGTCGGCAAATAAAAAAACTCGCCATTGATTAATTCATTACTATACGTCACTTTTAGTCACGAAACCATCACTGATGCATTAGATGTAAGGGTTCTGCGTCACTAGTTTTTTCGCTGTGGCATAGAAACTCCTGAATTCGAGACGGGGGGAAAATATTTGAGTTTCGACTTTCTTTACATCTGTTTTATCAAAATATATACTGTCACCTAAAAAACTTTTTAAGAAGAAATAATATTTTTAGATTCTTCAAAATGTCAAAGCTATATCAATTGTTTGGTATTTAATAATAATTTTATGCTTTATTGCTCCATTAGGACCTGTTGGGAGACTTCTTTATTTTGCTTTTAAACAAGAAACAGCATCTCCAGATTTGCACTTTTTTGTAAGTTTTAACTCGAAAAAATATTATTGTTAAAAAATTTTTTACATATTTCAGTCATACACCGTTGCATTTACAATAGCACAATGCATTTATATCAAAATTATCTATAAAATTAAAAAATCAGCAATTAATCCTGCAACTGAAGATGGTGGTGCTGCAGTTGCTGTGGAAGGACCAATGGGGAATCGTCTTCCAACGAATTTGAGTCATGAAACATATTTTAATAATTTGAAGAATCAGTGGAAGAAATAAAATGTATATTTGTAATGTCAATTGTATAAGTTTAATGTCTGCATTAGCCTTATCATGAACCCTTTATTTCAAAAAAGCGCTTAAAGGAGGCGGACTTTTTGATCCATTTTTAAGAAAAGAAATATTTCGAAATCCTTCTTTTTTTAAAAATGGATCAAAAAGCCCGCCTCCTTTAAAATAAGGTTAAGACGCTGAAAATGGATGCAAAATTAATAACATAAACAAAAAAAAATCCTTAAAGGGGGCGGATGTTTTGATCCAGTTTTGTAAGAAAAAAGAATTCCGCAATCTTTCTTTTTTTCTCACTCTTGGACATTCGTGATTCAGGCAAACTCTTGAAACGAAAACGTTTCTCCTTTGTTAAAAAATAAAAATGCTGTTTCGTTTCAAGTTTTTGCCTGAATCACGAATATCCAAGAGTGGAAAAAATAGAAAAATTGCGAAATTCTTTTTTCTTACGAAACTGGATCAAAACATCCGCCTCCTTTGAATGTTTTAAAGTGTATTGCATAAAAAATGTCAAAAATTATCAATGATGTCAATCAGAATGTGATTACGAATGCAGAATTGATTATATGTTTCTGTTGACCCATTATAAATAATATGGACTTTTGTTAACTTTTTTTGGAAGAAAATAATTTGTGTCGCCCTTTTTATTTAAACTGCTTTGTAGATTGCGTTTGAAGATTAGAAAAAAAAATACGATGAAAGTTTTTTCCATCATAACATTTTATTGGGAAGAAAATTTCGTATTTACAAAACCTTTGAATACATAAAGTTAAAATGTGGGGAAAAATTTTCGAAGAAATGATAAGAAGTTTTTCTGGTATTTTGACTCCTTTTTTTCTTGATGCGAATTCTTTTTTAAAGAATGTCGGACTTTTATTGAAGAAGTTTTGGAATTTTGATCATGTGTTTTATTCTTCTTGTCATTTGACTAAAAATAACGGTAGTCGTTTGTAATCCCTTTTCTCTATCTATCGATTTTTTTGATTTGATGTATCAAGGATAATTTAATTTTATCGAGCCCAAATAAACTTACATAATCGTAATAAAGTTTCTTTTTTGAAACATTTGTTTTTGGAAGTTTGTTTTCGTGTAAAATACAGCCAACATTATATCCTCCTTTTTGACGGGGATATTCTACACCATTGTAAAACGAAGATCTCATCATCTTTTGGAAATTGTTTCTGAGCAGAAAAAATGTCTGAAACCAAAACACAATTTATTAAAGCTAGTAATATAATTAAAATGTGAGAAAAAAATTTCCGATATCTTTTTTTGGCAAAATATTTAAAAACTGTTTCAACTATAAAACAAAATCAAAGGCAACTTTAAATTTTTCTAAAAAATTTGAAAAAAATTAAAAATTGAAAAAAGTTTGGGATATAAAAAGGAGACTATCAAAAGAAAGACTACGTCAATGACGTATTCTTCAGTTTTTTTCAAAATTTTATTGAAAAAAAGTAATACGCAGTGTTTTTAACCAAAATTAAATAAACACAGATAAAAGCTGTTAAAACATAAAAAAATTTCAAAAATTCTTATCACTTGTTTTTGTTGGATGAAAAAATATAAACAGAAATTGTTTACATTTTATTTCAGTCAATAAAAAAACTGTACAAAATTTAAAACATTCAAATCGAGATTCTTTTAATAACGTGTTCTCTTATCAGAATTCTCAGTTATCAATAATCAAGGAGGAAAATTGCCAACGAAGATGGTGTACAGGTTTGGCCAAAAATAGCAACTGAATTCAATTTTTATTTTTCTTTTTAAAAGACAAAAGTTAATATTTGAACGAAAATTTGTAATAAAAAATATAGTTTTTTTTCGAGTCCTTCTGAAAATAAATAACATAAAGCATATTTTTATGAAATGCGAATTTGCCACAAACAACAAAATTTGTTGTGATTCAAAAATGCTTCTGTAAGTGTTTTTAAATTTTTTTGTTGTTAGTTTTTGGAAGTTTATTTCGTGTGAATTTTATTTTTTAAAATTTTTGACAAATTTTGTTTCATGTATTGAGCTATTTTTTCAAGGTACTAAATTTTTGCATAATTTTGATGGATGACAAAAAAGTATTTTTGAAATAAAATTTATGATGTTTAAATTAAATAACTTTCAAAACAATTATCGATGTTTTTGCAACTGCTTCGGTTTTCTTGTTATTAAGTTTTATTTTGCAGCACCAACAAAATAATAATTGAAGCTTGTAAAAATTGACAAAGCTTTGTCTCATTGTTTTGCTAAAAAGTACTTAATTATTTATGTTTTTAACTTTTAAAAGTATAAAACTTACGATAAGAAAAACAAAAGCAGCGCTGATGAAATTCTAAAAAATATGTAATAACTTTCTGATAAATTATTCAAAAATCTTCTCAAAAGTGTTGTATTATCTTCTGCGATATTGTAAGTTAAAGTATAATACAAATCAAAACCATATAAAATGAACGACATAATAGATTGAAGTAATAAAAATTGTTCAAATTTTTTTGTTTCTGGTGTAACAGAAATAATTTTGCATCGACTTGAAAATGATGTAATAATTCCAAGTGCTGCAGCAAGAATAACATGAATTCCATTTGAAATTGTTCCAACAAAAAGTGCTGCAATATCAAATTTTTCACATTTTTCGTCATCACTTGGATGAATATAACAATATGAATTTTCAATAATCATATTAATACTTAAAATAAATGGATATATAAACATTCCGAAAATCCCTACAGCAACAAATTTCCATCTCCAAATTCTTGAATGACTTTTCCAAAACCAAACGGCCGTAAATCGATTTAATGCCATTAAAGTATTCCATGGCCCTAAAATCATCAAAGAATACCATGAAAGTAACATGCCAATATTTAAAATTTCATCATGTTTTGATGTCTCTTTTGTTAATTCTCCTAAAAGTTGCATTCCAACAGTTGCTAAATCAAATCCAAAACCGATTGTTAAAATACAAAAAAATGCTGTACAAAAATATTTTGTTTTTATTATTATTATGTGATAAATAAATAAAATTGCACAAAGCAACTCTAAAATGGTTCCCAAAATATATATTGAACTAAAAAGGCAAGCAACAACAATATCCAAAATGTCTTCATTAAAAAATATTAATCCCATAATTTTTAAATAATCAACTAAAAACAGCAATTTTTAAAAAGGAGACATTTTAAAATGTCATTTTTTAAACATTCTATAATACTTTTAAGTAATATTAAATTTGTATCCATGACAATCGTTGTTGGATTAAAACAGTTTTAAATGAAATTAGATATATGTATTATTTTTCGAGTTAATATAATAAAATTATAGTTCTTGTGATTTCTTTGATTTTTTGAACTGTTTACTTTTTTTAAAGGCACAAAAACATCAAAACGAAATTTCTTTATTTTTGTTTAAGTGCAACTCTACGGAATTTTTATGAATGTCAAACAACTCAAACAAATCTTATAACAATAATATATAATCATTTACCAAAAAAGTCAGAAAAAATTGTATTTTTTAAGCCGAGTTTGTTATTTTTTTAGAAGCAACATTTATAAAAAATAACGGCAAAAATACATATTCTTAATTGTTATTGCGTCTCCAAAATGTAAATGCCATTGTTCTTTCTACAAACATCCTTTTTCATTTTCAATAAATTCAATTTTATCTCTTTCATGCCAAATTAAATTTGTCATTTTCTTTGAAGGTTTATTTGTCGTTTTTATTTTTATAACTGACACATTTTGTTTTGGAAATACACATGCTTTATAACTTGGACAATAACCAATTGTACCATCCATGGCATATTTTTCCATTTTATTGTAACAATTTAAAATTAATTTATGAAATAATCTTGTATAAGAATTATTTGAAGAGTTCTAAAATGAGAAAAGTATATTGAAACATGGTACACTTAAAAAGGAGATCTCGTTCCTAACAAAATGTTTCATCTCCCTAAACCTGAAAATCAGGCAAAAACTATGGTTATTTTTTCATTCACATTTTTTGTTATTTGCCAATGAAAAAAGACAATAGCTTTCCCTGATTTTTAAGTTTCAGAAAAAAAGTTTGTTGGCGATTTTAATAAAACTTACAAAAACATAATTATATTTATTAAACATTTTTTCCATATTTTCTTGCAGAACATTTGGATTTACAAAATCTATTCCATTATTTTGATATACCGAATCCGTGGAATACTTTTCTTTAATCCCAATATCCGAAATTAAATTATTTAGATGTAACAAAACTGCTGTTGCTGAATTAACTGTTATTGAATGAAATCTCCAATTTTCTGCAACTTTTAATTGATGAATCCAAACTCCTGCAACGAATTTTGGTCGAACAACCATTTTTGGTGGAAGATTTTCCGTTGTTGAATATTGAATTTGATTAAAAGTTTTTTCAATTGAAAATGGATTAATTTCGGATTGAAATGTTTTTTTCATATTTGTTTGAAATCTTGGAACTGCAAATGCAGCTGCAAATTGATGTTTTAAAGAAAGTTGTCGAAATCCATCAGCAAATTTTCCAAAGCCAGAATTTATTCGTAGTCCAATTAAAATATCATCCCAGTCAGTAAAAGCAATAAATTCTGCGGATTCTTTAAATTCATAAAGGCATTGGTGGGAATTTGTTAATTGATTTGCATATTCAATTTGGCCATCTGAATCATATGGAATATTTGGCTATAATTTTTAGGGTTCCTTTAACAATGTTGGTTAAAAACATACAGTATCAGAACTTTTATAAGCATGTTGAATTTTAAGAATTCCATCAGATTCATAAAGTTTCATCAAATCAAAAACTTTTTTTAAAGCACATTCGATATATGCAACCATAAGATCACCACCATAAAATCGAAATGTTTCTAATGCCACTAATAGCAAAGCCCAATCATCATATGCTATCATTCTTGACATACATGATACAAATGATCTTGGAATAGTTTCAGGTGTACTTAATGAAAACTAAACTTAGCTTTAAGACTTTTAAATAACATTTTACTTTGTTAAAATAAAAAAACCTCATGAAATTCGATTTTTTGATCAACTAAATTTTTTATTCCAATTTCATATTTAACAGTTTTTTCATTATTCTTTGAAGCATAAAATGGACAGTATAATCGAAATGTCGTTAATAAACATTGCTTTGGTCCATAAACTAATTCCAAAACTGTTCCATCAACTTTTTCAATTTTGTTCGATGGTGAAAGTTTTCTTTGACAGTATATTTTTTTATTGTTATATTTTATCCTTTCTCCATTAAATAACGTTATAATTGCATCACGGCCATCATATCTAAAAATGAGTTAATATCAAATATCACCTTTTAACTAATTTGAAAATTAATGTAAACATGGATTAAATAGGCTTCTTTAATCAATAAAACCGAAAATTTTAGAATGAGTAAAAATTTGTAATCAGATTTATCTAATCAAATTTAGCAATCCCAAATCGCTATCTCCAGTTAAAACTTACACATTAGAATTTTTATATATAAAAGATTTAATAACAAATATATGTGATATCCTTTTTTCTGTGATGGCGTTAAAATAATTTTGTAAAATATATACTCCAATAAAAACGAATAAAATTGTAATTAAAAATGAAACATTTGACTGCTTTAATTTAGTTAAAAGACGCATTGCTTGTTTTAAAAATCATCACTCAAAAAATTGGTTACATTTTAAAATAGGTTAATTTTAAGTAATTTATTTTTAAATCAATAAAAAATAAAACGAGAAAACTGAAAATAGTTATTTTTTGTTAATAATGCGATTTTTGAGACAGATAAAAAAATTGAAAAAAGTTAATGAAAACAAATAATGTATAACATATAACGGGGCGCCAAACATATGTCCCAACAAAAAGGGATGAAACACGTACATTTTAATCAATTTGTTAACAAAAATGTAGAACATCAAATTTCAAATTTTTTGGGATTTTTTGCATCTCTAAACATTTTTAAATACTTCTTCTTTTTTTCTATTTTTGACTGTTAAAAGTAAACAAATTTTAAATTAATACAATTAAAGTATTTTTTGTTAAACCCTTAACATGATTTTAAAACAACCGCGTGTCATCCCTTTTTGTTGAGACATATGTTTGGCGCCCCGTTATATGTCTGCAAAAAGATTAAAATATTGTTAAAACAAAAAAATGCCAAAAATATTTTCGGAACCCCAGTAAATTTCTTGGATTACGAACATCAACTTTCCTTAATTTCCCAGCCAAACCCACAAACATAATATGGAATTTTTAAGGGATCAAATGAGAAATGCAATTGAATTTGAAAGAAAAAAAAGGTACATAAGAAGTGATATCGATTTGAAAAAATGAATGTTTTTTACTGCTTTTTAAAATCAATAAAGATTTTTATGTTAGATTAAAAAACGAGAAAAAGACAAAAAAATAGACTTCTGTTATTTTTTCACGTCAATATTTTTTGAATTTTTGATATAATTTTAAAGCTTACCTTTTTTAAAAGTTTATAAGAATAATTATGTTATCAAAATCTATGATGTTCAATTTCTTCTGCTGAAAAATTTGAATGTTCTTTGGCTGAAAGTGCCTGCAGTTGCTTACCTCTGGAACTGGAGTAAATTGTTCATGTAAAATTATTTTTAATTGTTTTGTAATAGTTATTAAATTTGTACGTGCTATGCTTTACTTAAAAATTTATTTTTATGATAGTCTTTTTATTTTTTTTATTTTTACTTACCGCCTGACTTTCAATGTTAATGTTTTTACTTTCATTATAGCCTTTTTTTTGGGGGGGGGGGGTGTGGAGGAAGAGGCTTAGTAAAACAACGATCTTCGAGAATCATTAACTATATTAAGATAAAGTAAACTCTTCACTTTATGTTAATTTGATTATAAAATAAACAGTTGGGACCTTACTTTGGACATTCAAAAATCGTCTTTAACAGATGGTTATGATTATTTTTTTATTTCGTTTATCGTTTAAACGACTTCGAAGATATTGAGGCATTTTAGAGCCGTTATTTAAAAAAAAGCACAATAAATGTTTACAAAGTTATGGAAAACAAAACGCTTGTTTAGTTCCCATGCAACTGCCGCCTTTGGCCATAAAATTTTCTCGGCAACATTTTGCAACATTTCCCTTTAAAGGCATCGAACACATTTCATCACATGCACTAATGGGGACTGCTGTAGCAGAAGTATAGGAAATTAGGGCTGGAAATTTCAAAATTAATGTTAAACAGATTTTCAAAATTTAAGTTTACCAAATATTAAAAGAATTTCAAAAATCACAAACTTGAACCATTTTACCATTTTTCCCACTTTTACGAAAAATTCGGGGAATAAATTCTTTTAATTCAATCTTGGAAAGAAAAATACAGTTTTATGCAGTGAAGATTTTTAAACACTTATTTCGTTCGATGAAACTGTGATGAATCATTTATGAATTTAAAAGTTAAACTTGTAAGTTGACAAAAAGTTGTTGTTTTTTTCATTAAACAAACAGAGGAAAGCAGGGTTTTTGAATCATTAAGTATTTTAGAAGAATTTTAAAGAATTTTATCAAACATCAAACTATTTATTGTTTTTAGAGGAATAAACTTCCAAATCGACATTGGAATGTTGAGGTTATGCAAAAAATGTCGATTTGGAAGTTTATTTTTATTTTACAAGGACAAAAATATCTTACAATATTTTTTTAACAAGAATTATTAATTTCTCAATTCACTAACAGTTTTAATAAAAATCGAGCGGTGTGTCGTTGCTATTTTTGTTTTCCATAAACTAAAAAATGGAACCCTCAATTTTTTGCACATAATTAAAAGTAGAAATGGTCTTGAAAGATTTGCAAAATCTGATATCCAAGGATATAGCAAATATAACTGATCAAAAACTGGATCATAATAAATTCCCCGAAATGAGAAAGAATAAACCCAAAGCTAAAAAAACAAACGAAATTTTCTAAATAACGAGATATATTCAACAAACTTGATGGACAATTAATAAAAATTCCAAAATAAAATCAAAGCATGAAATCATTAACAAATTCATTTCACTCTTTTTTTGATTTAATCCAAATAAAATTATTAAACTGATAATATTTAAAATAAGTGTTAAAATTGAAGTTACAAAAGTATGGATTGCACTTGTCAGCGAATTTGAAATCTGTAAACATTTGTTTTTTGAGAGAAAATGTAAAATTTAGTGTTTACCGGTGTTTTAACGGCAATTACCCAACTTCCATTTATTTCTTCAGAAAATGGCATAATTGTTGTTTTACCAAAAAAATTTTGAAATGTTGTTAAAAATGGAAATATAAAACAAAATGCAATAATTGGGATCAAAAATTTTTCCCATATCTGTAATTAGCGAAGGATGTTACATCACATTTTTAAATAAACAAATATATACCTACCTTTATTTGTTTATGAGGAAAACAAATTGCAGTAAATCGATTGAAAGCTGTTGACAAAAGTAAAAGTTCTCGACATCTCATAAAAAAGTAACTCAAAAATGACATAAAAACAAAAATAAAATTTCCTTTGCTGATTAAAAAATAAATTGGTGATGTAAAAGGATAAAGTATTAATTTAAAATAAAACCATATTGTTATATGATTTAATAAATCCTAAAATATTAGGACAAAATTAAAAGAAGTATTTCCGAAAATTTTTGAGTTTTAAAGTTTTTCTGCATTTTGGCAAAACGTTTCACCCAAAGAAATCCAAGCAAAAAATTTTGGAACAATATAATAGCAATTTTTTACTTACAACAACGCCCATAAAAATTGATAGTCTAAAAAATGAAGAATTAAATCCTGTTTTAAAAATTAATTGAAATAAAATAAAAATGTATAATATTATTGATGGAAAATTCCAGCAAATAAAAACTATCATTTGCCATGTGTACAACATTTTTTAGAGATGATGAAACAAAAAAGTGTGAAACAACTTTTTAAATTTAAAAAAGTAAAACAGTTAAAGTTTTGCTTAATAAACGTATATTCTAAAATTCAAAAAAAAAGTTTTCTTCGTCGTCAAACGTGACATAAAATATTATTTTAAAAGGAACAAAATTTTAAATAAATGTTGAAACAGATGTTTTTATTTTCAAAGTATTAGAAAAGGAAAACTTTTCTGCTGAATTTTATATATTATTAATTTCATTCTTAATATTTATAATATATTCTAGAGTTTTCATTTCCTTGAACGTTCTTTAATGATCCGTTATAGAAGTACCTTAATGTTTTTTCAGTAGTACAGGGTGGTTCAAGAATTTTTCCCCCCATAAATGTTGATCGCAAATTAATACTATTAAAGAAATCGAAAAACGGACTTCACATTTCTTTTTAGCACCTTATAGGAAAGAGGTTTCATAAAAAAAATCAAATTTTTAAGACCTAAAATTTTCAAATTTAGCTTGGTCCCCCCTGTCAAAAATTTTTCAAAAAGTGAAAAAAGAAAAAATTGAAAAAAGTTGAAAATTTTTGACAGGGGGGACCAAGCTAAATTTGAAAATTTTAGGTCTTAAAAATTTGATTTTTTTTATGAAACCTCTTTCCTATAAGGTGCTAAAAAGAAATGTGAAGTCCGTTTTTCGATTTCTTTAATAGTATTAATTTGCGATCAACATTTATGGGGGGAAAAATTCTTGAACCACATACATTAATAAATAATATATTATATTATTTATTAATGTATCACCAAACTTTTGAAAAGCTTTTTACATGTCAGGTCAGATTCTTTTTCGCAATTTAAGAAAAAAATTTTTAAATACATCCAGAAAATTTATAATTACAAAATATTCAAACACAAAAAAATAAAAAAAGACAACTTAAAAATTTAATGTGTATAAAAATATTCCCTTTTGAAAGAAAAGACAGCGCATTTATGATCGAAAAATAAAAAATGTGCGTCTGTTTCGAAAGAGCAAATCTTTCTTTTTCGACACATCTTTTAAAAAAGAACATTTTAGTTGCTGCAAATCGGCTTTTTTTTCGATAGAGAAATATTGATTTCTTTCATTCAAACTTTTTTAAATGTTTTATGCGATTTTGAATTTTTTGAAAGTGTTTTATTAAACTAATTTTTTCGGTTAATTAAAGTTTTATGTATTACTTTTTGTAAAATGCTATCTAGCAAAACTTTAATTTTGCTGATAGCATCATTACTTATTACCAAAAAGAAATTTGTTCAACAACAAAAATTTATCGAATTGAAAGATATTTTATGTTTGAATACCAAATATTGTGAAAAACTTTTATTTATTAATTCTTTTTAAAATATCGTTCATTTTTTCAACATATGTTTTTAAAAATGGTGTTAACAAATATGTTCCAAAACTTGATAAATGATGGTCATCTGTTAGCAATGGCACTTTTCCTGAAGAATCAACAGGTGAACAAAAGCCATTTTTACAATATGCTTGTAATAAATTTATAAAAATACAATTTTTACATTTAATTACTTTCCATCGACGAGTAGAGATTTTATGACGGTCTTCAAGGTCCTGAAACGAAAATATTTTTTATTGGAATTTATCCGTTTATAAAACTTTTACACTTTGTGGAAAGCTATAATAATCCGGATTCCAACCATTTCGATTCATAGTTTCAGCAAATTTAAGGGCATTAAATCCAATTGCTTCAAAATGTATATTACTAATAAGCAAAACTTTTGAATTTTTTGTTAAAAAATTTATCATTTTTTGAATTGCTAATGTTCCATTATCTTTTTCAATGGGTTCGGAAGCCGGAAAATCCATATCATCTTGATATTTAAAAATGAAAAATATTATATCCGGTTTATAATGTTTTACGGCATCTTTTAAAAGATGGGCATCCCTTGAATATGGAAATCCTTCAAATGGGGTTGTGCCACCAGCAATAAATGAATTGATTTCAAAATATAGTCCTTCCATCGATGCTTTTGCAGCAGGAAAAAAGCATTCTGCATGACTATTCCCAATAATCAAAATTGATAAATTTCCATCCCCTTTTATTTCGGTACCTTTTATATCCCATTTAAATCTGCTGTTAAAAGATTCAGCAAATTTTGATTGTTGAAAATAATTGCATCTAATTTGTGTTGAATAAACAGATAATTCAGTTGAAAGTTTTGGAGTGATTTTTGATGAAATTTTTTTCCATTCTGATTCATCACTGATAAATTGAGATTTATTGTGAAAGATATTTTTGGCATTTGTTGATATTGTATGGGACTAAAAAAATGTGTTTGAGAAAAAATGCCAAAAAAAATTTTTAGCGTTTAATTCATTTTTTTGTAAATTTAAGAAATCGTGTTTATATATTTCATAACTTACTTGTTTCATTGTTAAAGTCCCAAAAATAAAATAAAAATATACAAAAAATATTATTGAAAAGAATTTTTTTGGTTTTAATTTTGATTTACAAATTGGTTGTTCAATCCATAAATGAATAATTATACCAACCATAAAACATAAACATAACAAAAATGTTTTATCTGTAAAAAGCGTCAATTATAAACAATGTTGTGCCCAAACAAACAACTATAGGGGAAGGAATGGAAGACTGAACTCCAAAAACCCCATGTATACGTTTAGTTTTGGCAAAATGTGGCCAACGCCAAAATGTGTAGAAATTGACGTATACGTTGATTTTTTACACCTTTGACCTTTTTCTAAAAAATTTTTGGAGCCAAATTCATCAATTCTGACTCCAATTGCTGAATCAACTCCCTAATCTAATAAGTCTCAACAACGTTGATTATAAAACGAATTCATTAAACGTACTTGCATCATTTGATTCATAAATAGAATTAAAAAGATTTATAATAGCCCAATGTGAAATATATATCGAATATGAAGCATCTCCAATAAAACCAATAATCCTATTTGAAAGAATTGATTCATGTAAATCATCTTTAATTCTTCCAATTCCGCCAATTAAAAATGATGAAATAATTATTGTTAAAATTTGTGAATAAGCTTGGTTGTGTGGAATTTTTGGAAATAAAGTAATTATCAAAAGTAAAAATGTTAAAACATTTGTTGTAATTGAATGTTGAACCCATTTTACAAGTTTTATTGTATACCATTCATTTAAATTTAGCACATAAAATGCACAAAATCCACCAGAAAATTGCCAAATTCTTGTTGGAAGCATTAAAAATGCAAATGAAACACCATCTTTTCCAATAATGAACATTGATAATCCTTGTGAAAATGCAATTAACAAAGGCCAAATCACAAACAAATTTCTCCAATATGAAAATCTTTGACAAAAATTTACAAAAAATGGTATAATTGCATAAAATTGTATTTCAACACACAGCGACCAATAATGCTTAAACCATTGAATTGAAAGAACATCCTTATTAAAATAATTTAAATTTTCAAAAAGCATCGAAAAATTTGTTGAAAATATTAAAGCTGATTTTATTTGGGAAATAAATGTTGAAATTTCAAGCGCATACAAAAATGCCGGAACAGTAATTAAAGTTAAAAAAATGTTTAATAAATAAAGGGGTAAAATTCGATAAATTCGGCGGTAATAAAATGAAAGAGTAAATAGTAAAAAAGATTTAATTTTTGTTGGAGATAATAAAATTAATGCCATAAAATATCCGGATATTGCAAAAAAGCTAAAAACAACTGTAAAAATTAAACTCTTAACACGAAAAACAGATTACATATCAACCCCCAAATATCCATTAACAAAAAAATCCGGCCAAATATGATACAACAAAACTGATATAATTGCAATACATCGAAGACCCTGTAATTCAACAATTTTTCCAGACATTTTAAAACATTAATTAATTCAGAAAAAAAAACAACAGTCAATTTTTGATGTTTTAATTTTTTTTAACTCTCCAAAAAAACTTCTAGGTCATTTAACAAAAAAGAGGAGCAGCAGCAAAAAATAAAAACTAGATTAGATTTTGAAAAAAGATTCAAATAAACCAATTTTTAAAAATATTGATTTTTTTCTGATTTTTAGAGTTAAATGCGAGGAAAAATAATGTTCACTTCTTATTTTTTGGATGTATCTACAAAATGTTTAAATTTCATGGTTGAAGGAATTTATTTATCATAATTTTTCGTTTAATGATTCCTGACATTTAAAAATGAAAATTTATGTAACAAAATATGAAATACTCTTTTTCTTTAAAATTTTTAAGTTTTTTCTTTAATTAAACATATAGTTTTCTGTTAAAACAGTGCTCTGTAATTCCGCATAACTTTGATTTCTACAATTCTACAAGAAGAATTTTCGCGAGTGTAAATTATGTGCAAAAAAGTTTCGCAGCAATCTGATTAAAAGTTGCAAAGAAAAAGAATCCTGTTTCAATGAAAGAAGATAATTCATGCTAGTAAAATCACTTTATTTTTTTATTGTAAAATAGATTTTTTTAAGACATGAATAAATCGATGAAAAGACACACTATATTTTTATATGTAATGTTTATTTGAAAAGTACTGTTGAATATAAAAATGATACAGTTTTTTACATCAAATCCATTATTTCAACAGAAAGTACTTAATATAAGGTTAATAAAATGCTTACAAGCATACTGTAAATTTGAAGCGGAGGTAGTCTCTTTTAAGTTTACAATAATAAATATTAATGCCAAGGACGTAATTTACTTCTGATTTTATTTTTGCTTGTTTAACTTTTAAAGTACCAAATTAACCCCGCGTATAAAATTCTAATTTTGATGTAGTAACATTAATTTTAGAGTACAGAAATAATGTCAGCAAAGTATAGCAAAAAACTTTTAACTTTTAAAAAAGTTTTTCATCTGTCACACCGGGGGAAGTTGAAAGAGAAAGCGTTGGATTTTCAAGACACTAAAATTATTATTCATGTTGTAAAACAATAACAAAATAATATTAAAAACATTTAATAAAAAAAAAATTGCTGCCAAACACATTAATTATTCTTTTACTACAAAATATATACTTAAATGTTTTTACTTTTGTGGCAAATTTTGACAGGTGCATTTAATTTTAGTGTTTTTACAACTTTTGAAAGGGGGTAGTTTTTTTGTAGATTGTATAAATAGTTTTTCATTCAAGTTGAATTTTGTCATAAACTTTTAAAAAAAAATTTTTGCTAAATTATAAAAGTTAAGATAGAAACATGACAGAAAATACAGTAATCAAAGATATAATTGATAGAATAACGGATATTTTGTATTATTCTGGGAACATTTTTGAGCTGCTTGTTTCTGTTGTAATTGCAACACATTTTATAAAACGAAATACATCCCCATTAAAAAGTGCATACTTTTATATCCTTTTTTGGGGATATATTTTTGATGCAATGTATGAACTTGGTTTTACATGTCAAAGATATTTAACAAAAGATTGGGATTCAAATAATATTATTGATTTACCATTTATTAAAACATATGAAAATTTGATTGAATGGTATATTATTTTATTTATGGGTGAGTGGAAAATATTTCCGAAATCGAAATTGTAATTTCAACATATCGAAATTATCAAAATTTCGATTTTACTGAACCGAAAAAACAAATCCGATTCCATTTACTTTAACAAAATATTTCTTTTTTAGGACCTGCAAGTGCCCTACTTTCCTTAAATCGATTCACTGCAATATTTTTAATTGCAAAACATGACACAATTTGGAAAAAATGTTTTCCATTAATTTTGGCATTTCTTTTTACGTATCCATTCATTGTTGGCGGATTTACATTTTTCACAAACATTTATTGCCGTTTCGATCAACATGCTCCAGAATGCCAAACAGCTTTTGATGCAGATTTCTTGAGAAGTACAATTTCAAATGGCATTTTTGCCCTTCTTTCCCTCATAATTGGCATTTCAACAGCAGTTATGTATGGACTAAAATTTTCAAATAAATCAAAAGTCCAAACAAAGCAACTAAAAATTGAGCATAAATTATTACTTCAATCTGTTTGGTCTTCATCACTTTTTGGAATATATGCATTTTTGGGAATTTTTTATCCATTTTTTTATGAAAAAAGGGATGTTCCAGATTTTTTTGTATTAAATAGAATTTATGGTTCATCCTATGATTTATCGTATATTTTATATCATTATTTTTCAATTATTTTACTTTTTGTTTTTTCGTAAGTTTTTAAAAGCTATTTTTTTAACAAACGTTTTTTCATTTTGCGGAAGTAAAAAAAAATACTGTAATTTTAAAATTTTATTTAAATTTGTTTTTTGCAACTGGTGAAAACTGGCAATTTGCCTTTTTTTAGTTTTTAATAAATTTTTCTGTTGAAAATTTTATTACGTAAAAAAATAAGTACTGTGTAAAATATTAATAAAAAAGTAGAAAAAAGTTATTTTTAGTTTACACCAAAAGTACTTTTAAGTTGAAACTCCAAAATTTAAATTTTTGTTTCTAGATTTTAAGAAGTACAAAATAATTCAAAAACGAATATTGTTCCCACAGTTTTTAATCTTTGTTGTAATTTTTAGGCCTGCAATGAAAACAGAATTTTTTAAATTTTATCATGTTTATTGGATTTTTGAAAGAAAGACAAAAGTTACAATAATTCCAACATCAACCAATACTGCAACTGTTGCTACAACAACGAGACGACCCATTATTCATGTTGTAAAATAAAAAAATCTGACTTTAAATTTAATGCAACCTATTGGCTCTAGAATTTCAAATACAATATGAAACAATAAAAAATATATTTCAGGTTAAAAAAATGTGAGGTACAAAATCAAATCAAATAAAATAACGAAAATTCTATGAAAGTATTATTTATAAAAAACATGAATAAACAAAATCTAATTTAATTTCCGATGTCTATTTAATTTTATAAAATTTAATTTAAAAGAAAGTCGTATGTTGTCGTATAAATTGTTTTGGCAAAAACAATATTAGTTGGACCCAAAGGTCATAAGTCGAAAATGGTTATGTATTATTCAAATTTTGTTTTTTCGAAGATTTAAATTTGAGTTTTGAAATCGTTAATTCATATTTCAAAACATAATCTAAAAATAAGTTATTTATGTCACACGTTGAAAAATTAATATTTTAAAAAGCATATAATTTTTTTTCGTTTTTTGTGAAACTACGACTTTGATTTTAAAGGATGGTAATCATTTTGTTTTTGGCAAAAAAAAGTAAAGACAGCAGCCCGCCATTCTATTACAGTATCAATTTTTTGATTAGCAATATGAAAGAACTTTTATAAAATAATAGTTTAGTTTTTTTTGTTTTTATTTAAACAGTTTCGTTATTTAAAAAAACATTTAAAGTTTTGTGCAAGAAAATATGATGACTCAATTTTTTAAATTTTGAAAGCTGTTTAGTGGTTATTTATTTTAATTTAAAATGAATGTTTGGAAATTGTCGATAAAAAAATCGATTATTTTAAAATATATTTATCCGTTTAAAAAATTAAAATGTTTACAAAAACGTTTAATTCATTTTTCCATTAAAAATGTAATAAAAAAATTCAAATATTCCAACATTTTTTCATTTAGATTTACTCAGTAAATCATTTACAAATAAAAATTTACGAAATAAAATTTTTGTCCGATCGATTTTTTTTCTTTTACATTGAAAAAAAGGCAAGACAAAGTATTTCTGTTAAAGGAAACAAAAAATCGAACAACACTTATGTATTTTGCGTTGAAAATTGTGTTTGAATATTTTATACAAAAATAAACAATACTAATTTTTTTATAATGTATTTTTCTCAAAAAAAAGTCAATATTTTGAAATTTTAATTGTTCTGTTTATATTTCCCGATACATCAATTTTTAATTAGACAGAAAAATAAATCAAGAAATATGTTTTAGAAAAAATTAAATATTCTTAGAAATGCAATAACTCATTATTTAATTAAAATTCTATTTGAATGTATGAGATTGACCCTAGGCCCAGGCATAAAAAGTTTTTCGCAGTGATTTGATCACTGATAACAAATTTATCACCTTTGGCGAACTGTGGCATGACCGCCCTTGATCATCCTTACAAAATACTCCTGTGCTCAACAAACAAAAAAGGAGAGAAAAAAACGAGCAACATTTTTTAGAAAACATTTTGTTGTGTGTCGCAAAAGGGAAAAATTGTGTTGAAAGTTGGACAGTTTTCTATTTTCCCTTTCAGCATTTAACTTTAAAAAGTAAAATTTAAGATTATTCAATGCAACTTCTGTTAAAGCTTGATTATTTGAAAAAAAAATCTTTTTCCATAAAAATGAATAAGAAATGGTAAAGAATTTGTGCTTTAAAATTACGAACCAAAAGATGCATGTTTTTTTCTGCATTACAAAAGGAAAACAACTTGTTTCATCCATTTTTAATTGCTATCATTAGACTACGAAAGACTTTATTGAAAAAAGACATTGACTTTAAAGTATACAAAATCAAATCTATAATTGCCCCATTTAAAAAAATCATTAAGTTTTTTCACAAAAAATGAGTATAAAAATGAACGACATTTTGACTAAAGTAAAAGTTTTTTCAAATTTGTTGAACCTTTAACCTCAAAAAAATGGCGGAATTAGAACTGCGATATTTTAATATTAGCGGAAGAGCTGGCGGAATCCGTTTATTATTGGATTATTTAAAGGTTCCATTTAATGATACATATATCACAGATGAAGAATGGCCCCAAGTTAAAGAATGTACGACATTTCAAATTTGAACAGCTTGAAAATTTTGACTTTTAGTGTCAAATTTGCATAAATAGAAAGTTAATAGTGAATACTAAAAATCTTTTCTTTTAGTGCAACCATTTCGACAAATCCCTGTTTTAATTCTTGATGGCAAAGTTGAAATTGCTCAAACAACTGCAATTTATCGATATATTGGTGCAAAATATAATGCAATTGCTGAGTCTTTAGAAGATCAAGCAATATGTGATTCATTCGGTGAACACATCAATGATCTATTTTTTAAATGCCGAGCTGTTTTTAAAGCAAAAAGTATTCCATTATCGGACGAAAAGGTATGTAAAACTACGAAAATTAAAAAGAAGCAAATTTTATAATCGTTTTTTAGCAAAAAGAAACGTATGAAGAATTTTACAAATTTTTCATTGAAAATTATATTCCAGTTTTTGTTAAGCAACTAAAAAAATCCGGTGGTAAATTTGTTGTCGGAAACAAAGTAATATTTATATTTTTTAATATCAACAAAAAATTAACGTTATAGGTTACATGGCTTGATTTTTTGTTAGCAGATTCCACGGATGTAATATTATCTATGTTGAATGATAAACTTCCCTCAGAAGTTAAAGACCAACTAAAGCCATTGGTAAAACATAGGGATGAAATTTTTGCTTTACCAGGGCTTGATAAACGTTTACAAGAACGGAAAGAACTTTCAAAAAATCGAATTTACCAAGGAAATCCTGAAAATTATGAACCATAATCTTTTGTTTGTATAATTTTTGAAAACTGTTTTTATCCGAGTCATAAAATTTTCATGAATGTCAAACAACTGTAACAATTCTGACAATATAAATATGCAATCATTAAAAATTAATATTAAAAAAATTTTAGATGTTTATTAAAAAAGCAGCATTAATAACTTTTTGATAACATTATTTCTTTTCAATGTATTGAAATAATTTTGACTGAATTATTTCCAAATCTTTGCCAAAAAATAAAATCAAAATAATCCCATCGAATTGTTTTACTTACAATTAAAAGGACAATTGGATTTAACAAACAAAAGATATCATTTATCCATGTATAATAGACTAATGCAAATTGCTCAAGATCTGGTAATTTTTCTGAAACTGCAATAATAAGCATAATATACCGGAAAGCAAATAATAATTGAATAGAAAATAATGTTAAAGCTTGAATAAATAAACGAAAATCTAACATAATTTTCTGACGATTTGTTTCAATTTGATTTAAAAGATATCGATATCGAAAAATTGTAGCAATGGCAAATATGAGGGATAATATTGATGTGATTGAAATTACGAGCAAAGCGGTGGTTGAAGTGTACTGTAATGGTAAAAAAATTATAATTTCAAAAAAATTTTTTTTTAAATTTTATGCAAAAAGGTTTGGGTCTCAACATATTGAGATGGCAACTATTAGCAAATTACTCACATCTGCAATCCGGTCACTGTCATTCCGCGGAGACTTTTCCCTGCTTCCTTTCGGACCTGGGGCGGTTCATCTCTCTTTGAACAACCGGGTGAATAGTAAGTTCCCAAACAAACACCCTGTCGACGCAATGCTTGACCTGGACAGACGCGTCACCGCAATTTTAGTCTAACAGAAGAAACTCCATCTCTCAGTTCATCCGCCAAACCCTGCCAACAAGA